>CM077245.1:12509670-13044670 GCA_039654775.1 Spinibarbus caldwelli
GGAACGAAACGGCGCGACTCATTTGAATCACGTCACAAGGACCGTTTATCCGCTCGGATCAAAGTTCAAACTGCCGCGCAGCGCGAGCTCACTACAGCAGATGTGTTTACTCGGTCACGCGAGCACTAAACAGCGCTGTGAGATCCAGTGTGAAGTGCTTGAATTCATCGATGAACACAAATGACTCCGTGATTTAAACTACTTTAAAGCCAAACAGGAGAAACACTGTGTGCAACAAGACAGTCAGAAGGCTTTTCAATCTACACATCGCCATCATTTACCATGGTTTTACTGTAGTAACACTCACTGCACCATGGTATTGTGGCAGAAATGTGGGATATTCACATTGAATTTTATTACAGGAGTAATGGTATAATTATAGTGCATGTATTTGTGATTAAGCTATAGCATGTGTGCATTTATACTGAATGTTTTTAGACTACTGTTTTTCATACAAATAGGCTACCTAAAAACCATATACAGTGGTGTGAAAAATTGTTGGCCCCCTTCCTGATTTTTTATTTTTTTGCATGTTTGTCACACTTTAATGTTTCAGATCATCAAACAAATTTAAATATGAATCAAATATAACACAAGTAAACACAACATGCAGTTTTTAAATGAAGTTTTTTTTTTTTTTAATGAAGGGAAAACAAAATCCAAACCCACATGGCCCTGTGTGAAAAAGCATTTCAGAAAAAGAACATCATACCAACAGTAAAATATGGTGGTGGTAGTGTGATGGTCTGGGGCTGTTTTGCTGCTTCAGGACCTGGAAGACTTGCTGTGATAAATGGAACCATGAATTCTGCTGTCTACCAAAAAATCCTGAAGGACAATGTCTGGCCATCTGTTCGTGACCTCAAGCTGAAGCGAACTTGGGTTCTGCAGCAGGACAATGATCCAAAACACACCAGCAAGTCCACCTCTGAATGGCTGAAGAAAAACAAAATGAAGACTTTGGAGTGGCCTAGTCAAAGTCCTGACCTGAATCCTATTGAGATGCCATAGCATGACCTTAAAAAGGCGGTTCATGCTCGAAAACCCTCCAATGTGGCTGAATTACAACAATTCTGCAAAGATGAGTGGGCCAAAATTCCTCCACAGCGCTGTAACAGACTCATTGCAAGTTATTGCAAACGCTTGATTGCAGTTGTTGCTGCTAAGGGTGGCCCACCCAGTTATTAGGTTTAGGGGGCAAGCACTTTTTCACACAGGGCCATGTGGGTTTGGATTTTGTTTTCCCTTCATAATAAAAAACTTCATTTAAAAACTGCATGTTGTGTTTACTTGTTATCATCTTTGATTAATATTTAAATTTGTTTGATGATCTGAAACATTAAAGTGTGACAAACATGCAAAAAAATAAAAAATCAGGAAGGGGGCAAACAATTTTTCACACCACTGTAGTTATATTTTTACCATGGTATTGAGGTGCTATATGTATTTGAACTGTTTATCACGATTTAAATGTATGCTACTATGGGAGACCAATGCTTAATTATAAAAAAAAAAAAATACCTTGGTCAGAATAAATTTAACCATATAAAACTGAGGTTGCTACACTTTTTACAGATGTTACTGATTTTAAAAATGAACAAAAATTTACCTCTGCATCCTAACTCAAGCTACTATCAAATGTGCATTTCTAAGAGACAAAAAGTGATATTATTATTAGGGCTGCAACTAACGATTATTTTGATAATCGATTAGTTGGCCGATTATTTTTCGATTAATCGGATTAAAAAAAAACGAAATATTCTTCTTCTTTTATTTTATTGACAAAAACACTTCCACATTCTGCCCAATGTCCTTCGAACAAACATGCCAACTGAATGCTATGAAAACATACAGTGCTTAACATTTTATTAGACCACCTGTCATAATAAAGAGAAAACACAAATATTTTAGGAATCTGTCAAAGAATTGTTTAAATCTAAAAATGTTATTGACATTTATTGGGCAAATAACAAACTGAAACAACTAAACTTTTATTCACATTAAAAAAATAGCCTCCTGCCTTTCATAACAGCATGCATTCTTGCTGGCATTGTTTAGCTACTTTTTGACTGTAATTGGGTATCTCAAAAAATCTTTCACAGATCTTTCATAGATCTAGATCTTCATTCTTTCATAGATAACAGAAATAATTATATTATAGCATTAGAAATAGCCCACTGTTACTAAAGAGCTTACGCATATTGGAGGACTAACCAATACAGATAGCTAAAAAATTATTTTCGTAAACACCAATACTGTTAGTTTAGAGCAGCAATGGCACAACGCTTACATTATTTATTATAAACCTTAAATATACATTTGATTTAATAAATTTGTTAAGCACTAGTATATAGGCCTATAGTTTAAATCTCTTCATCAAAAATTAAGATAACAATAAAGATAATAAAGACGAATAAAAACACAAACTCATTGTTAACCAACTTTTTGATCACAGTCACGTTTACTGTAATTTCTTTATCCTGTAAAAGGCGGCTATGAAGCATGTGATATTCATATTCAGAAAACTATCCCTTTACAGTTCCTACTCTCATAAAATACGTGCACTACATGTTGACTTTTAAACCTTAATTTAACGTTCAACAACAGTTATTTCAGCACAATGAATATTTTTGCGCTGAATATTAATCCCTCTGACGCGCGTTCACTCACGTCACACAACAAATAAATAAAATAAGAAAAATAAGAGAAGAGAGAAAAATATTTCAGATCAAATTTTCAGATCAACAGTATTTAATGGTGTATGAGGCACTTTTAAAAAATATTACAGTAAATTATTACAGTGTCAGCAATTTAAAGGGTATTTTATCCTGTTTGATGAGCTATTTAATAAACTGAATTATCCAAAAATATCCAAAAATTAGAACATGCTTATTTAATACAAAACAACTTTTTAGGAACATTAAGAAAATATAACTATATTGTGAATTTTTCAGTGATATAAAATGAATGATTTTAGTCATACCTATGTGGACCTGTCGAGAGCATTAACAGTGATTTACTCAGAGTTCACTCATTGTTAGAAATGCATGTTATCAGTCTACAAGGATTTCAGCAGAAAGTGCAACCGACACGCTTCTGTTAATCCGATGATCTCAAGTCTCAGAATAGCCGAATCTCAAGCGATTAACTGCCCTGTCCAATATATCAGTCTATCACTAGCACTGTGAAGATTATTGGAAGTTTTATTGCTTGTACCTTTAGGGTTTAGCTAATATGTTGAAGCTGTCATATAAGCCAGTGTTTGTGCGATCTCCACGGTCTCTCTTCATGTATCTGTATACATGTCAACACACTCTAGTGTACTGCTGCAATATTACCTCACTTAACCCGTGACAGGCTCCATGCAAGCGGAGAGCATGATGGGACTGACGCCCTTGCTGTGTTCTGAGACAATATGTCATAAAAGTGCCAGTGACCTTTATGAATACTGCATTAGTGACTTCGAGGGCACACTTTCTTCCCCACCCTAAACTAAACCTGTTAGCCAATCCCTCTTCTCAATTTCCCAATGGGAAATATTAAACTTCCTCTCAGGATAAGGGCCCAGTGGTGTCTCCATGCTGCGGAGAAGGTCTGTGGAGATTTACAGCGTATGGTTCACGGCCGGTAGCGTTGGCTCTTAGCCAGTGTAGGGTTTATGACCACAGGTCGATGAGAAGTGCACCCTGACCAAACGGATTTCCCTGTATTTGAGGAGGAGGCTTTGAGCCGGACTTTATCGGCCCACCGCAGGCCCTATTGGGAGGTTCGGCTTGAAAGGAGAGGTTGCTTGGCTTCTTTTCTTGAGAGGCCGCAGGGAAGGAAGTCCTGTGGGGGATAGGAACTCCTCCTGTTTTGGATCTCCAGGGACCTCCACAGCTGATTAGACACAAAGTTTTACACACTTGTGAACCTTTGCGGGGTTGCTTATGGGTGCATTTCTGACAGATTTCTTCTGCTAAATTCAGATTATTGCTCGCATAGTGAGGAGGGAAGCTGTTTGATTTAAGCCAATTACGTTATACATACTCCAAAATGTAACACTAACTTGGGTTTTCCTGAAATCTAAATCAACAGCTCAACATAGGGATGGGCAGCATGACCAAAATATTATACCACAATATTCGTCATTTTATGTAACTTAACCATTCACAATATGCTCTGTAAAAATTATTCGTCAAAGTTGTAAATATAACAGATTATTAGAGTATGTTTTAGGTTTTTAGACTGCAAAATTTTGTGTTTAATTTAATGTTACTTGCCATTTCTTTGTAATAGTTTGTAAAATTTACTAGCAATTTCTGAGAGAAAATTATTTCTACAACAATTTTTTTTCCAGTGTTTTGCCTAGAAAATAGAGGGGGAAAAGTTGTTTATATGGTAAATAAGCATGTTATTTATTTATGTATATATCTATTTATTTAATTTATTATTTTATACTTGAAGGGCACTAACGACGATTCTCAACTGATTTTTGACACTGATTTGGTAGTTGATTTTTACATTAGAAATATTAATATAAGGATAGTTAGAAAGGGATAGTTCACCCATTTTTAAATGGGTGAATTTAAATGTCATAATTTACTCAACCTCATGTCATAAACCTGTATGACATAAAAGAACATATTTTGAAGAAAGTTTGGTCACTTTATTTTAAGGTCCAGCTCTTGTTATTAACAAACCATTAACTGCGACTTTTGCCTCAACAAACTCCTAATTTGTTGCTTATAATAGTTAGTAAGGTAGTTGTTAAGTTTAGGTATTGGGTAGGATTAGGGATGTAGAATATGGTTGTGTAGATTATGTGCTTTATAAGTACTAATAAACAGCCAATATGTTAATAATAGACATGCTAATAAGCAACTAGTTAATAGCAAGAATTGGTCCCTCTACTAAAGTGTTACCGAAAGTTTAAATTGTTTATATTTTATACAATGACACACAATGGGGTCCAAAACAATACTGGACATTGACTTTTCATTTTTGCATGAACTATCCCTTTAAGTGGTGACCCCACACAGTACCAGAACTATATATAGTATAAAACTAAACAAAATATACTTTTGAAAAATGTTGGTAAGCAAACGGTTTCAGTTCCCATTGACTTCCATAATATGGACAAAATTACAATGGAAGTCAGTGGGCACCAAAATGGTTTGGTTTCCCACCGTACATCAAAATATCTTCTTTTGTGTTCCACAGAAAAAAATTAGTCACACAAGTTTGAAACAACATGACGCCAGAATTTTCCTTTTTGGGTGGACTATCCCTTTAAACTCACAAAATGCATTAATATTGATATGAACCACATTTTACAGCTGATTAAAAATATTTATTTAAATGTAATTTTGATGCTTCAGATAATTATAATGTCTTTCCCAATTCAAGTAGATAGGAGCAGTACTTTCATACCATTTACCTACACAGAAAACATCTGTCCTGGGGCTTTACTAAGATGGCTGCCGAGTGACCCGGTTTGGTCGCTGCAAACTGCTCTCAAAATGATCAGCATGTTTATATTTCATTTGTACAGAGAGTTCAACAAAGGGCCAATAAATACAGAACATTCAACATTCAACACAAGCATGGCACTGATCTCAGCCTCTAGTCAGTTAAACTCCTTTGTTTTGGCTTGCAATCACACCGACTCTAATCACAGAGCTCAAACACACAGCTGCCTCTGAGACTGTACATCACAATAAAGTAATAGCACTTCCTCTGAGAGCTCCAGTTAACCTTGAGCCTGTTCTGTGCGAGGGAGAGATTGATGGCGTGTTTATTGAGAACGGAACAGGAGAAGAGAGGAAAATTAAGTTAGAATATGCAACACACATAAAAATTAAAGACTTCTGTTATGGCTACCCACACAACTTCAAGCACACAAAGATGAAAACACAAAGATGGCGTGTCTCAAAGGAGTATGATTTATACCTGAGACCCAGGTCCAAATTTAACACCCACCAAGTGCCAAATGCAATTTAAAAACTGGCTTTGGTGAGTAGATAGAAATAATTTGCCAGTGTAACAGCAAAATGGTAGTAACCCTCACATATGTAATGTAATTCAAATGAAAATAAATATTAAATAATAAATTATAAATAAAAATATTTAAATAATAAATCAATTAGTTATTACATAATAAATGATCATATCTATTATATATTTAAAGAATATTAATACTTTTATTCAGAAGGGACACATTAAATTACCCAAAAGTAACAGTAAAGACATTTCTTCTCAAAGATTTTTAAGATTTCTTTGTTCTTTCAAATTTTCTATTCATCAAAAGATCCTGAAAAAACAAAACAAAAAAAAAACAACAACAAAAAAACAACAACAACATATATATTCTAATATATATCCTGAAAAAATCTGTATAAACAGCTTCATGGCTGGCAAATGTTCTCAATTCACTTGCTTTGGCAGGTGTGGAAAAAAAGTTAATTTGGACTCTGCCTGAAGGGGAAAAGGAGAGAAAGAAAGAGAAAATAGACTACTGAAAAGGTGTGAGAGACAAAGAAAGAGTAATTTTTGGCTGAGAAAAAGCAATTGTGTTGGGAAGAGTATCAAATAATGAAAGGCGCAGAAGTCGAGTGCCAAATAAACGCTCTGCAATTTGCTCTTAATGGAAAGCAAAATCTGAGTGTGTATAAGTCTTGTTGAAAGAGATCTCCTCCATTAATATACATGCGGCTCCTGCGCTGCTTATTTCAGCTTTTGTGTTCGGGCACTCTGGGATCACTGAAGGATCTGAGCAAGCGGTAATGTGAGCGCGAGTCTGTGTGACTCTGTACAGTATGTGTGTGTGTGTTTGAGAGAGCGGCTCAGCGGGTCTGTGTTAATCTGGGTGTTGTGTAAAGCGAGTTAATATCAGTGCATATTGTCCTGTAGAGGCATTTGAAGACACAAGTGAGGGTCTAATACTCCAAGTGATTTCTGAAGTGTGTGACCGGGCATTTACATAATATTGCGTACAATTTATGTGTGTGTGTGCAGGCAAACTCTTTGGAACTGACCTCTCACACAAACACACACCAGCTGTTCACTAAGCCCTGCTTGACTCCAGATGCTGCTCTTATACAACTTCATTTTGTAATTGGTCAGCACTAAAAATGGAGTGTGCGTTCCATGCACACACGAACGTCTGCGTTTCTACCATGGTGGACACTTTCCATTGAGTTATGCTGATAGTACATTGTGCTAAAGGTATTTTAAACAAACCCTCACACAAACCTTTCTGCAGTAGGACATTATTTGGTATGTTAATATGCCATTTACCTTATGGAGGCTGTTGGCTGGAGGTAATCTGAGGTTTTACTATTCTTATGGGGAAATTTACTGTAGTCCCCATAATATAAGCAAAACCTGATTTACAGATACACACACATACCTGTACAGGCACACAAAACAAGGTGCATTCCAGCGGTAAAACTATGTTTTTGACAAAGTATGACTCTAAAAATGGACAATAGTCTCACATTATGCAGGTATAATTATGTTTAACATCAGAAATTTCTGTTATGAGCCCACAAAACAAACACACAAAAAAATAAATAAATAAATAAAAATAGCAAAAATATTTTGAAATCATTTGATCAAAAAAAGTCTATAAAAAGAGTTTTATTATTATATATAAATAGTATTATTATTATTATTATGACATTATTAATTTCCGTTATGAGCACGATTCTGGCCTTTTTCTCACATACACTCTTAAAAATAAAGGTGCTTCAAAAGTTTCTTCAAGCGATGCCATAGAAGAACCATTTTTGGTTCCACAAAGATCCATTCAGTCAAAGGTTCTTTAAAGAACCATCTCTTGCTTACTTTTTTATAATCTGAAGAACCTTATTTACCACAAAGAACCTTTTGTGAAACAGAAAGGTTCTTCAGATGTTAAAGGTTCTTTAGATGTTAAAGGTTCTTTATGGAACCATTTAGACAAAAAGGTTCTTCTATGGCATCATGAAGCACCTTTATTTTTAAGCGTGTATAACCCTGTTTACTGAATTCTGTGACTATAGCAAAGGGGTCTTTGAGAATTACACTGCATTTAGACACCAATTTCTCTCTTTATTGTGGTATAAAGTAGCAGAAAAATGGCAATTTCACCTGAAAGAAATGACTATAACCTCCAGTTATGTGCAGAACATTTAGTCTTTGACTTTAAAAGAGAAAAAAGTGGGCATAGACCACTATCAGTGGATTTGTAATTGTGTAGTTTCTGTTGTTTAGCACTAAGTCACAATAAAAGGACCATCTCAAGTAATGGTAAAAAACATGCAAATGTTTCATGTAATTTTTTTCATGTAATACTCATGTGTACCATTATAAATCCACTAATCCAAAATAATAATAATAAAAAACAATAATAATAAATAATAAAATAATAAAAAAAAAGCACTAACACTGACCACTAATGCCGATCTCATTAAAGAGGACAGGAACGTGATTTAATTCCACATAGTATGGAAAGACATCGACGACAAGAAGATGCAATGAAACTGAGAAGCACTAAGATGAATAAGCTGCTTTGTCGCAACCTCATTTGGCTCAAAAAAGGGACTATTTCACTCAAATCAAATGGAGATGAGTGAAAACATCTGCTGCAGTATTACTAAGAGAGGATGGTGTCCTCAAACACGGTCTCTACCAACATTAGGAGCACAACAACCACTCAAAGACAAAAAAAACACGCAAACCAGCATTCGCTGTCCACATAACACTGACTAATGCAAAAGCTGCAATGTGGGATCATAAGACATCAGATGAGATATAAAGAGGAAAAAAAGCAGCGCTATCATTTGTTTTACAGAGTTTTACACAACAGTGTTTTAAACAGGTTTTATCCTCATAAAAAAAAGTGAACTTTGACTCACTGATGCGCTTTATTTGGAAATATAGGGAATGATAAAAGGTAAACAATAGTTTAATAAAGAATGTACCTGGAAGGCTGGTGGAGATGTTGACCTGCGTGTAGAACCTTTTGTTGGGGAGTAACTCCGAGACGCCGTTGCGGGCCTCCACGCTGAAGGAGTAGTTGGAGTTGGGCAGCAGGTTGACGACGGTGACTGTGCGCTCCGTCAGGCCGCTCTGCTGTGGTACAAAGCCCACGCTAGCTCCGCAGGGTTCACACTGCACCTGCGGGGCCCGCGGGGGGCCAACGCATCGCCGGCAGCCTATGCTGTAGGTGAGATCCCCTCGGCCACCTGAGTCATTCGGAGCGGCCCACTCCAGAATGAGCGTTGACTGTTTGAGGGTGTAGACCAGATCTCGAGGTGGAGAGGGGGGGCCTGCGTGCAAAAACAAATAAATAGATAAATAAACAAATGAAGCTGGTAACACTTGATTAAAACAAAAAGTACTGAAGTGTTCAGTACCACCGCCACCAAAAAAAATCTGAAGCATTAAATAAATGTCATCTGAACATACTCTAATTAGCATGATGATAATTACCCCTCAATTAACTGTAATTCTTTTTAATAATTTAACCCAATTAGCTACAACTGAGTAAAGCTTAACGGAGCTTGAGGCTTAAAATCACTTGAGAGGAAATGAACACAGGCCATGGAAGACAGTCAAAGAGAGATCATGGAGTATTGAGGGCATTGGCAGAGACGAACACAGCTCTCATGCACTAGCAAAAACTCCATTCATACAAATACAGGGTGAGGAAAAGCTGCTTCATGTAAATGTGCCGACATGTAATTTGACTGAATCTGTGGCAGCAGAATTAAAATTAAAAAGCAAAGTTAATTATTTAATTGTTTTATTTGTGTAACAATAATAATAACAGATATTATTATTATTATTATTATTATTATTATTATTATTATTATTATTATTATTGCCGATAAAGGGATAGTTCACCCAAAAATGAAAATTCTGTCATTAATTACTCACCCTCATGTCGTTCCAAACCCATAAGATTAATGACAGAATTTTCATTTTTGGGTGAACTATCCTTTTACTACTACTACTACTACTACTACTGCATGTATTTTTCCATTATTACTGTTATTATTAACCCACTTTTAGACTAAAAGCATAAAACAAGGTAAAATACAAAATTAACATACAGGTGCATCTCAATAAATTAGAATGTCGTGGAAAAGTTCATTTATTTCATTAATTCAACTCAAATTGTGAAATTCGTGTATTAAATAAATTCAGTGCACACAGTCTGAAGTAGTTTAAGTCTTTGGTTCTTTTAATTGTGATGATTTTGGCTCACATTTAACAAAAACCCACCAATTCACTATCTCAACAAATTAGAATATTTCATAAGACCAATAAAAAAAACCTTTTTAGTGAATTGTTGGCCTTCTGGAAAGTATGTTCATTTACTGTATATGTACTTAATACTTGGTAGGGGCTCCTTTTGCTTTAATTACTGCCTCAATTCGGCGTGGCATGGAGGTGATCAGTTTGTGGCACTGCTGAGATAGTATGGAAGCCCAGGTTTCTTTGACAGTGGCCTTCAGCTCATCTGCATTTTTTGGTCTCTTGTTTCTCATTTTCCTCTTGACAATACCCCATAGAGTCTCTATGGGGTTCAGGTCTGGTGAGTTTGCTGGCCAGTCAAGCACACCAACACCATGGTCATTTAACCAACTTTTGGTGCTTTTGGCAGTGTGGGCAGGTGCCAAATCCTACTGGAAAATGAAATCAGCATCTTTAAAAAGCTGGTCAGCAGAAGGAAGCATGAAGTGCTCCAAAATTTCTTGGTAAACGGGTGCAGTGACTTTGGTTTTCAAAAAACACAATGGACCAACACCAGCAGATGACATTGCACCCCAAATCATCACAGACTGTGGAAACTTAAAACTGAACTTTAAGCAACTTGGACTATGAGCTTCTCCACCCTTCCTCCAGACTCTAGGACCTTGGTTTCCAAATGAAATACAAACCTTTCTCTCATCTGAAAAGAGGACTTTGGACCACTGGGCAACAGTCCAGTCCTTCTTCTCCTTAGCCCAGGTAAGACGCCTCTGACGTTGTCTGTGGTTCAGGAGTGGCTTAACAAGAGGAATACGACAACTGTAGCCAAATTCAAATGGCTCTTGATGCCTTGACCCCAGCCTCAGTCCATTCCTTGTGAAGTTCACCCAAATTCTTGAATCGATTTTGCTTGACAATCCTCATAAGGTTGCGGTTCTCTCGGCTGGTTGTGCATCTTTTTCTTCCACACTTTTTCCTTCCACTCAACTTTCTGTTAACATGCTTGGATACAGCACTCTGTGAACAGCCAGCTTCTTTGGCAATGAATGTTTGTGGCTTACTCTCCTTGTGAAGGGTGTCAATGATTGTCTTCTGGACAACTGTCAGATCAGCAGTCTTCCCCATGATTGTGTAGCCTAGTGAACCACATTTTGTTAAATGTGAGCCAAAATCATCACAATTAAAAGAACCAAAGACTTAAACTACTTCAGTCTGTGTGCACTGAATTTATTTAATACACGAGTTTCACAATTTGAGTTGAATTACTGAAATTAACTTTTCCACGACATTCTAATTTATTGAGATGCACCTGTATGTATTTGAGATTATATCTTTAAAATGTTAATTTAAATTTTAAATGTGATTAAAATAAATTCAAACAATTGCTTAAAAACTAACATGAATATTTTTGGCTCATAATGTAGGACTGTTTGCTTTGCTTGAATTTAAATACAAAGAATTCCTTCATTTCCACCCATATTCAGTGCAGACATAAAGTGTGTAGATTTCAAAAGGACATACAGTTTACACAGTAACACTGAAAAAAACCCCATTAGAAATTCAACTTGAACACAGCAATACACAGCAGTACCAATAACTATGTTTTTTCAGATTTTAAAATGGGTTTTGTGATTGCCTATAAAAAGCATTTGATTTCATGATAAGATCAAGGGCCTTAAAGCGGCTGTATAGAGCTGAATGGCTTGCTGCAGTGGCATTCACAACAACTTCCCCCAGAAGCTGCAACTGATTTATGGTGAATCATGTGGGCAGAATGAATGAGAGCCTCTTATCTAATAGAGAGAGAGAGAGAGTGATAACAGAGGGGCGGGGAGGAGGAGAGATCAGATGCGTTAATTGCTGCTGTCCTGTAGCGCAGGACCGTTCTGTTGACTCTGGGAGGAGTGGGTCGAGGCTGGAGCCCTGCGTCTCTAATGCCGTTTGTCAGACAAGAATCTGTCAGCAGCAGGAAGCCATTTAAATGTCACCAGGGCTTTAAGCTGCCCATCATCAGCTCAGCCCAAGAGCACTACAGGTGCCTCCCGCTACCCTCAAAAACACAAACACATACACACTGCCACGATGGACTCAATATGCTGTGAGGAGTTTGCTTTTCAAGTAAACTGCAAACTGGTCATCTTAAAAATAAATAAATACAATGTGTATTAAAAACATCATTTGAAACCATCTTTATTTACATTCATCCACTGTCAAATGGTAATCCACAATAAATATGAAGAAAAAAAAAATTCTTATCTGAACCATTATCAATGAATACGTCTAAAATGACTAATAAATATTAAAAAACCAAAACTAGTGACATAAGACTAATAATATAATATAATATAATATAATATAATATAATATAATATAATATAATATAATATAATATAATATATAAATGAATTATTATTATTATTATTAAATTTTTATATTAATCTTAACTATATTTAAATCTCAATATATTTATACTTTTCCAATTTAAAAACAAAGACTTATCTGGATCAATTTCAATGAATACTACTCACTACAGTGCATAACTTACTAAAATGAATAATAATTATTAATACAAGATCTAATAAACAAATCTAATAGGCTCATAGACAAATCTACATCTAACAGACTAATAAACAAATAAAATAAAAATACAAAATTAAATAATAATAATAATAATAATAATAATAATAAATATGGTTTTAAAATGAATTTATATTACATTATATAATATTATATTATACTATACTACAAGTTTGCTTGTGATACCTTTCTTTTAACAAAATGCCACTAAAGGAATTTGAATTAATCTGAATTAACTGTGGGAACCAAGTAAAGGTATGAAACATAATCAAAAGCGGGTCATAACTGACGCTACACAGCATTCCTAAGCACCTGACTGCTCTCTTGTACATGCATTTGTTAAGTTTTAATTTTGAGATCTAGGCTTTTGAAAAAGAGCCTCTTGTCTCATAAAAGAAGCAGATGATAATGAAATTGTAACGCAAACGCTCAAGCGTGAGTGTGTGTGTATGGAATAATTTAGATGTGTGCAAGAAGCGTTGTTTTATTAAAGGATCTGAAGGCTTATGCAACGGGGTCCACGTGTGACCATGAGCGGTGGGGAACAGCTGCAGTCAGGATATATCCGCCACAAGACAGGACACACACACACACAGAGCAGTGCTTTTTCACTTATGTAGCACATACACTAGGGTACAGACACACACACACCTACACACAGGCACATTACCAAAACAGAACAGCATGCAAAATACACATTGAAGAGTAATGAAATCCATATCATGTCTCCTCCTTTCAATTCTTTGTCTTCTGTCATTTACAGTCATTATAGACATTTCTCTTTATTTATTTCTCTCTCTCTCTCTCTCTCTCTCTCTCTCTCTCTCACACACACACACACACATACACACACAAAATAATAAACTGGTGGCATCTGCTCATAACAGTGACTGTAGAATCAATACTATAATTAACACGATGACAGAGTCTATCCCTCCCTCATATAACTGCAGCCTAATCAATACAGTAATTAATGGTGTAAATAAAAGTTATAAGCACTCAGAGACTCATTCAGCCAAGAATAAAGGGCTGGTCACACAAGAATTGAAAGGTTAAGTATGTGATTTCTGTGCCACTAGAGCCACTAAAGAGAATAGCAAAAAATAACAATTGTTTTGGAAACGGTTTTCACTCCCACATCTGCCACTGGTCAGCAAACAGATAGTCCAGCCCTAAACTCACACCACTGGCTAATGCTGCTTTGTCAGACATTTTGGAGCAATTTTTAGTGACATCAACCTATGATTGGTTTATAGTTATAGTAAAGTATAGTGTAACAACTATAGTAAATTGTACAAATACATATGGTCACACTTTAGTTTTGGGATCAACTCACTATTAACTACGACTTTTGCCTCAAAAAACTCCTAATTTATTTCTTATTAATAGTTAGCAAGGTAGTTGTTAAGTTAAGGTATGTGGTAGAATTAATCAGAATCAGAATCAGAATTAGCTTTATTGTCAGGAATGTTTACACATACGAGGAATTTGTTTTGGTGACAGAAACTCCACAGTGCGACAGAATGACAGTGACAAGACAAGACACAGATAATAAAGATAATAATATACAAATATACATAATAGACAATGTGCAAAATAGCACAAACACTATATACAAAAAAGACATTTTAGTATGTACAGGTATGTTAGGTGCAAATTTGAAATGTAATAAGTATGTGTGTTAAATAAATAAATCTATGATAGTGTTGTGTGTTTCATGTTTATTGTTAAGTGTTCAAGTGTTCATGAGATGGATTGCCTGAGGGAAGAAACTGTTCCTGTGCCTTGCCATTCTGGTGTTCAGAGCTCTGTAGCGTCGATCAGACAGCAACATTTCAAAGAGGGAGTGTGCTGGATGTGAGGGGTCCAGATTGATTTTGCCAGCCCTTTTTCTCACTCTGGATAAGTATAGTTCTTGGAGAGTGGGGAGGGTTGTACCAATGATTCGCTCAGCAGTCCGGACTACCCTCTGTAGTCTTCTGAGGTCAGATTTGGTAGCTGAGCTGAACCAGACAGTTACTGAAGTGCAGAGGACGGATTCAGTGATGGCGGAGTAGAACTGTTTCAGCAGCTCCTGTGGCAGGTTGAACTTCCTCAGCTGGCAAAGGAAGTACCTTTGTTGGGGTTTTTTGACAATAGAGTCTATGTGAATGTCCCACTTCAGGTCCTGAGAGATGGTGCTGCCCAGGAATCTGAATGACTCCACTGCAGTCACAGTGCTGCTCATGATGATGAGTGGGGGGAGTGCAGGGGGGTTTCTCCTGAAGTCCACGATCATCTCTGTCACAGTTTTGAGCATGTCAAGCTCCAGGTTGTTAAGACTGCACCAGACAGCCAGCTCTTTAACCTCCAGTCTGTAAGCAGACTCGTCACCGTCCTGAATGAGGCCGATGACTGTGGTGTCATCTGCAAACTTCAAGAGCTTGACAGAGGGGTCTTTAGATGTGCAGTCGTTGGTGTAGAGGGAGAAGAGCAATGGGGAGAGGACACAACCCTGAGGAGCTCCAGTGCTGATCGTACGGGTGCTGGATGAGAATTTTCCCAGTCTCAATAGCTGCTGCCTGTCTGTCAGGAAACTGTTGATCCACTGACAGATGGAGGTGGGCACAGTGAGCTGAGTTAGTTTGGGCAGGAGGAGGCTTGGAATGATGGTGTTAAAAGCTGAGCTGAAGTCCACAAACAGGATCCTCACATAAGTCCCTGGTCTGTCCAGATGCTACAGGATGAAGTGCAGTCCCATGTTGACTGCATCATCCACAGACCTATTTGCTCTGTAGACAAACTGCAGGGGGTCCAGTAAGAGTCCAGTGATGTCCTTCAGATAAGCCAAAACCAGTTTTTCGAATGACTTCATGACCACAGACCTTAGAGCCACAGGTCTGTAGTCATTAAGTCCTGTTATCTTGGGTTTCTTTGGGATGGGGATGATGGTGGAGTGTTTGAAGCATGAAGGGACTTCACACAGTTCTAGCGATCTGTTGAAGATCTGTGTGAAGGTGGGGGCCAGCTGGTCAGCACAGGATTTCAGACAGGCTGGTGTCACACCGTCTGGGCCTGGTGCCTTTCTTCTCTTGTTCTTTCTGAAGACCTGGCGCACATCATCTTCACTGATCTGGAGTGCAGATATGGGGGAGATGGGGGTTGCTGGAGGTGTTAATGGTGTTTTTTCAAACCTGCAATAAAACTCATTCAGATCGTCTGCCAGTTGTTGATTCGTCTCAGTGCTGGGGGATGGTGTCTTGTAATTGGTGATGTCTTTCAGACCTTTCCACACTGAAGCCGTGTCACCGAAAGGGAATTGGATCCTTAGCTTATCGGAATAATTCCTCTTTGCCACTCTAATCTCCTTTTCCAGTGTGTATTTGGCCTGTTTATGCAAGACTCTGTTCCCATTCCTGTAAGCATCTTCTTTGGCCTGACTGAGGTGTCTGAGTTTTGCAGTGAACCATGGTTTGTCATTGTTGAAGGTTAAGTGAGTCCTGGTAGAAATGCACATATCTTCACAGAAACTGATATAGGATGTTACAGTCTCGTGAGCTCATCCGGATCTTTTGCAGTAGCTTCAAAAACTCCAATCAGTGAGAAAGAAACAGGTCCCGCTCTGCTTCATTAGTCCATCTCTTTACAGTCTTTAATACAGGTTTAGCTGATTTCAGTTTCTGCCTGTAGGTCGGTATAAGATTAACCAAACAGTGATCAGAGAGTCCTAAAGCTGCTCGTGGGTGATATGCATCCTTTATTGCTGTGTAACAGTGATCCAATATATTACTGTCTCTGGTGGGACATGTAACATGCTGTCTGTATTTTGGCAGTTCACGGGAGAGATTTGCTTTATTAACCCTCTGGGGTCTGAGGGTGTTTTGGGGGCCTGGAGAAGTTTCGACATGCCCTGACATTTGTGCTTTTTTCAGTTACTTATAAAAATATAAATGGCTAAAGTATAATAACACTGTAAACAGCACAAACTGGGCTATAATAATATGTTAGCAGCATTTATGTACATGATTGTGTTATTGAGAAAGCAACATTTATGCGTGGTTAGTGAAAAACTAAAATTTTGAAGTCACTGAAATAAGGCCATAAAACACATACAGAACATCTGTTTACAAGACTTTTGAGAACTGGATCTTGTAGCCTAGAGTTTTTGCTTCAAAATTATGTGAAAATCATCTTGTTTGCTCACTCACAGAAAACAATATATTGATTTAAATTTTTAAAGACATGTTTTGTGATCAAAAGCCTATATGCGAGGGAGTGGCAATGGTCTTGAATATTAAGTGATTCTCACCTGAGAGACAAAGGGCCCTCCCCTAATGGCCCTCTAATGGCCCATCAGTGTGACTGTGACTTTGAGGCAGGTAAGAGAGAATGTGAGGAGACTGAAAAAAATGTTTTTTTTTGTTTTTTTTTTAATTATTTGTATTTTATTTACAACACAGTATAATCAAAACATACATAATGAAGGTCAAAGACACATTATTGTGCACACTGATCTAACCACAGAGATGTGAACAGACTTTGAGTCATTTCTGCAACAGATTCTGTTCAACAAGTGAAACAAGTAAATCATACCTGATATTTACTTTATTTGATGTTTTATTTAAGTGTTTCTGCTTCTTTCCATGGATTCAAGAAGAAAAAACCAATCAGTAGTCAAGGAGCTTGTTTTACCATAGAATATCAGTGTAGTTGAAAATCTGATGTTGGTAAAGCGCTCTCAGAGGAAAACAGTTTGAAGAGACTGAAAGTCAGCAGGATTCATCTGTGGTGCAGGTATCTGATTAAATAAAATACAAACAACCAAAAAAAAAAAAAAAAAAAAAAAAAAAAAAAAAACATTTGTGAGCATGTTAATATCACGAGCATCTGTATACATGTAGCCATATTATTAATACTATTAATAATAAACATGTTCTAAACATACTTAGATTCGTAGCATTCATCATGTTACAGTGTACATTCATATTACCTTTGTTTTATATAGAGCATGAAAACATCATCGCACTGTAAGAAATTTAAATACAATGAATTGCCTATCATATTCAAAATATTTTACTCAATTTCAAACATTGTAGTAATGAATTATAGTTTGGGAAAAACCCAACTATGATTTTGTAGTCATATAGCCATCCTGAACATCATGTATGATTTTATAGTTGCCTAAGATATGATTCTGCAGCCATAGACTCACGCATGCTTTGTACTATAAAATGATGTACTTTGTACTATAAAAAAAAGGATATTTTATATTTGAGAAGTAATTGTTATCATTTAGCACGCTATTAAAATATATTTGTGAACAGATTATTAATAATAAACATGGTCTAAACATTCTTAGATGCGTAGCATTCATCATGTTGTAGTTTGGGAAAAACCCAACTAGTAATGTGTTCTTGTTTATGTCACAATAACAGGTTAACTAATGCAAAAAAGAAACATTACTTACTCATCAGATTGATCTTCTTCTCTTCTGGATGAAATCTTGTTCTTCTTTTGAGGGAAATCCAGCCTTTACTCAGCGCGTCTTCTTGCAGAAACGGACAGTAACTCCTCGCGCTTTGTTTATGTTGGGCGTTTCCATGAGCACGTGTCTCACGTGGATATTTACATATGAACGGCGCGAGCTGCGAGGGGGCGGGATTGCATTAAAGATAATGAGTTAGACGGCAAAGACTGAACATCGCGTTGGTTTCATACGGATTACTTTATCACAGAATGTTTGTTTTTGACATGACTAATTTCATTGAAAAATAGACACTTCAAGTTTTCTATAGATATAACTCCCATGTCTGTGTGCTGAGTATTTGCTGAGTTACAGTTCATTTTAGTGACGCGTTTCTAAAAGCAGCTCACGGAGACAGAGAAGGAATAGAGCGCACCCTGTTTGTTTTCTTTATTCTTCAAAAGCACAAAGTTTAGTTGTTATATTGAGTGTATAAAAATAAAAGTAGACCCCTTACAGATTCGAATGGTGTATTGCTCTTATCTGTACGATCAAAAATGGCAGAGTAATTCAAGCTCATTTCGGCCTTATCAGGAAAATCTGCCACAAAACGCGTATTCGCGTTTGTCGACCCCAGAGGGTTAAAGTCCCCGAGAATGATTAAAACAGAGTCCGGGTGCTGTAGTTCTGTCTCTGTGATTTGATCAGCGAGTTTCTGTAAAGCTGAGCTCACGTGCGCTTGCGGAGGAATGTAAACACTCACGAGAATGAGCGAGCAAAACTCCCGCGGCAAGTAGAAAGGCTTACAGTTAACGAAGAGCACTTCCAGATCGAGACAGCACATATTCTTTAACACAGTTACATCTGTACACCACCTTTCATTGATGTGAAAGCTGCACTGTGTTTCACAGGTTTCCGTGAAACACAGAGCAGCAGAGTTTGAAAAGTCCTTGTTTAACCGGGAAAGCAGAAGGAGTTTGTCCGTTTTGTTGGGTAGAGAGCGTAGATTCGCCAGATGGATACTGGGTAGCGGCATTCGAAATCCGCACTGTCTGAGCTTCACGAGCGTGCCGGCTCACTTCCCCCGTCTGCGCATCCTAAAGCATTTGAACAGCGCCGCTGCTCCGCCGCCTACTATGTTCAGCAAAACATCAGAATAATCGAAAACCGGTAGGAGATTTTGTGGTGTGTTCTGCCGAATGTTCAGCAGTTCATCCCTGGTGAAACTGATGGTGTTTGACAAACAAAAAACAGGAAAAACTAACAAAAACACTAAAACAACTGGAGAGCCAAGCACCATGGCTGCCATGTGCGGTAGGGGTGGGAATCGCAGGGTACCTCACGATACGATATAATCACAATACATGGCTCACGATAACGATACTATCATGATAATATATATATATATATATCTGGTACATTTCAAAATTTACCTGGAGTGCTTTCTCAACCTTTCTACTGCTCTCATCATAAAAACGGAGCCCCGCACGGAAAAATAGCCGTTCACATCGCGTCGTTTGCGTGCTCAGGTTGGTTATTTCAAATCTAGACGCGCGGCAAGCACACACACACTGCACACTTCTGCGCCGCATTACGGCTCTGACAGTGTTTTGTCTCGTCCTCCATGCCATAGGTGCAGATTTATGTTTCTGCTGGTCGGTGCCCACTGTTCACACTGCATAACGCGCACTTGTAATATCTGTGAGAGAGGGAGAGCATCCAGTTTTGTTCACATAAAACTGGACGCACCGGCAGCGCTCTAGTGAGGGAAATCCACCTACGATCCGAGCGGAGAGGCTACTCATGAACTGAATATGCGCTCTGCAATAATAACGTGATCGGTGCCTATGGTCCACGCTGATAACTGTTCCGGGGCAGTTTTTTAGTTTTCTTCATCTCCATAAACGTATATATAGCAGTAGAGCTAATACAGTGTCTGAAAATCTGTTTATCATTCGGTTCCTCGTGCTTCCCCATCTTCATAGAGAACGCGCTTTATAATAGTTGCTCAGAGCGCTCTTAGAAAGAATGTGGAAATGGCGCGCCCGCGATTTCCACGCATTTTTAGACGCTGGGAGCAGGAAAATGTATTTTTAGAGCACCTTATTGCATTAATTAAAATATCGATATTTGGCGCCAGATATCGATTATCGTATCGCATGGAGAAGGATCACGATATATCGCCATATCGATTTATTGTCCCACCCTTAATGTGCGGCGCCATCTTGAAGGTGATATTAAGGGATTTAAAATATGGTAATGCAGAATAAGGTTAATTTGTGGTTTATAAATACTAATAAACAGCCAACATGCTAGTAATATGCATGCTAATACGCAACTAGTTAATAGTGAGAATTAGTCCCTAAACTAAAGTGTTATCCCACCTGATCTCATGACAAAAACATACCTTTGGGAACTTTTTTGCAAGATGCGAAATACATAACACTAAGTACATATCATGGCAGTTTCCAACAGAAATGAACACTAGAAGTGGTAAAACAGCGAGCACTTGTAATCGTTTTCGTACACAGTTGATTACAGCTCAATATGTTTCACTTTCCGGACGTAACAAGCTTGCTCGGTAGCTCAGCCGGCACGGAATTGGACTTGCTGAATCCTTACGAATCCCGTCAAAAACATGACTCATGATGAAAGAGCTGAAAGACAAGAGCTCAAAAAACAAGCTGAAATGACATGCTTGCGATTGTATTTTTACGTCACAATCACTTTTGTTTATACTATCGGGTAGGTTTAGGTGTAGTGCAGATTGTACGTTATTTTAAAACGTCACAGAGCATTAGACTTATAGCGTCACTCAATGGACATTTCAAATCAGAACTGCGTTGATTCCTACAAAACCAATGTTACATAAAACGTACCATATGTACATTCATCTGTTCTGGGGAAGAAAACAAACACTTTTTAGTGCCACCCAGTGGACATTTCACATCGAATATGTCACGAAACGTACATGGCACTACGTATCTCGCATCTTGCGAAAAAGTTCCCACAGGTACATTTTTCATCATGAGATCAGGTTGGTGTTACCATGCATCACCTAACTGTACACACAACAAACACAACATTCCCGCTGGCAGTGCTAAACCCCACTGTAAACAAAATTAAACCAGGAATCAACAGGATTGGATTGTACAAACAAGAGAACTCGCTTAAATAAATACCTGTGCACAAACAACTACACACAAAATGCACACATGAGCATTCACCCCAGACAAAAGCGGACTGTCTTACGCGTGCAGGGTGCAGATGGAGGGTCCAGTGGAGTTCTGAAGTGGTCGTCCTCGCACACACAAAGCACAGAGCCCTCTTCTTCAGCCTTGCTGTTCGCTGGACACGGGAAACACTCTTGCTGCCGTGAAGACATCTTGTAGGTGCCTGGGGGACAGGCTGGCAAAAGAGAGAACACACAGCAAAGAATCCATTACAGACTCTGAGACAACAAAACCTGTAGCTTCTAGCGGCAGAATTAAATACAACCCTGAAAAATGGCAATACTTACAACCAGAGACTAGAAAAGAGTACATGGCTTCGGACCTTATTAGCCAACATAAAAGATCCACTTGGGAGTATAATATGCTACTTGAACAGGACAAAAAATAAAAAAAACACATGCCACTATGCCTCCAGGAACAAAATCCTTTGAAACTAATGAGGTTCATATTACACATGATTAAGGGGCTATTTGTTGCCTGTACAAGCAATAAGTGATGGAAGCTCATGCTCGTAAAGTAACTGCTGTGAGATTGAACAGTGACTGTAAGAGGGGACAGAGCACTTGTGCAACAATGAATCACAATGTTCAAGAAAAGGAAGTCCCGCATCTTAATGGTAGACTCAGTCATCTCACTGAGAATGACAACACCTAGAATAAGCAGGACCAAACCGAAAAGCAAAAAAAAAAAAAAAAAAAAAAAGCAAAAGCACAAACCATCCATTTGTCCATACCCCAATTTTCAGATCACTATGTACAATCATTTATGTTCACATTTATGCATTTAGACGTTTTTATTTAAAGCAACTTACAAAAGTGGAACAAATCACTTCATCATTGCCTCAATGCACTGACAGGGTCATAAAAACAATTATCTGGAAAACGTACAGGTACAATGAATATGCACATGGATACACAGATGCACACACAAAAATGACCCAAGTATAGAGCCCTATGAAATCCATTTTATTTTTCCCCAAATTCAGTTTTATTTTTTCCAGATTATGTTTTTTCCTGTTTAAATTTTTCTGGATTCTGTTTTTTCTGTTTTTATTTTTCTAGACACTGTTTTAATGGTTAAATTTAATTTTATTAATCAAAAAGCATGTCTAATTAACGGAAATCATGAAACACAATATTAAACAGCAATTTATTAAAAGTTTCACAAAAATTTAATTTTTTAAGGCCCTATGAAATTTTTTATATTTTTTTCTCAAATTCAGTTTTATTTTTTACCAAATACCTTTACCAAATATTAATAATCAATTAATAACCCCCCCCCCAAAAAAAGTGATATGGCATCCAAAACTATGCATAGAGAACACATACACAAATACAAATCAAAACACAAGCACATCTCAGTGTTGTAATGAATGAAATGTGAAAGCAAAGCTCACCAATCTCATGGCTTGTCAGATTAATTCCTGCAAACAGAACTAACAAAAATGATTGCAAACTTTGTGGACCTGTGTTTGTACGCCACTGTTTGTTTTCGCTGCTGTCTTTACAACCTGACTTTAAACCGCAATCCACTTTACCACTGCCGGGAGGACTGTGGGAAAAACAGACAGCCAACTGAAGGCAGCTAAAGCCAAACACACTGAAGGGAATGAGATTACAACCCATATCTGCCGACATTACACAGAAATTCCCAGGGATCCCAATTCCACAACAGACCAGCTGGCTACATACGGATCAATTTATCTAATGTGGCATCAGCAGGGGTTGCTTCACAGAAACCAGTGAGATGATTGGCTCTATAGTGCCACAAGGAACTATAATGCAGATCGAGCAAAAAGTCACGCCAGGGGTCCAGGTTGCAGAGACTCCAGCATAAAGGTAAATGCCAAATATCTACAGGGAAAAGAGGCCTGTGGATCAGGCTTTCAAATTTACACTTTGGGATGTAGGAGGTATAGCATATGCAAGCTAGCAATTTTTAGGACATTCTCTGCCTAATTTTATGCCTTTTTATCATCTAAAATTATGCATCATTTATAGTCTAATGGAGAACAAACAAATCATTTAAATTCGTTCATTTAACAGCCACTTTTATCCAAAGTGACTCACAAATGAGAATAATAGAAACAGAAGTAATTAATTCAAGAGAAAACACAACACAGGTAATGTGACCATGCTGAATTTCCATAAGAAAGATTAAAACGTACGTGCCGAAAGAGTTGAATACAAAAAGACTACTTAGTAAGTGCAGTTTTTTTTTAGATAATTTAAGAAGAGAAGGATAGCAAGACAAGGAAAAACAATACTGGAAATAAAATCTGAAATCACTGACTCTCACTGACAATGATCTGGTTTTGTATGAGCAATCAGATTTCACTGAGCGGTCTCTTAACCACTCAGCTCTTTCGAACACATCAATAAATCATAAAGAACGTAACACCGTAAACGTGAGCAATGAATTGTTTCAATGGCGCTCTGACAGGAGGTTTTAATGAATATTAATATGTCCAAAAAGACGTTTGCTTTGCTCTCCTTCTCTCGCCTCGACACAAATGGCCTTCATTATTTTCGGGCTATAATTCCATGCCGTCTTATTTCCAAATGTCAGGCTAGATTTGCAAGCAGCTGTCAGGGAATCAATAATTCATGTCATCATATTCAGATCACTGCCTCAATGCTGCTAATTCCAATTTATGAAAGAATCCCTTGTGAATGGAATAAATCCACATAAATGAAGGAGTGAAAGGTCTATTTTAAAAGTCCTGCCTGTCACACGCTCTTCACGCTCATGTGACATTTAGACCATTGGGTTTAAAAGGGCTATAATAACCCGCTCAAGTTCCACAGGTAACCGACATTTGGTTTTTCCATCAAAAACTGTGCATTTTGCAGCAGTGATTATGGTGACATTGATATGGCCTCTGCATTAATCAGACCCCAAAAAGCTATTTTTTCCAAATCTCAAATGTCATAATCAATCACCTTCAGTGGTCTGGTATCAACAGCAAAATTGAATATATTTGGGAACAGAAATTTATGGGCTCTCTACTTACTGAGCCAGTAAGTAACCACCTACTGTAGCAACCACCCAAAATACCCTACCAATGTGCTAAAAGATATTCAGAAATCCAAATCACAAGACAACATCCAAGCTTTATGGAAGCATGGAAGTTTAGAGTAATAACCACTCACATTTCCCTCAGAAAAATATATGGTTAACATAAAAGCCACAAATCACTGAACATAGAGTCCCTTTAAATGGGATTTAAAAAGAGACAAATGAAGCGCCCTTAGGGTGTCAAGACTGGACTGATTCTTTCTCTGCATGCCCATCACATTCATTCTGATATCTTAGAACCTCTTAACACATCTCACCATTTTTCTTCACTCTTCTTTTTTTCCCCATTGTATCCTACTCTTATCCTCTTTCTCAGCCTCTCGCTCTCTCCCATTTTCTCCATCTTCCCCCAAATCCCTCCTCTCACACTCTCAAATTCAATGCGGTTTATCTCTACCAAAAGAATAATAGAAAAACCATGGACAAGAGTCAGAATTAGAGGACATTACACTGCTCGGTCTTAATCCTAATCAGGGCAAGAATGATCCGAGCTCTGCCTCAAGGGGCTTGCATCCCAGCCTCCCACTCCCACACCCACACCACCACTGATCAATCCTCATTAATGCAGTTCCATTATTAAAACACAGATCTGCTACGACCCAAGTCAACGACCACCCCCTTCGCTCACCTTCTTGGACTTCCATACCCTTCCTGGATAAAAGAGTTCTGTCAACCCTTTTTGGTTTGCACACTCACTTCATCTCCCTTCCTTCCCCAATGAACCACATTAGGTCAGCCACCTCTAGAGGCTTATGACATCATCAAAAGCGTCCAAGCAGCTAATGTTGGGGCTCTGTTTGCTTCCTGTCACCTCTGATGGATGGTTTCCATTTAGCCAAGACAGGAGGAGATTTATAAATGTCCAGAGCTGAGCCCAAGCCCAAGCCTCTAATGGAGAGGCACAGGGCTGAGCAGATCCGAGAGAAGTCAGGCATCGCTACATGTCTGCACGATGCTCCTGTCACGTGAACTTGAGCATTGAGGTCATTGCGTTCACATAGTCCACTTCAACTCACACATGCACATGTGTAATTTCTCATAGAAGAGCCTGGGGAACCTTGTAACACAGGTACAGTAGAACTACCTAAATTGTAAGAGTTTTTGCATAGTGATGTAAAGACGAAAGGGGCAGAAAATAAGAGAAACACTAGAAAGGAAGAAAGATGGACAAAAGAAAGGAAGGAAATCTAAAAGAAAGATGGAAAGAAGGATGGAAGGAAACAAAAAATGGAAAAGAAAGAGGTAGGAGGGAAGGATGGCGGCAAGAAGAAAATGTGAAAAAAGATGCAAGGAAGGGGAAAAAAAGGAAAGCAAAAAAGATGGAAGGAGGAGAAGTAAATGGAAGTGGATAAGTGAGTGGTAAGGAACAAAGGAAGGGGAAAAAAGGGAAGCAAGGGGAAAAGTTGGAAGGAATAAAGAGGAAAAGAAGGGGAAGTAGGAAGGAAAGAAGGATGGCAGGCAGTAAGGAAAATCACGTAAAGGATACTAAAAAGAGGGAAAGAAGGAAGAATAGAAGGAAAGGATGGAAGAAAGGAGAAGGAAAGGGAAGGAAGGAAAATCTAGTGTGCCAATGTAATATTAAATAAGTGTACTAATGATTTCACGTGTTTCTATGAGAGTGCGACAGAGCTGTCTTGTCTATATCACTTTTGCTCCTTGCAGACAGCGGGGTAGCGTTTCACAGTGGGGAGACGGCACTTGTGAAATTGATTTCCTGTAGAGTTTCGGTGACATTACCCCTGTCCCCTCAAACCCCAATCTCAACATGCCCATACCCACGTCTGCCTTATCTGAAAAAGCAAGCTATCAGCTTTCCCTCATTAGGCCGGGAGAGAGGGATGAGATCGGAAAGCAGAGAGGAAAGGAGAGAGAGCCCTGTCCATTTGCATTCCAAACCCATCAGGCGGGTGTCAATGGTTATGTTTGCATCTGAATGTCAAAGCAATTTCAGGTGCGGCACTCAAGAAATTGAGAGAGATGGAAAAGAAAAAAAAGAGTAAAAACTCGTTTCTGAATCACTGAAGGGTGTCCAACTGATGAGGATGCTGGGTTTGGAGAATGAGAACGGGGTAGCGAATGAGATGCAGGCAAATTTGCAACATCTCTCAGAAATATATAAGCACGACAGGTTGGGCACATTTGGAGCCTCAAACAAACACCACTCCTTATTGTTAGCTCAGGTAATGGATCCCTCTTTTTTTCATTTTCCCCTTTTGCTTTCAGGGCGTGAGGCTCAGCTTGAACATTAAGTGATAAAGCAAAGTAGAAAATAAGTCATTTCTCAAAGTTTTGCCGACGCAAAAGCCTCTGCAAGCCTTACAAACAAATTGCTGTGAAATGTTCTGAACAGGTTAGTCAGCAGCAAACCCGACAATTTAATTACAATACAAAAGAGGAGAGGCGTGTTTGTTGATTGATTTCCATTTTTTAAAGACAAACAGATGTCTGGAGGCTGGTCACATTTCCATGATCAATGGTGCAGAGGTCAAGAATGATAACAGATATTTCTTCCAAGTAACACACCACAATTATGCCGAGCAGAATAATCAAAGAGCGGGGAATGCAAGAGGAAAAATTGTGGGAGAAAAGAAAAAGGGGTAAAGAAAGGAAATGAAAGCAAGGAAGGAAGGAAAAGAGAGGGATATGGACCAAGCCAAGATGCATGGGCAAATGCACATTTATGAGAAAATCCATTGACCTCAACCCAAAACTATAACTCTGACATCTGACCTTAGTCCCAAAGGTGAGAAAAGAAATAGAAAAAGAGAGAAGAAAGAGAGAAAAGCAGAAAAGAGGGGAGGAATAAAGGATGGACAGATGGAAGGAAGGAAAAGAAGGGGAAAGAATAGACCAGATGTAGCCAATCCTGCTCCTGAAGGGCCACTATCTTACAGAGTTTAGTTTAAATCTTTATTAATCACACTTGAACCAACTATTCAGGGTCTTCAGGATTAGAAAATTCCAGGCAAGTGTTTTAGGGCAGGTTGGAGCTACTCTGCAGGACATTGGCCCTCCAGCAGGCCTGGACCTGCTAAACCATGTCAAGATACATGGAATAAAGTAATGTTTTTAAAAAGATTCAGTGACCTTAAGGAAGGAAGGGATTGAGGGAGAGGTATTGACCATGCCAAGATACATGAAAAAAGGTTATGAAAAGATCCAGTGACCCTAACCCAAAACTGTAGCGCTTCTGACCTTGGTGCCTAAGAGTCGTTAATACAATTGGCCAAGGAAATGACAGGGTGGTCCACCTTTGGAAATTGAAAGGAAGTAAAACGGTTGGGAAGACCATACATGGATCTATACATGACAGGATCGATGGCAAGGGTAGGTGGACACTGGTACTGTAGGTCTGTAAGGGATTTAAAGGTCACAATGTCCCTTGTTGAAAAATGAGGGACTCAGCTGAAGATAAATGGATGTGCAGGGCAGGGAGGCCATGAAGGGTAATTAACAGTCACCCTGAAGGATCTTGACAGGGATCCTAGGAAAAAAGTGAAGCGTCAGCATGCGTACATGCTCATAAAGCGGCAGAAAGAACACACATAATGTCAAACAAAGTTAAATTTGTATCACACTTGCACGGATGCACACGCTCACTAGCTTTGCAGACACACAAAAATGTGTGACCCTCCAGAAGCGCCCGGGCAACAATTAACTGAGTTTGTCAGTCTAGCGTTTGCATAAAAAATGAGGCAGAAACACAATCAAGGCCACAATTAAGCCGTGAAGGTAAAAGGCTTGTGACCTTGTTGTGTAATTAACAGCTTCTTCTTTCATTAGTTGTTCTTTTTTTTGAGGGTCCCATTTTAATTAAGACACAGGATGCTGTCAGGAGAAGTTGAAAGGGAAGTCAAGACATTGCTAAAAATGGGGGAAATTAGAATTGGAGCTTGAGGTGCAGCTGCGATGAGGAACAGAGCGAGTGAGAGAGGACAAGAGAAGAGCAGACAGACAGGCAGAGATTAAGATTAGAGGAACACGAACAGAACAAGCATTTACAGTGAGAGACATACTGTAATGTAGAAAAGTGAGAGGCACAAACTGAACTTTTTCCTCAAAAATCAAACTCTCTTGAATTAAGGTGGCATTTTAAAGTGCCTCGCATCAGAGGGTCTCAATCTGGATCCTTCATAGGGTTGTCAAATGTATTTTTTATCTCACTTAAAGGCTCTCTCTTGCCCCAGTGCACCGGGACCAACTGTAGCCCTGCAACATTCTGGAATGCTGCAGACAAATGCACACAGTAAGTTCTGAGACAGAACATTTTGTAACCACTAAGTCTGGGGATACTATTATTACACAGGATCATTCAAGCAAGTGCACCCCATGTTAACCTTCAGATGAAACACAGATGGATATTAAATGGCACAATGGTGCTTGATGAGTCTTTGTGATGCCTGAATGCATGATTCATCTAAAATACATGTAATTAAGATCAAACACATTTAGACCTATTTAGGGACCAAATGCTATTAGAATAATAAAGTTCAACAAACTGTTAAGTTACTAAAAGTAAAATCCAGTTTTATCACCTCCATGCCCTTGAGGTTGTTAAACAGTCATTCAAAATATGGTAACAAATGTGCCTTGACTTTTCAGTCATTAAGAATGAAAAAATGAAAAGGTATTCGTCTAAAAAAGTATCATTCTACAATCTAACATTTTATTAAATAATGTGGTTTAAATATGGTGCCTTCATCTAAAAGAACTTGACATTTGCAGGGTTTTTTTTTATATTGTTTGCTCAAATAAAACCTTAGTGTAAAGTCTAAATAGTGTGCAAAAAGTCAAAAGAGAATAATAAATTATTAATATAAATAATTTAAAATTATGTTTAAAATAAAATATGTTGACAAATGTGTGCCTTGATTTTTCAGTCATTAAGACGATTTAAAAATCGGTATTCCTATATAAAAAGCATCATTCTACAATCTAACATTTTATTAAATAATGTGAAGTAGGGGTGGGACAATAAATCGATATGGCGATATATCGTGATCCTTCTCCATGCGATACGATAATCGATATCTGGCGCCAAATATCGATATTTGAATTAATACAATAAGGTGCTCTAAATACATTTTCCTGCTCTCAGCGTCTAAAATTGCGTGGAAATCGCGGCCGCGCCATTTCCACATTCTTTCCAAGAGCGCTCAGAGCAACTATGAAGCGCGTTCTCTATGAAGATGGGGAAGCACGAGGAACCGAATGATAAACAGATTTTCAGCCACTGTATTAGCTCTACTGTTATATATATACGTTTATGGAGATGAAAACTAAAAAACTGCCCCGGAACAGTTATCAGCGTGCACCATAGGCACCGATCACGTTATTATTGCAGAGCGCATATTCAGTTCATGAGTAGCCTAACCTCTCCACTCGGATCGCAGGTGGATTTCCCTCACTATATGAGTGAGAGAGAGCGCCGCCGGTGCGTCCAGTTTTATGTGAACAAAACTGGATGCTCTCCATCTCTCACAGATATTACAAGTGCACGTTATGCAGTGTGAACAGTGGGCACCGACCGGCAGAAACATAAATCTGCACCTATGGCACGGAGGACGAGACAAAACACTGTCAGAGCCGTAATGCGGTGCAGAAGTGTGCAGTGTGTGTGTGCTTGCCGCGCGTCTACATTTGAAATAACCAACCTGAGCGCGCAAAAGACCCGATGTGATTGTGAACGGCTATTTTTCCGTGCGGGGCTCCGTTTTTATGATGAGAGGAGTAGAAAGGTTGAGAAAGCACTCCAGGTAAATTTTGAAATGTACCAGGTTTATTTATATATACATGGAGAGAGAGAGAGAGAGGCTATATAAGTTAAGCAGTTAAATGTGTTTGTTTACACACAGAGAAAAAGAAAAGTGTAAGCTTTTAATAAGTCCAAGAATAAAATTATTAATTTACTCAACATGTTAAAATTGATTTACAGAACTTTTTTTTTGCTGTTTTCTAACAGTTTGGACTTGAAGAAAGAAAGAAAACTTGCACTTAACCTTTTCACAGGCATTTTGTTTAGACAGATATCGCGATATATCATTATAGGATTTTCTAGAAATATATCGACTATCGCAGAATCGGTGTATCATGATATTATCGTTATCGTGAGCCATGTATCGTGATTATATCGTATCGTGAGGTACCCTGCGATTCCCACCCCTAATGTGAAGTGGTCTGAATGAGATTTTTTTTTATAATAAGAAAATTAATAAGTATAAGAAATTAATAATATAAATAATTTAAAATTATGTTTAAAATAATATATGTAAAATAAAATCAGACATTTAAAAATAAATCAAATATTTTATGGCAGAAAAACATTCACAACTTCACACATTTTGTAAATCAGGATGTTTTGAGAATGAGACTACAATTAGAGTAAGTTTCCTGAAAATTATGGGGTTATCAAATATCCATAAAATCAAGAATAAATGGTATAAAACAATGGAAACCAACCACTCCTGCATTCTTTTATCAATTCTTAACTAACCACTAACTGGTTATTTTTTGATGATGCTTTTACCCAAAACAATTTATTGAATAGTTATATTCGCCATAGAGGAACCTGGGGTTAAATGTCTTGTTCAAGGGCACAATGATGACGGTTCAAGGATCCTTCAAGCAACCTATATCCTTTCATCCTTTCAGCTAGGCTACACCACCCCAGCATTTATATGGATTTTTATAAAGCAAACAACACTGCTTCCACAAAACAGTAGACTGGAAAAAAACTAAAAAGTCTGGCAAATTATTTGCAACTTTTTTACTATGCTGAAGTTCATTAAATACACCGTAGGTCACTAGAACAGTGGCCTTTAACAAAAAGTGGAAGAACTTGCAACTGAACACCAGTACAGTATACAGTACACTGATTGCTCAAACTGTGCATAAAGACTTGGACAGAATGTGCTTTCGCCTCTTCCATGCCAACTCTGAGGTGGTGTTGGGTGTTCACACACAGCAGATGGGTCTGGAGTATGTGTGGGTGTATCTATTGATTTCTCCTGGCCTGCGGTCTTCCAAGTGCCTCTATTCCTCCTCCCTCCCTCCATCCGTCTCATTCGAGACTCGCTCCAGTCTAAGGTCTCCATTGCTCTTGGCTTAGTCTGGCATGTTATAGCTCCATTGGTTGCCAAGTGTCCTCCTTAACTTCCTCCCTGGATAATGGACTTTGCAAGAAATACTGTGTAGGATGTTTGTAATCGCAAGAGATTCGGTATGGACATTTCTAAAGATCACCAGCTTGGCATATGGTTCTATATTTTGCTTCTTTCTCACTCCAAATTTTGAATATATTTTACTTTTGTTCCTGTGCATTTCCTGCACTAAGGTTGAAGATATGGGATGGTAAATGTAAGGTTCAAGTTATTGTCATTGCATCACTTAGCAAATATAATATAAGTGAAAGATGTTAATGACTTGACACCAAAAAGCTGAAAACATTACAAATGCTGTATTATGTTATCTGTAACTCTTTTGGAGTTCGTCTAAATGATGGAAGAATCTGGTGATTGCAAACCAGTTACAAACTGCATTCAGAGTGGTTTGAAATCAGATTTTATGCACCTCAGTGTGAATGCAACAACACGTGTTCTAAAATATCCTCAAAATATCCTCCAACTGGATGGATTCATAGTCTGAAGCTAAAAATTTTGACTTTGTGCCCATCATACTATGTGAATCTGAAATATGTAAACTCAGACTGCAGATTGGCTTGACTTTTGGCAGCTAGTATTGATGCATCCAGACTGAAAATCTGGACAAAACTCATGTAATATTTTCAACAACTGAAAGATCAAACCAATTAGATTCCTTGCACAGATGATAAGCACACCAGTATGCAGCCAAACATGATTACAGATTCTGTAATATAAATGAAAAATCTAAAAGACACAGATTATGAAAATATATTTAATATCTACAGAGAAAACATGCATTCTAATATAAATCTAATTCTCATATTCATGAAGGAATGCATTAATTACAGTACTATAATGAACAGATCCTCTATTTGATTATACTGTATGTTCAAAGCCATACGATAAAAGCTTTTGTGCTGATCTTTACTCACTAAATAGGGTCAAATTCTGTATGAGGACATTTATGAGGCATGCAGAGAACCATGGGTAAAAGAGAACCAGAAAAAAAATTATTCCCTTTTTGCCAGTCACCTTTCGCATCACTCCTTCCCTCCCTCCCTCTTTTTTTGCTAAGAGTAAATGAGCGTAAGCCAGCGAGCTATATATCACCAAGCTTCATCAGAGCTGCGAAAGCTGGTGCTGTGCCAAGTGAATCTGCACACTTCAAAAAAATCAATAGCTTGTTTTTAATGGAGAAATCCTGGAGCGCTGCACAAAGGCAAAACGCAAACAGTGGCGTGTTCAGACGTTAGCGCTGCGGTTGGAGCGGGCACTGCCTGTGGCGGCCCACAGATCAGTGAATCTGACGCTGCATCCGCTGTTGAGACCTTGGTTATGAGTGGAAGTCCCACCGATGTTAGAAAACTCTAAGTCAAACTTTAGACACCCACAGAGAGGATGCTGTTATTGAGGGCAGGAACTGAGGAAATACAGAAATGTATTTCCTCAGAGTGTTTGACTGCATCAGAGTTTGTTTTTCAAAGGCATAATATCATATGTGAATGACTCATATAAATTAAAATTATATACATTACCGTTTCAAAGTTTGGGGTTGGTAAGATTTTTAATGCTTTGGAAGAAGTCTCTTGCGCTCACCAATGCAGTGTCACATGAACCTTCATAATTCATTTTAATATGTTGATTTGTTTTTTTTTTTTGTTTTTTTTTCATGTAAACTATAATATTTTTGTAAACTTTAATATTTTCATGCAAAATGGTACTTTTTTTTTTGATTAATAGAAAGTTCAACAGAACAGCATTTATTTGAAATAATGTTTTTAACGATGTAGAAGTCTTTACTGTCACTCCATCCTTGTGAAATAAAAGTATTAATTTCTTAAAAAAAAATAAAAATAAATCTTGCTGAGCCCAAATTTTTGAATGGTGGTGTATGTACATATAATTAACTACATCTGTATAAAAAATATTTGAATCTTTTTTGTATTGAATTTATTAATAAATAATATTTAAATATTTATCAATTAAAAAAAATTTATATATATATATATATATATATATATATATATATATATATATATATATATATATATATATATATATATATATATATATATATATATACACACACACACATACACACACACACACAAACACATACATACACATACACATATATAGATATATATATATATATATATATAAATATATATAGTACCCTATATGTTTTGTATCGTTTTGTCATTTTAATTTGTAAAATGATTAATTTCTCTTTAAACGTGTTAAAGGTGTTATTTTTTTGGTTTCACTCACATTTGCACTTTAATAAATGATTAATAAATAATTCTCTCAAGCAATGAATCTCTTATCCTGTTTCATGAATCTTGGCATGCAGCCTATGGTGGATTCCTGGTAAATCGCTGAGCTACAGGAACCATTAAATAAACTATTCATGTCCGCCCTCAGAAGAACAGACAGTACACCCAGTGTGGGCTACACTGAAGTCCAAAATCACGAAAGGAGAGCGAGTTAGAGCAACAGAAAGATGGAGTGAGACAGAAAGAGAGAGTGCAGAGATAACCAGCTGAGAAAATGACATAAGCTATCCGGCAGTTATCCCTCTCATTCGCACACAACTCTATACTCAGCAGTGAATTATTCAGAGTGAGGCCACTCAGTGTCACAGCCAAAGTGCTGAAATAGCTGTAGTTCACAGTAAGCCAGTGAATGATAGAGCGATGGGTGGGGGGGCGAAACATAACCTAGGACCGCTTACGATGCACCAGTGATGCTAAATGTGCAGAGGAAATCTTGGAAAAGCAGAGCTGTTGAGTGAGGGACAGGACAAACAAACAAACAAACAAACAAACAAACATTTAAGCAGTCACAAATACACACACACACACACAAACACACACCCACCCACTTCATGACTGTGAGGTGAAAAAGAGCAATGGATGACACAAATTATACCTGTGTAGGAAGAGTGATGCACCACCTGCCACTAGACAACAAACACGATTCACTGATGTTAAAAGATCATGCTGTGTAAAATCTAAACTTATCCAGTTTAATTTCTTAACAAATGTTCCTAATCTTATTGTGCTCAATCATACTACTTATAAATGCAAGTCATTTACTGTCACACACTGAAATCCCCTAAACTGTACTGTATGTCAGACTACTTTAATTACATGTACAATAATCTAACAACAAATCACGCTAAAAAGTGAATTTTACCAACTAATGTACAGTACCTGCTCAATCTGAAGTATAAAATAAAAACAAGGCCTCATAATTCCACAGTATTAATGTATTACTGTATTATTTTGACCCACTAAATGAAGTCTTGGTGAGCATGAGAGACTAACAAAATAAATAAATAAATAAAAATAAATAAATTTTTACTGACCCCACTTAAAAGTATTGAAATCACAATTTATTCAGACACCTTTAACATTTCTCACATTATCATTCATTCACTATAGTTTAGAAAATGGTAATAAAATATGACAAGAACTCAAGAGTTAAACTGTGTCAGAACAAATTCATCTTGATAATGTCAGATAACTTTGATAGAAAGGTATGTGACAAAACATGGTCAGGTCAAAGTGTCAAATCAAATTTTTGGTCCCAAATTTTTATCAGTTGTATGGTAGTCCACTGTATGAAGAATTTTTGGTTACAATATGTCACAGTTTACTTTATTTTGCTATCCTGACTTACATAAATGAACTATAGTGTCCTGCACCCACTAGTACAAAAATATCCAAAATTATATCTGATGTCTGAATAATTTTTGGTTTAACTGTATATTAAATTTAACATGTATAACTATGTATACATGTATATTAATATGTGTGTGTCTGTGTCTGTGTGAGTGTACACACAAAAATAATATTAGCTAATGATATTAAAGGAAACATTTTACATTCCATAATGGATAGTGGATTAAATCAAGCCCTGTCCTTCATTATTTGGAAATTATTTCAACCGTTTTAACTGTAAATAAGACTGAATGCATTACCAAATTTTGATTACAAATATAATATGTACATGACAACTGAAATAAACGTAAATACACCACAAAATGCACTGTAAATGTCTTCTTGACTACATTTTTAGGTACTATTTCCAGCCATCTCAGTGTTAATGAGCTTCCCTTCAGTTTCAACAGGCACGTCAGCTCACCTGACTCACCCCTCACACACACACACACACACACACACACACACGCGCATTCTGTGTGTCTGAAATTCGGCATGTCAGTCTCCACAGCAACCTCGGTCACCATGCCAACCCCATCAGAGAAGGTGATGGGCCTGGGGTCAGCGTGACTGCTAATGCTAACAACACGTCAGACTGGCTGGACTCTGACACTGGGCTCCAGCTGTGGTCACTGCAGACACTCAACAGCTAACAGCTGCTGAAATATCTCTGCCAGACGGAGGCCATTTTGTGCTTGAAAGGACACATAATAATTTGGAGATGTGTGTAACTGTTTAAAAGGTTTAGGAGTTGAGAGATATTACTAAACACCAGCTTAGGGCTGAGTGTCATCAACCACCTCACAACACAAAACATCATGATACAAAGCCAAAAGCTCATTTAGACAAAATTATTTTTCCAATACTGATTGGTAAGACAACACAAAAATAAGCAGAAAAATATACTGATACAAGGATGAAAAGTATCCAATAAAATATTATATACAGAGGTTAAATTTGTTTTGTTTTGTGTTTTGTTGTTTTTCATTCAGCAGCCAATTTGGTTACTACATTTTTAAGTTACCAGCCATGCAGAACTTTTCTAGCCAAGACAAACATATCAGAAATGAATCAGATTATCAAACACACACACACATATACATATATATATATATATATATATATATATATATATATATATATATATATATATACACACATATATTAGGGATGCATCAATCCGATACTCAGTATCGGTATCGGCTCCGATACGGTCATTGTCTGTGGATCGGGTATCGGTCAGAAGAGACCGATCCAAATCCGATATTGTGTGTATACTATTCTGTGTTATTGTTAAGCCCCACGAAAGCACAAAAACATTATAAAGCACAATAAAGTCAAAGTCCAAGTGTTCTGAAGCCATTCCATAGTTTAATGTGAGGTACAGATGAATATTTAAGTCGTTAAATTCAAGTTCACATAAACTCTTCTCTCCGCTGCATCTGTCTGTCATCCTCCATTCAGCATTCAAACTGTGTCACGTTCGGTTACGACAGTCAAGACGATGAAACTCTCTCCAAGAGCACACAATAACTAAAATTTAAAACTGTTAAAAGAAAAAGCTCAATAAACTATCCCACAGATTTAATAAGCTACGCATCAATATCCCTTTCCTTTGTGCTTTGAACTTCTTTATGCGAAGCTGCGTGCTGTGCCTCAGTGCTGCTTCAAGCGCATCATTCTGCGCACAGGAAGCGCATAAGCGCTTTGTGCCGCTCTGTATTGGAGCTTTTCGTATTATAACGCTTTTGCGCAATGAAAGATTATTTATAGCGTTTCTTGTTCTGCCCTATCAAGGCTATGAATAATCTAATGTATAGCACAGTAATGGAGGCAGCATGATAGATAGGACTCCTCTATCATATGTTGCTGCCTTCATTACTGTGCTAAGAAATGTCTTTTAATTTTGTAGTTTATATATTTATAAATAAATGTTTACTTGTTTTCATTAATGTATTTTACAACAATACAAAGAGCAATGTGTAACATTTTACAAGATTTAGTCCTTCACATATTCACTTTTATTTGTTCTCCACTAAATAAATGTTATTTCACTAAATGTTTAGTTTTTTATAAAATTGTGCACTCATGATTTTTCTAGAATAACTTTTGCTGCTAAATTATCCACTAACCTAGTTTATAATAGTATTTTTGTCATAGATTATGAATGGACCCGTTTACACCTGGTCATTTCATGCGTTTTCGCTAATCGGATATCTATCGGATTTGTTAAAACGTTTCCATTTACACTTGGCCACATAGGTCGCAAAACAGATATAACTTGATAGAACTTGATAGAAGATAGAACTTGACTGGTCTGCAGAAAGCCAAGTCCTAATCACAGCTGAACACCTCTGGTATGACTTTAAATGCAGACCTTGAGCCAAAAACTCATCACCAAACACCAGTGACTTTGTGCTTTGAACTTTTCTATGCGGAGCACTGCGCACTGTGACTCCGTGTTGCTTCAAGCGCATCATTCTGCGCACGGGATGCGCATACGCGCTTTGTGCCGCTCTGTATTTAGAGCCTTTCGTATCATAATACTTTTACACAATGAGATTATTAATAGCCTTTCTTGTTCATCTTATCTATCATGTTTCTGCCTCATTACTTTGCTATACATTTAAAAGAAATGTCTTTTAATTTTACAGTATATTAGGGGTGCACGATAAATATCGGGCGATAATTAATGCACATCTTGTCAGTAAAGCCGGTTCTCTAATCAGCGGTAAATTACAACACGTGCATGATTTCACATTGAGCAGCATTTACTACACAGAGCCGTTGTTAACTGACAAGCTGCGCAAATCCATGTTCATTATCATATTCATATTTATCGTGCACCTCTAGAGTATATATATTTATATATAAATATATTACTTGTTTTTCATGAATGTATTTTACAATACAAAGAGCAATGCATATCATTTTACATTATCATTTTAGATTTAGTCCTACACTTATTCACTTTTATTTGTTCCCCACTAAATGTTTTTTTCCATTAATTTTAGATTTTATAAAATTGTGCACTCATGATTTTTCTAGAGTAACTTTTGCTACTGAATTATCCACTAACCTAGTTTATAATAGTATTTTTGTCATAGAGATATATATATATATATATATATATATATATATATATATATATATATATATATATATATATATATATATATATATATATATATATATATAACACACATGGATTACATTAATAAGGGTGTACTGATAAGACATATTGTGTCCTGAACATTGCTGAAAGTCCTTGATCAGTGTGTGGGATTCTGGGAAATAAGCAAGCTAACGCTTTTATTACAGCCAGACAGGATCATCCCAAGGTGACACATCTTAATAAAAATCATCCCAGACCCCCCGCTCAATTCCCAGAAAGACATTCTATCATTGTCATATTGAACGCTGCTAAGGAGATCGTCTCCTCACACACACACACACACACACACACACACACACACACACATATATACAGTGAGGATTAAAGCTCTGACAGTTCATTAAGGAGTCTGTGACATCATCTAGAGATGCGGGAACGACACATGGGCCAGAACACAACGGCTCTGAAACACGTAATACTGATGAGGCTAACACATACAGTGCCTGTCAACACAAATACACTTTATTACCACTGTAGCAATCCACATAACTTCTGTTGCCTCAGTACAGGTCAAACCAGGGCTTGACCCACCCCTGCCCTGTGGCTCAATCAATAAATCAGCCACCCCGGCTTAACATGATCGCCTAAGTCCAAAGGGAAGCAGATAAAAACAGTGTCTTTAAGGATTTACACAATGTCAGGGACAGATGAGAATGTTAAGAACAAAATGAAATCTTGAGATCTTACAGATTATTAGAAGTGCTTGCCAAGGCACAAACAACATGTATTAAATGCTTCATTGTTTGTGCTACAGACAAAAAAAAAAAAAAAAAAACTCAAAACCTTTAGCAATTTACTAAGAACACTTAAAAGCAACATTCAACTACATAGCAACGCTTACATTTTGTTCAGAAAAAGAAAAAAAGTCTAGTTATTAGATTTGTACATGCTACTAAAATGCATGTTAAAAGTCTGCTTGTATCATATACTTTTCTATGCAAAATGTTTATAATCAAAGCCCTCTAATACTAGTGCAACAAGGCCGATTGTAATTCAAAGAGGCCATCTGCACAATTCAATGCCCCACTTCTAACACAAGTGCAATCTCCTGATTGTACGAGAGCATGTTTTAAAATACACAGAAGGACTTTCATTTACAGTATTGTGTGGGCAAAACAGGAAACACAAATCATCATCATCTTTTATTGGCAGAATAAATTCATTGTGGCTGTTTAATTTAATGAGCCATTAGTATGTGATTAATTTGATTTGATGCATTTATTTGCCGGCTGTGTTTTTGTAATTTGTTTTTTTTTTTCTGCTTGTTTCAAGTAACTGTTTATGCAGGCCTGTCAGTGCTAAACAAGTTTAGATTTGTAGCCGCGATGTTTAATTGGATTTGAGAGGGAAAATGAGGGCTGTGCTATAGATTGGAGAGCGGGTGACTGCGTGTCATAAATAACATAACAATATAAACATATCTGCTCCTGGATGATGACTGGTCAGTCTACAATAAAACACACAATATAGCAACAGTTATGATGCAAAAAAAATCATTCCACGTAGCAGCATACATACATACATATACATACACACATACATATACATATATATATGAATATACTGAATCTTAGCTTATATAACTAATGTACATGCTCATTCTGAAGTATGAAATCATTTAAAATATCTTATGACTCCATGTAAAAGCATTATATAAACAAAAATATATAAAAATTATTAAATATTTATTTATATACATATTTTTTTTTTAAATCACAAAATTATTCATCTGATCAAACTGAATCGTTCTGAATTTACAAAAATCACTAGTTAATTGTGAATCAAGTTGATTCGCTGTTGTCTTTTAGCACCAAGTGCCAATGCAACAATAATCACGGCAGTCGTGTTTGTGCTTTGCCACCTAATCAAATGTTCACCAATGCACCCCATGATGCCACATAAATACAAACACACAATGCTTGACCTTTCCTCTCCCCCACAAAGCCTCCTGGTGTGTTACATACACACACACACACACACCCCAAACATGGACAATGAGCCTTTACATGCAGAGGATAACACCTGATGGTCAATAAACGACAAAGGGCATTTATTCGTCCATCCATCCTGTCTTTTATTTACACCTGGTGTCCATTGAGTGATACCACTGGCCAGAGGAGGACTGTCTGCCGCTGGTAATTGGAAAGCCGGCCAATTAGATTGATCCTGCAGATGGAAACAAACAAAGGTTGCCAAGCTACAGCTGCCAGGGTCAGAGGCAGCCAGAGGTAGTCAGCTCCAATCCATCGTCATCTTCTTGGCCATGTACCAAAACGTATATGCCTCACCATCCATCTGCATTGGTCAATCCATAAGTGAAGTGCAGACGTGCAGGTGAAATGCATTTAGAGAGCGCCAGTGAATCTTTCAGCACAATGCCCGAGCGGTGCCTTCCACCGTTGGGACTCCACTCTTGGCATATGGAGCAGAGCCAATGACAGGAGCCTGCATGATTTACAACACAGAGCTGAGCTGTAACGCAGCGCTATCCAGAGAGGAGAACTGAGAAGTTACAGCGAAAAGTGTGTGTGTTTGAACTCAGGACATTGGGAGGAGCATAACTTGACTCTCACAATCTCAATTTGTGTCCTCCCCATTTGGTATACATTGATTTTAGGGGTGAACGCTTACACACACAGTGTCCTCCCTCTGGAGAAGCACAGCAGGAGAGGCGCCTGTGCTCCATCTGAGGAATTCGACAGCTAATTGTGTTTGATTGCACATGGTAAGAAATCAATAGCTTTCAGACACCAGCACAACACACCATGTCCCATATTACCCTCAACTTCTTACTGTGTCCCACGTAAACATATGACAAATATCAATAGCTGTGACTTTTATGGGCTGCAGGCACAACTATGAGCGCATTCGGACCTGCTGGCAGCCAACTGGAGGTCATTTAACAGCCGATGAAGAGAAAATGAGCAAGAAAGAATGAGATAAAGAACAAGATAGGAGGTTTTGTGCTCCAAGGTTAATGAAACTCCACTGCTTTGAACTCTAGCTAATGTCAAGACTGTTCTATTCAGCACACACAGTCTCAGCAAGTGTAAAACATCCTGGCTACATTCACACAGTCAGTGTTTGAGATTCACAATGACCCTTTGCAAGGAGCTTGATTGACAGGCGATCTGACTAATCATAATGTGTCAGACAAACAAATCAGACAAGAGAGTAGATTAATGTCAGTGGACTTAATCTTGAAAAATGTTGTGTATTGACAACTTTCCGTGGTTGAAACAAGATACCTTTGGATGTTCATTTATGTTTATTCCATGCTATAACTAGTAAATAAGAAGAGACAACTGGTTCATGTGCTGCTTGAACTGAAGCGCTACAACAATCTAGCACGACATATTAAAGAGCCACAAAACTGTTTGAATTTTTTAATAAAATGACAAAATTTGAAAGCTGAGACTTTGTTTCATACCTAAAGTAACCTGCTCTGTCTTGTCTGTTGGCGCATTGTCAGTTTCCTCTTTGTTATTGTTTAATAACGCGATTAAAATATGTTAACGCAGTTAACGCACTGGACCCGCCCCCAAAGCTGTACATCATCTTACATTTCATACAGTTGACTGTTGACAAATATGATGCAGGGCATCTAAAATTCAAGATAATGGTGCAAAAATGCCCCTGTATGTGTTTTTGTCTCATATTTATATAATACGATAAGCAATCACAGGAGCAGCGAGATTGTCCCGAATATCATGAATTTAAATGTGATTTTATACTGTACAACAGTTCAGTAAATAAGAAGTTGATATTGTGTTATATTTTAAACACAATATATGTTTTTTTGCTCAATTTTGCAGAGAACATAATTACTTTTAAAGCCATAGCAGAATTGTTGTGCGTCACCGAGCAATACAGCAGTGTTTAGTTTCTGAATGAATCCTCGTTTTGAACGAATCGTGTGAACCAATGTTTCATAGAACCATTCATAAAGAGAGCCGTTTACTTCATTCCTGAATGAATCAGGCGTTTGAACGAATCGAATGAAAGATATTTACCGCCACCTGCTGGCAGATTTAGTTTCTTATTTAGAGTATCATTTAATTAATAATAATAATAATAATAATAACAAAAACATTAAAGGGATAGTTCACCCAAAAATTTTTTAATTCTGTCATCATTTACTCACCCTCATGTTGTTTCAAATCTTTCTTTTTTGGAACATAAAAGAAGGTATTTTGAAGACTGTGTAGCATTTGGACCAATCAGACACACATTTGTTCATCAGATTTAACAAATCAAATTAGTTATTAGATTAACAAATAATCACAGACCCCTCACCCAACACACATTCTGGGTACCGGTATGTCTGTGGATGACTCCAGGCCCCCGGTTCCATAGCAACCAACCTGATAACACTAGTTTTACTGCTCTAAGGAATGCGGGCCGAGCAACACTCACCTCATTTTCCCTTAGGAAAGAGACATTATGCCATAAAAATGGACTCTTCTCTAATTAATTCATAGAAAAACCTTTCTTTGAATGAACACACATATCCTCAGGTCATTGTGTATATTGTTACTGTTCTTGGATATTGTCTTTTGTACTGTATTCTGTTTTATGCATGCTTATGATAGATCACTAGTTAATATTACCTCACTTATATCATGTTTGATCTCTATCAATTCGTCTTCGGATGATCTAATTGTATATTATATGTTGCTACCTATGCAACATATAAGTGTTCTAAGAATCTTTAATAGTTTGTATATCAACTTCCAGTCCAACCCCATGCAAATTACCATGCTCAGAGACAAAGAGTCGTAAAACCTTCCCTCCAAAGAGACTGGAGTCCATTGGCTCTTTGACTCCCCAGAGGTGTGACCTCTATACCAGATAAAGCTCTCACACACAGGTCCGGCCTCTTTTTCTGCACAAAAGCTTTTCGGCTATCTTCTGATTGCTCCGTGAAGGACTCATGGAGAGCCTGAACCGGTGCGGGTGCCCGGTGGGCCCCCAACATAGAGACGTGGGTGATCTCCCCAGCCTGGGAGATGACTCTTGACCACAAAGACCCAGTCGGTGGTTCTGTTAGACCCTAAGAGGATGAGGAAGCTGTGAGCCAGAACTCTTCTGGACCCTTAAGTTATTGTGCCAGGCTTACGGCCTTGTCTTTCCATTCAACCAAAGCTCCTCGGACCTCAGCAGATCTCTTTCTTAGCTCTTTTTCCACTCTCTACCTGGAAGAACATTTCTACCTCAGAACATCTTTGGAATTCATCACTCTTCAACCCGGAAGAACGTGATCGGGAGTCCAAAACCTTGAAACCATTAAGACGTCATGACTAATTGTACATTTAACTAAATGAAACAGAGGTTATTAGTACAAGTTATAGAACCCGTCATAAACGGCGCTGATGGTGGTTAAATGACTTTTTCCATAACTGCATTCTCTGGTTTTCCTGATGGTTTCATCCATCAACTCTCATTAGCCCTTTCCCCATGTATGAGCGATTGTATGTTTGTGTGTTTGTTTGTTTGACTAATTTGCGTTAGTGTTTAGTTAATAAAACTCTTGTACACAAATTACATGAGTTTCTGATTCTGCCTTGCATATTCAAAATCCTTTACGATTTTGACCCTTGCTACATGCTCTAATGCATTAATAGGAAGGTATTTTCTGTGGCCACGGAAATATCCTTTTTTAGAGTTGATATGAATTTACACAGAATGTTCGCTGGACGAACAGATCAGCTGATGGCAATTTAACTCTGCTACAGTTATTACTGTCAGCCGATATAAATAATTGTAATTAATCATAATTAATTGTAATTATTTATATACAATTCCCTTTTGGAGCTAATTTGCTACAACTGTTGGTAACAAAGCTGTTTTGGTTACCAATAACTTTCATTGTATGAACAAAGAATACTGAGATGTTTCTCAAATTATCTTCTTTTATGTTCCATAGTTTATGTTAGGCCGTTGTAGCCTAAATGTTTGTGTAATACATTTTTTGTTGAATCAAATAAAATATTTCTAAAGCTAAAATTTGTAATGTCTACTTGATACTTTCTAATTTAACACAAAAATAGCTTAAAAAATATTTTGTGGGTATTTTCACAGTCAAATTTATTTTGTGATTAATTAGATTAAGTATACACAAAATATAGTGTTAACTGTTGGAAAGTATACAGTTCTTTTAAAAAATGTCTAATTTGTTATATTTAATAACGTATAAATACACAGATTTTTTTTCCAAATTGATTTTGCTTTGTTGCATACTTGGTCTAATGAAATTCATTTTGAAAATGTGTGACTGTTGAACTTTGAATTGCAATTCAGTGCATTCTTTGCCAAACAGCATTTTCACTCAAACAGCACATATTCGCCAACCTTGCTGTCAGAACTCTCCTCTGACTCCTGAAATTGTCAGATAACTCTTTTACCCAAGCAAACAGTGTATGAAAATATATTTAGCATTGCATACAGGACTGACCGTATTCTGCTGCAGTGTAAATGTAGCCAGTCATCTGGTCACATTGCACCCCACATCCTTCCAGCTGCTCAGGTCCACCTCTGTAATGTACGGGAGGTCATAAGGGAGGCGTGTGAACAGACCGTGTTTGTGTGTATGAAATATGTCAGCCTGCACAGTAATCTCATGCTCTAGCCCAGAGGCAGACGACCCGAACAGAAGGGCGAGAGAGAGAGAAAGTGCGAGAGACAGAGCGATATGAGGCAGATCCCAAACACCCGTGGATAAAGGAAAGCAATAATGTGGCCGAGGCCATCTGAGAGTGAAATGACATGAGATTAACCTGAGGGGAGAGAGGTGCACACCTCAGATATCTTCTGGGAGCTCTGCGACACACACACACACACATACACCGCACACACCGCAGCGGCTGTTGAATGTCAAAGCCAGCAGAAACCCATTGAGGGCATAACACTTTGGAGGAAAAGTAGGAGCTGGGGGGGGGGGAACGATGCATAGCGCCAGATCAAAAAGAAAGAGTAGAAGGAAGGGATGACAAATGTGCAGAAAGACAGTGTATTAACAGCAGGGTGCTTGTCCCTCACAGTGGGTTGATTCCTGGCCGTCTCATCTCTTAGGATTCACAACCAGCAGTCTGGTACGAGTGCATATGAGTGGCCTTGACAGACCCATCAAGCACCTCTTTTACGGAGATGTCCAAACACTCAAAAACCGGCCTGCACTCTCAGCGGGGTCTCCGACAGCCACGGCGAATCTGTTGCTCCAAACAATTCCCCCCTCTCGCTTCCCACTCTCCGTTTTTCTGCTCTTCATCCCTCTTTTCTCAGGGTTTTTCCATTTGCTGACCCTAATCTGTCCGCACGCCTCCACTGATTGGCCGCGTGCCACGGTCAAGCTGACAACCTGCTGCTTTGACTCTGGAAGACGTGACAATGGGATCAGGGTTTGAGGAATCGGAAACGCACTCTGCTCGTCTTTGGTTCCTCTCTCTCTTTCAGACAAACAGCAGTTCTTTCTGTTCCTGCGGGCTGTCTGGGTGTTCTGCCTGGCTGCTTCACAGACAAATGAGAGTAGGAGCTTCTGATAACCCGGTCTACACTGAGGAGAAAATGGGAACACCCACAGGTGCTCATGCACACATAAAGACACACAGCCCACCATGACGGTGCTCGCATACAAGTTCTTTACATTAAAAGGGTAATATCACGAAAACATAGTACATCTTGCTCAATCACTGTCCTCCCCACATAAAGAATTAAATTAAATACGGAATTAAATTAAATATAATTCAATAAAATATACTACTCTATACTATAAATAAAAATATGACAATCTACATCATTAATAATTATTTTAATGGTTCTGAAAAAAAAAATAAGCATAATAAAGCATGTAAATACATGTAAATACATGACTATGGTGCTATACACCATTTATTATTATAGGCCAGGCTTAAAATGCAACAAAAGTTGCAATGCAAAAGTTTCTCTCAAGTCTACTTAGAAAATGTATCAAAATAATTAATATTTTAATTATATTTAAAAAAATGTATATTAATTATTATTATTATTATTATTATTATTATTATTATTATTATTATTATTATTATAAAACCACTCTATTTCATTCATATCCAGTGGACCTTTGTCATACTTGGCTATAGTAGGGAATAAAAGCAACAACGTTTTTGCATTTCTGTTTCCTCCATTAGCAAAAAAAAAACAAACAAAAAAAACAATCCACAATAGCATTTCTATGGCATTTCGAAAGAGAGGTTATGTCAGAAGAGAGAAGGATGGGAAATACAATATTCCATCGCTCCCTCAACCATTGTGTTAAAAACACCCATGCAACACTGTTAACTAGTTTTCTGAAATTTCATGATGTTAATAACTGTGCAAAGTTATCATCAAAAAAAGGGTAAATATTTTTTTATTATGGCTTAATATTTAAAGAGCAATAACACAGCCGACATCATGAGATAATGACTTAACATCAGTGGTGTCAGTGAACTGAATGAATGTGCAAGTGGTTAACAGAAAACGGTAATACCAATAAGGTTATACACTAGTGCTGGGCGGTATACCGGTTCATATCGAATACCAGTGTTTATTTTTCTTATGATATGAAATTTTAAAATACTGCAATACCGGTGTCATTTAAATAGCGTTCGGAACGCGACTGTTTGAGAGGGGTCTCTTTTCACTATTGCATTGTGGCGAGGACACAGCTGTATGTGTTACTGAGCATGAAAGTTCTGAAGCTGTAGAACTAGTAGAATGTGATGACACAGAAGAACTCATCCACAATATCCACCGCCCGCTGCCATCAGCTCCTGCGTCTCACACACACGAGCGTGACTTTAGCACTATATTTACCAACTTTCAGACCCTTTTAGCGGCTTTTTTTCCATAGAATATACAAACTGACAAACCTAGCGACGTTTTTGGATAAACCTTAGCTATGGTACAGTTGGAAGATGTCTCCAGTGCTGCCCCGCGAGCTCGAGATCTGACTCTCCCGGCGCAGTGTCGCCTCTCTCTGCATTTGTTCTGCAGTGAGCGGCAGAGAAGCACCGCATTCAGCTGGCCGTACCGCAGCAGACTCATCAGTAAATAAGTACAAAACAGCGTTTCCAAGCACCTGCCGCTAACTGACTGTTTGGAATTATAAACTCCTGACTCCTGGTTAACATGTATTAATGGGTCGTGTTTAGTCACTATTTAGTGTGGAATTTTTCTACAATATTCGCTCATCATGACAGTAAAATAGGACATTCTAAGTCAATCTACTGCAGTTTTTCCTCTCTCAATCAGTAGAAAATGTGGTTAACACCTGGTCATGCATGAAAAAAATAAATACCGTCATATACCGTGAAACCGGTCTAATTTTGAAAAATACCGTGATATAAATTTTTGGTCATACCACCGAGCACTATTATACACAATTACCAGCGTCTGCCTTTCAGCAAATCAATTAGGACTACTGAGCTAATGTCATGTCATTAATATTCATGAGCAGAGCTTATTAATTGTATATTGTGCCCCATTCCCTTTTAAGATCATTCCTACATTTCTAAACATATGACTATCCACATTTACACAACGTCTGTTTGATGTTCAGCATGTCTTAATTCATCAACTTGCACTATTCTGTACTTAGCCAATCATTGCAAAGGTCATTTGCATACAGAAGACGGTTAAGCATAGTCAAAGAAAAGACAGAAAATGGTCACGAAAAACTAATCTCTGACTGTTACAAAGCAAAACACTTCACACATACCACTGCAACATGTCTTCAAAGAAAAACAGTGTTCTTTGAACCATATTTTTTCAGCATTTTATGCCTGAGACAGAGAGAAACACGAACACAAAAGAGAAACAGACCACTAAAGCTTTGTATTGCCATCATTTTCCCCTCATTTTTCCTCAATCCCTTTTCAAGACATGACATTTACCTTTAACAACAGGTCATTATGTATCTGCCGTGCTCCAGCGAGGGAGCTTTACTGTCCATCTGAAAATCAATACACATTATCAAGCACATAAAACCTGCTGCAAGAAATATATACATGGTGGATCTGATCCGTGATCAGATTTTCCAGTGTCATTTCTGCCTCGTGTCATTATGAGTCTGTGCACTGATCCAGATCCGGCACTCTTGAGTATAGCAGAGAATCGCAACGGGTTCAGTTTAATCCTCTGGTTGTGGGTAATGGTGAAAGGTGACAGACGAACACAGTAGTGTGCTTTTGTGTGTGTGAAAGCGAGAAGGACAGGCACAGAGAGAGGAAGTGTTCATGTGTGTGAAGAACACTGTGTTTGGAGCTTTGCACGTCTCAGAAGTGAAATATATCTGAAATTGTTTATTACTATGATTCCATATACTATATAAAAATATAGTGTGTGTTTCATGTTGCAATAGGAGCTGTTTACCAAGCCGTGACCTTGAAAAATATTGCCTTTTTATGAGATACATATATAATTAAATCAAAATAGTTCACACCAAAATGAAAATTCTGTCATTATTTAATCACCTTCATGTTGTTCCAAACCTACTTTTCCTGTGGAAACTGTGATGCTTTTATAGTGTCTTGAAGGGTAAATAAAATGTGCAAAAATTGTAGCTTTAGAGGTACAACAACTTGTAAGTACAAGTATGTAAATACATTAATTTGCTACTTTTATGCATATTATTGTTATATGCCAGGCTTATCATCCTGTTTAAAACATCATTACTATAACTGCCTTAAGATATACAGACATGTCATTCTTAAAAGCTTCATTTTTTTGAGTCGCATTAAATATGGCATCCAGCCTAACAAAAGTCTGCATTCATGATTAATTTTCATATTGTAGATGAATACCATACTGAAGCAAGAGTGTGCTACATGAATTAGCACTTGACTTCCTTTTACAGCAAGGCCTTTGAGATGTCACCCGAATACTCGTTCTGCATTAGGGGTTGTTTAAGGCGAATCATTATGTTAAGTGATTTTGTTTGGCGTGTAAACTTAAAAGACCTCCTTCTAGAGAAAGATAAGCAATAATGAAAGCCGTCTCATCCATGCTATATTAGATTTTCTTACTGTTGTCGTTGGCCTTTAGCTGTTTTAGTCATTAAGCCCTTTGGAAAGATGTTAAATGCTGAGTCTCAGTCCACATGTGTCCTTTTCATGGTAAACATGGACTGACAAGGAAGTCACCATCCAGACACAGTGCTTTTCATGCTTGAACACTTAATAAATGAAAAGAGTCATCTAGCATCAGTGTGTACCATATGTGTGTGTCTTAACCACAGCTTGAGGCTACCATGTCTTGTCAGAAAAGAGCAATTTTCCTTTTCTGAGGGAATGTGATTTCAGACTCTTCTCAGAAAACCCTCCATCCAGACCTAGTGTTGCTTTCACAGGCTCATACAACAATACAGTATGCATTAAACATACACACACACACACACACACACTCAAGAAAAAGGGGAAGTCATGAATTAATGATGGGTTACGGTAAGATTTGCTGTTCCCATATGTCCACATCTCCACGGCTCAAAGCTCCAAGAGGGAGAGGTGATTGTGGGAAAACAAATAAATAATCAAGCGAAAGGAAAGAAAGGGTGTGAGAAATGGACCAGAACATGTATGGTAATCATGTGAATAGGCTCTGTTGAAAAACCCAGTGAGCTGACTATCTAGATAGCATAAAGGCTGAAAAAGTACACTTCTGATACTAAAACTGTTCCAGAAAAGATTCCTTATTTTGGTACTTCACCCCAGAATGGGACAACAATCTCTAAAAATAAAAAATAAAAAATAACATAACATAAAATAAAATATAAAAATAAAATATAATATATAAAATAAAATAAAATAAAATAAAATAAAATCTCACATAACTGTGATATAACTGAATATTACATTGTATAGCATTTTTGCTCAGGTAAAAAAAAAACAAAAAAAACAATGCTAATACAATGAAGCAATGAAATTCTAATTATAAATTTATACTGAGAAGTAACAATAAAAATAGCTGTAATAAAATGAGTGAATTCAATACAATACTTGTGTGTGCAATAGTATTTAGTCATGTGCAAACAGCATATAAATATATCTAATTACTCTAATTAATTATAATATAATTAGTATTAATATGTCTAATTATAATCGATTTAGTATTTAAATAAGAACGCTTTAATGCTATAATATTGTTAAGCCTCACCTCATGCTCATAGTTTTGAGTGGAATACATGACATCTGGTTTATCGGTCCTATGTGGTCTAGCCACAAAAGTTTTTGTCAATATATTTCAACACACTCGAAGCTCAAATTGGATTCAAAAACTATGCATAAGCACCTATACTGTCAGCATTAGCAAAAAGACGGCTGTACTCTGTTATTCCATGTTCTGATCAAGTCAACTTTTTTCAACAGCTATTTGGTTTAAATATAAATTATGTTTTTCCTTCTCTCTTTCCTTATTTAGTATTCTGTCTATCTCTGTTAATTTCAGTCACTGTATGTATTCTGGCCTTACATGCAGTATTTGTATAAATCTGTAATCTGTGTTTTGTATGATACAGTCATGTATCGGATGAAAACAATAAAAACTTGAATTATACAAAAAAAAAAAAAAAAAAAAAGAAATATATATATATATATATATATATATATATATATATATATATATATATATATATATATATATATATATATATATATATATATATATATATATATATATATATATATATATATATATATATATATATATATAAATTATGTTCTAACGGTGTCCTATTACAGCATTTTGCTTCCGGTATTAACAGTCAAATTACATGCTGCTGGAAATCTGACTTACGAGAATCCATTTTAAATAAGATGCTGTCTATGCAGATAGCAGACAGCGAGGCAGCTCAGTAGGTTTTGAAACAGAGCTACAGTAATGTGTAAAACACAATGATCAGACCCGCAGTGAGAGAAAGAGTGTGTGTGATAAAGGCGAAAGTGTGAAAATCAAACTTTGATACAGAGAAAGAAAAAGATGGGAATGGCAAAAGTAAACACCATCTCTCCTGTCATGACTCCTGAGGTAAACTCAGCCATCAATCCAGCTCCAAGAGCACAGTGTGTACTGCCAGCCTCCACTTTCTCTCCATTGATCTTCCCCTCCTGTCTGTCTGTCTGGATTCTCTAAACGGCGCCATTATCTGAACTTTTTCCCACTCAGGAACAACAAAAATTAAACTCACAGGGAGAGAGCGAGACAGAACAGAGGGGGGGATCAAAACACACAGGGATGAGAGCTGAATCCTCGCCAAATCCTTTGGGAACGTTCACCTGTGGAGTGTCCACTCAGGGAATACATATGGTGCCAACATGGGTGAGGTCACACCAGACAGAGGTGTCTGTATAATTGGCATTGTGCAGCACAGGAGATGCAATGAGAGCATTTACACAAACACACACACAAAAGATCAATCCATCTCCAGAGTGGTGCATATCCCGCTGCTCTCCCTATCGACCCAACATACACACACGTACCCTGGATAATGGATGTACCACACACACAGAAAGCTCAAGCAGGGAGTCGTCCCATCACCCTAGGACAGGAAACACAAATGTCCTCAAACAAGTAGAGTCCATCAGCTTTGTATAATTGGAAACGAGACATGCTTTTAAAAGTTGAACTATTCAGCGATTGGATATTCGACCATCGGGATCTTATTTTTGTCCTCATGACTGGTTTTCCTGTAGGCCCCACTGTTTTAAGATATCAAGTGATATATCATCTTGTATCAGAACTTCCTCTAATACACTGATAAGACCGGATCACGCTCTGTTATTGTAGTGTTAGTAAATTATTTCTAGTACAAGAAAATCTGATTGAGTCAAACTGAGAGATAGAAGAAGCGCTATCGCTGAGAGTATCTGATCTGAGCTTTAGCTCCAGTTTGCATCTGCAAATGTCTGATTTGTGATGGATTTGGAGCCACATAGTGAGCACGTTTCAAATGTATTAAAATGTTTATAAGGAAATGGGAAAAAACAAAATAAACAATTTCTATCTGAATTCCTCTAAACGAGAAATAAGAACCAAGCAATTTTTCACGGCAGAGTAAATGGATAACATAAAATTGAACACAATCCCTATGGAGGCTGAATTCAACAGACATAATCAATGAAGTTAAACAGTGCTTGCAAGCAAATTCAAATGACATGCACTGTGTGCAAATGTCTGCAAACTGGAGGTATCAGGGTTTCTACACCTGAATACTTAGGACCATGAATACGTCTGAATACTTAGGACCATGTGATATTTCAGTTTTTCTTTTTTAATAAATCTACAAAAATGTCAACAATTCTGTGTTTTTCTGTCAATATGGGGTGCTGTGTGTACATTAATGAGGAAAAAAAAATGATGAAATGATGAAAACTTAAATGATTTTAGCAAATGGCTGCAATATAACAAAGAGTGAATAATTTAAGGGGGTCTGAATACTTTCCATACCCACTGTATATCAAATTATATGAAAAAAAGAAATACATTTTTTTTTCAATTAAATTCCTTTTCTAGCCCTGGAAATCACAATTCAAAAAATTCTCTGATATTTAAAGGATGTCATATAATTTAAAAAAAACAATGATTTTTGGATTGTAGGATTTTACTCCAAAACTGCATTCAGCAGAAATTCAGACATCATAAATTAGAATTAATTTCGATCAACCTTACAATGTTCCAATCACATTAGTCCAGAAATTACAAGCTGCCGCCTTCCTTGGTTTTACCTCAATCCTATTAGAGAAAAGCTGGAGGGGCATCAAATTTCCTATGGGTGTGGAAGTGTGTTTGTGAGGAACAGAGATAGAAAGAGAGAGTGAGAACACGGCGAAATCACATTTCAATAAAAATAACCTTCTCTATAGGGATCGGCTCATCCCAAAACTCATTCCAAAACCAGACTTTGGCATTCAAAGAGACAACAAACACCGAGTGCGTGCAAGTCTGTGTGTCTTTCCGGCACGTGTGTGTGTGAGATAACCGCATTACTGGGGTAATCTGCATAGAGCATCTATCCAGGAATTGGAAATGAGATCGTGATGTTTAGTGGGGTGAGGTGGGGGGGTTCAGAGACATCTCAACACAAGACAAACACATAAACACACGCACACCTTTTCCTCCTGATAATATGCAAATGCTTCCACCTGAAGGTCATAGAGCCAGCGTGGCGGTTGCTTCCGTGCGTAATGCATTCCAGTGTGGGCGCGATTAACCGGTGTTCCCCTTTCTGACCCTTATCGCCGGTGTCACACTGAATTTATTCCTCGCCTCCTAGGTGTCACATTAAATTCATTCCCCCTGCCTCTGAAGTCCGTCTCTCTCACGGAACGAGAGGGTTTATGGGAACATAAACTGGCTGATGGGATGGAGGTTCCTAGAGTGCCATTTACCCGAGTGTGGTACGATACAAATGGGATTATTGCCGGGTGGGCCAGAGTGGAGCCAGATCAGTGCGAAATGATCATTACTGGTTGAAGTTCACAGAATGTTACCACTGCGTTTAAGCAGCAGCAAAGGATGATGGGAAGTTTATTCTGCCTTTGGGTAAAATTCCTCCTGCTTCATATTTTAAAAGCCAAACTGCATAGAAAACCTGAACATTTGATTCAACTTAAAAGCCCCTATACAAAAATCTGTATTAATCTTTTAAAGCTGCGATGTTACTGCGTTCTAATATGCTCTGCATATGTCCACAGCCAATAGGCCCGAGGAACTGCTTGTGAAAATGAGTTTCGGCTGTAATACCAATATGAATATTGAATGGGGCAGTATTAGGCTAAGGTGGGTGGGGTGGGACATGCTAACCGGAGGAACAGACACAGCCCTCGTTAAAACTTTAATTGCCGCCTCATCTGCATCCTCTCTGGCGGACTGCGTGCAATCGCTGCATTTTTAAACAGCCATGAAAAGCAGGAAGCCTTCAGAGTCTGTCAGGGAGACGTGCGTATGATAAAGAGGAAATGAGAGAGGAGATGGGAAGGGTAGTGTGACGAGTCGGCTGCCTCCCCCTTATTATCAGCAGCACCCCATCCCTTAATCGCCGCCCTTCACCAGGCTCCCGACGGGAGTGGGTGTGTGAGAGAGGAGGGGTGCTGAAACAGCCAGGTCTGGCGGAGTGTGATGAGGCACACCTAAAGGGAATGGAGCCTCATCACCGCCGCTGTTAAATGCAGAGCGCGCCTCTCCTCGAGAGACCGGTCTCTTCCCCATGCATGCACGCTGGTGTCCTCGTGGGTCCAGGGAGGGTGCGTAGAGGGATTCCCGTGCCGCCAGAGACGTGAGCCGCTGGACCTGCGGTCCGGACAGAACCGCACCCGTTATACGGCTGACGGGCCAGGATGCCGGGCCATTCATCCCCGCAAGTGCCATGGGCTAAAGGAGGTCGAAGCCGCTGGATGAAGCCGCCGCCCCTCGCGTCCCGGACCCGAGTGGAGAGCGCGTGCGGCCGCCAGACTCTGCCTCTTACCTGGACCCTTCCTTCTCGAACACTGCCCCTCCTTCACGAACCCTGCAGCACGACGAGGACACCAGATCCCCTCTTCATTTGACACTTTATCCCCTTTGGACACTTTATTTTATTATTTCTGTTTAATAAAAGCCTCTCCGAGGCCTGATGCCACACCCACTGTGTCTGTCGTTTGCTCCTCCTGCCACAGTAGAAAGGAAAAAAAAAAAAAAAAAAAAAAAAAAAAAAAAAAAAAAAGACTGGAAAGCGTAATTGATCAGCTCTCCCCTGGTGGTGTTAGACTAGGCTAAGTGTGAATTACTTTAGACTATAAGTATGACTGTGTCGACAATCAAATATTCATATAGCAGAAATATTATAAAATAATTTATTAAATGATATATTTTAAAATAATTTATCAAAATAACATTATAAAATGTTATTAAAATGATATATAAAATAATTTCTTATAATTAAATTATATATTATAAAATAATTCTTAAATTCTTAAAATTATATATACATAAAATGATATATAATGTATATAATACATTATAAAATGATTCATCAAAATACATTATAAATATTTTATTAAAATGATATATTATAAAATCATTTCCTAAAGTGATATTTTAAAATGTTTTATTTAATATTATAAAATGATTTATTAAAAATATATTCTAAAATGATTTATTAAAATAATACATTATAAAACAATTTATAAAATGGTTTATCAAAATAATACATTATAAAATGTTTTATTGAAATTATATATTATAAAATTATTAAAATTATGTATTAAAATATTTATTAATATGATATATTATACAAATAAATTATTAAAAATAATTTATGAAATGATTTATTAGAATAATACATTATAAAACAATTTATTCTCTCTCTATAATAATTTTTTTTTTAAATGATAGACAGACAGACAGACAGACAGAGAGACACCCCAATCTCAAATCCCAAATCTCAAACTGAATATCTGTTTGTCATACTGTAACACTGTGATGCAAAATTAATTTGTATCATTTCAACCAATTGATTTTAAGGGTTTTTTTTGTATTAATTTAGACAATAAATAGTATAGAAATGTAATATCTGCAATCATATTAAGAATTTAAGTGCACTGTTAATCATGCTAAATACTGAATAACAAAGAAAATGCACCAGGACGTTGGCTATAAAAAAAAAAAAATCGGTATATGAAATAGAAACCTGGTTAGATTGTCTGCTAAACAGGTGTGGATATCCGAAAGCCCAAGGGAGACTCGACTTTAATCTGGCACTAGACTTTGTCAAGATCATTGCTGAAAAAAAAAAAAAAAAAAAAAACAACACCACTGAGAACAACAGATTTTCTACTAAACAAACAGACTGAGAGGACAAGAATAATGGAGAGAAACAGGAAAACACAATGGGCAGACAAGCGAATACAAAGTTACACAGTAACAGAGAAGGAGGGCTGAATTGCTTCGGTCCCTTCAGTCCCATGATTCACTGCAAATGAGATGTCACCCTGGCAGTCATAACGGGCTCTCGCCACTCCCTGCAGCGTAATTGAATTCTGCACTCGTATAAACTAGACGCTCAGCCCAGCCGCTGTTTTGATTGTTATTAATGCTGGTGTTTATGGGGGGAAGCCTCCAATGACCTATCAGAGCATCCGCAGAGCCCTCCAGGGCCCTATCGTGTACCTCACACAACAAACATGAGCGCCACAATCATTCAGACTGACAGAAACACATTACAAAATGAAATGTATTTAAATATGGTGTGGGATTTTTGAAATTTCAAATAAGAGTTTACATCAACCTGAAGGCAACAAATAAGGCAGACGTGCAGTCTGACATCTCATAGTCTTTCACTGACATAAAACATATGTACACAGGCCCTCACACAGACACAAAATCTTTCAGACAGCTGCTCGACACCAGTGTGTTCTCAGCAGCGTTCTGGTCTCTTTTCCCCAAGGCCATGTAGTGTGGTCCGATTCCCCCAGGATTCATCCCCACTGCTACTCGGTGCTCATGGCATTTTTAAACTACTGTATGCTCTTGCAAACACCACTGATCCAGAATCAGGGTTTAAGACAGTACACACCACTTTAAAAGCACTTAATCAAAAGCCAGCTTTAAAACTCAGTGAGGAGTGCTAAACCAGGGTCAGATCAGTAAAAATGTAAAAAATGTAAAAATATTTGATTGAAAGGGCTCATATGCTGAAAACTTCAGTTAGTAAATTAAATTAATTTAAATTTAATTAAATAAATTATTTTTATTACTATAATTAGTTAATGAATTAGTTATAATTATTATTTAATAATTTAATTATTAGATTAATCATTAAATGTAATATTTTAATTAAAATAATTTATACACACAGACACTATAGACAGACAGACTAATATAATTCATATTTATTAAGTAAATAAAATAACTAAAACTAATTAAACTTATATAGATACTATAGTATTCAATGTATGCATTTATTTTATATTCCCATTTTAACTCCATAATTACTCCATAACATACATAATATATACACTGCCTTTCAAAAGTTTAGGATTAGTAATGTTTTTTTAAAGAAGTCTCTTCAGCTCATCAAGGCTGCATTTATTTGCTCCAAAATACTGAAAAAAAAAAAAAAAAAAAAAACAGTAATATTGTTAAATATTACTGGAATTTAAAATAATGGGTTTTCTATTTTAATATACTTCCAAATATAATTTATTTCTGCGATGCAGTGCTGAATTTTCAGCATCATTACTCCAGTCTTCAGTGTTACATGGTCCTTTAGAAATCATTCTAATATGCTGATTTATTATCAATGCTGGAAACAGTTGTGCTTTTTCTGGAACCTGTCATTCTTTTTTCAAGATTATTTGAATTATTCAAGATTCTTTACATAATTTTTATCTAGCAAGGATGTGTTAAATTGATACAAAAGTGATAGTAAAGACTTACATTGTTAGAAAAAAAATTCTATTTTTAATAAATGCTATTCTTTTTAACTTTTTATTCATCAAAAAATCTATTATTACAAGTTCCAAAAAAATATGAAGCAGCACAGCTGTTTCCAACATTGATAATAAATCAGCATATTAGAATGATTTCTGAAGGATCATGTGACACTGAAGACTGTAGTAACGGCCGATGAAAATTCAGCTTTGCCTCACAGGAATAAATTATATTTTCAAGTATATTGAAATAGAAAACCATTATTTTAAACTGCAATAATATTTCACAATATCACTGTTTTTTCTGTATTTTTGATCAAATAAATGCAGCCTTGATGAGCAGAAGAGACTTCTTTAAAAAACATAAAATATATAGACACATTACAGATACGTGGGTCTCCTAAAAAATAAATAAAATAGGACCAAGCTCTTCAGAGAGCCTGTTCACAATTTTGAGCTGTGGTTCTATCAGTCATTCATGAGAGATGCTCCACTCCTGCGCAGGTTTAACCTCACAGGTTTTGTAGTCCAAGCACGAGTGATCCAGTCAGACGGCTGATATGAGATCAGCTCTCGGCTATGAATGCAATACAGAAGACACGGTCAAACCGAAAGGAATTCCAAATCTAAGGTCAAGTGTAAAATTGAAGAGAGATCATGTATAGTCTGGGGAAAGCACAGATCTCAAGCCAGCCATCAGTTGTGTGTAATTAAACTTTAAGAGCCGAGCTGAGGCTGAGAGCGGAACAGAGGTGTTCAGCCTGGTTACTTTAACAACCGGCCAAGGGCTGATTGCGGCCCCTCGTAAAGCCAGAGAGATTTAGCCTCACCGCGGGAGCCATGAAGATCATTAGTCCCCAGAGAAAGCAGTCATCCATCTGAATAACCTCACACTGGACATGAACAGACGTGTCTATGAAGATATTATCTTTACCATCCTATAATGCTTCATGAGGATGAATGAAGGTGTCAGTGAGTGTGTTTCAACGCACACAATCAAATTCACCTTTGTGTGCCTGTGTCATCTATTTCATGGTTAAATACATTATATCTGGGAAAAAAAAACACAACTTCCTCTTGCTCTGTTGGAATAAAAGAGCTTGATGAATATAACAAATATACGCTAACATTCGCAACACAAAGCTCTATCACCAGTCCATCCAGACCATGAAATTTAACTGCAAAAACAAGTACAGGTAGGTCAGAAATCATAACGTGTTTACATGTACAGTCTTACACAAATTATGCTAAATAACCCAACTTCTATGTAATCAAATGCCTTAAAAATATTTTACATGCCTACCATGTTGAAAGTTTAAGCATATACTAAGTTGTGGCCATTACTCCGATTCCACTCTATTTACATTTGACATTGAACCTATTCGGCAACTTGACTCTCCCTGATGAACAACAACTGTGACTGAAGCCAATCATAACAGAGGTCATTTACATACAGTGTGTTTTAAAAAAAAGTCATGTCAAAATAATTTAATATAGGTTTTAATGCAAAAGACACACAAAAGATTTCAATTAACAGGCCAACAACCACCATAAACACAGAGCAGCTGAATAATTGGTTACATCCTTGATAACAAAACATAAGTTGACTTCAAGGAAAAAAAAAAATAAAAATGCTACAAAGTAGCTTCAGAAAGAAATATTTTGATTCAACATTGCATAAATAATCATAATAAATAGGTATTAACAGGATTTAAAAAATAAATAAATAAAAAAATTTAATGTTTTCTTTAACCACAAATCAAATTAACATTAAATCGATAGGCATAATATTAAGATTTATATTGTACTTTTATATGGAGAATATTTATATATATAAAAAAAAATTAAAAATGTGTTGCCTCAAAACCTCCACGCTGTTATTTTTTTCTGTGAAACAAAAAAGGAGAATTATGAAGCGTCTTTACACAGCTGGTGAGGTTGAGCAAATAATGACAGAATTTTCTTTTCTTCGCTGGTCTATTACTTTAAAACAATCATAACGTCACGGTTTATATTGGAATATGATTGAACAAACATGAAAAAATTTTATTTAAAACATGAAACCGACTTTATGGATAGCTACTCATCAAAGTGTGAAATGAAGACAGAAAGTGAGAAATTATGATGAAAAGAAAAAAAGAGAGACAGAGCAACTGTTACACACTTTTTCTGCCATTACGTCTGGGTATTATGTGTGAGTGGGCACACGCAAGTGTGAGTACATATGGGAGCATGTGTGTGTGAGATAGAGAGAGAGAGAGCGAGCACCAAAAATACTTATGAGGGACGCAGGTGCTGCTGGAAATGTCATCCGCTCCATTTGGAGGGGGAGGGTTTGACACGCAGCAAACGACTACAAAATACAAAGGCAAGCGAGTGCCAGGAGAACTGCCAGACTGCAGTCCCTCAGCACAGAGAACAAGACAAACCTATCCTGACACTCCGGGATGATAAGACTACAGTGGAGAGTCTCGCCGGCACAGGTGGCAGATCCGTAAACACACTCGAACACTGTAGTGTGATACCTGAGGCAGGAGTGAAGACACAGGCCCGGTGAATCACACCATTACAGCTTGACTCACAGCACAGGAGGACCCAACTGTCACTTGTGACAATATTAAGTGACAAGACCCAGACAAAACCAGACCCAGACAAGAACCAGACCCTTGGCATATAAGGCCAGAGCTTACGTTCTTGTATTTGCAGATCATGCTGACTGTTTTTATGCCTTGCAAACTCAAACATTTGGCTTTCTGTGATATTTTTGAAAGTCGTCTTGCAAATTCTGCTTATGTAAATAATGAATGTCACCACAACAACATTAGCTGGCTAACGTAAATGGGGTTTTGTTGAAAATGTGACAGCCTTGGAAACATCAGCAAAAATGGGTTGAAAATGATAAACAAATCAATAATGTTGTACATCGTATGCCATCGTTATCCAGCAGAAGTGTTTTTAAAGTTTACGGCAATTACAGAGAGAGTTACAATAACGCTGTAAAAGTTCCAAGTATTAGTACAAATTAAAAACATAATAAATTATTTGCTGATATTCATTTTGGAAGATTTTATGACACTAAAAAAGAAATTCTGTATATTTATGTAACAAAAAATGTGTTGCTAAAATGTGTACATTTTAATGTGTATAAAATTTTTTAAAAAGTTGAACTGAAGAAGGACTGAAGAAATTCTTATGTTTTCAATTTTTCCAAAAGCAGAAATTCTACACAGTATAAAGAAAACCTGCACCATATAAAATTATTTTTTGAAGATTTCAAAATTGCATGTTTAATTAAATGCATTACTTGTCATTTTTTTGTAACTATTTGTGAAATTTACTAGCAATATGAGTGAAAACTGTTTCAAAGGAAATCCTACACCATTTTTTTTTTATTTTTTTTTACAGTGTATTACATTTATAAGTAAACTAATCAAAAATTAATTTCCCTAAGTACAAGACTCTCGCACAAAACCATGTTTTATGCACAAGATCAAGACTCCAACTACACAGATCTTAGATAAATATGAGTTAACATCAGGTAACCGAGAGATCAATTATGGTGCAGATTAGGACAAAGTACTTTGTAATCTAAGCACTTGGATTATGCAAAAACACTCACAAAAGCTAAAACACAGATTCACACTCTCACACACCAGGTTCACAGGTTAAAAGCTACAGCAGCTTTCACAAATAAGAGATTAATGGGTCTGATCCTGCAAACAGCTAAGAGCGTTTTTCCCATCTCTTAGGATAGACTGCAGCACCCAGGTCACAGTGATCCGTGAGTCACAGAAATGTTATGGGATCAGACCAGGAGTGCAGTGAATCAGCTTCACATCTCATCAGATAAACATGGGATCACTTCAGACTGCTGAAATACTCGTGGTGGCAGGTCTGGAAACCTTAACTGAACTACGGCAAGATGTGTGCATTTAAGAACCCATGTGGGTCTCATGGGAAAATGTGTCTTGGAACACTCAAGAACAGCTGACGACTCGGTTTTAGGAGGAGCATGAAAATCTTCATTAACTGAGGGAATCTGAGAGCACACTGTCACCTCACATAAACTCATTCACCTTGACCAGAATGCTTATAAAATAGGTGGACAGATGCTACTAATGCTAATCCTGATGGTGTTCGGTGCTACGTTCCAAAAGCTAGTGAGCTGCCTGCATAGGGAGCATTCTGGGGCATCATATGTGAAGGCTATTGCAAAAGGTATGCAACTTGATTATCCTCCCTTATAAGCTAAATTAAGGCAACATTGCTGTGCAATTCCATTGCTGTGCAAGAATGCATTACAATGAGCTGAGTGAAAACAAATCCAGATTGCAGATGCAAAAAAGTCAATTTCCTTCAAAACTGAAATTAACTGATTAAAATTTTATTTCAGTGTAATTAAAATTGATTAGCTTAAAGGAATAGCTCACACAAAAATGAATATTCTGTCATCATTTACTCACCCTCATGTCGTTCCAAACCCATAAGTGTTTAATTTATCTTTGAGCTCATCAAATATGGTAAACAGAAGCTCAAAAGTGCTTACTCTCAGGTGCCATGCAAACACATTTGAGCTTCTGCAAGAATCAAGGTTTGTTCTCACATGTCAAGCAAGTACGGTTCAAAAGCTGTTACTGGGGTATAGTATAAATATTTACTAAAGTATTTAGGTACTAATATGTACTTTTAACGAACATATATGCACCCTCTGGGGTAAATAAGGTACAAATGTGTAGCTTTTGAAAGGGTACCGCCCCAGTGACAGCTTTTGTATCTTTTTTTTTCAGTGTTGAGTTTCTGTTTACCATATTTGATGTGCTCTATGTGTGTTAATCAATGTTTATAAGTCAATAAAGGCCCATTCACACCAAGAATGATAATTATAAAGATCACTTTATTAGCGTCCACACCAGCAGACGATATTGTCTGTTTATTCTAAGCGCACACTAGTCTGCCGCTTTAAATTCTTGAACTTGTTATAGCAGGATTAATTCTGATTGGGTGTCAAAGTTTTTATCATTCATCAGCTGTAATTCCATTGATATTGTTTCTCTGTGCCTTTACAGAGTTTCTGCAGATATGAACAAGTTAAATTTAAGACTTTTTAAGACCTTTTTAATACCACCTTAAATGAAATTTAAGACCTAAACCCGTAATGGAAATACACATTATATTAAATACATATATGTAATATTTGATATGTTTAATGTAAAAAGAAAACAAAACATCATTGCGGTCATAAATGATATTTATTACAATGATATACTGTTAACTTTTCATATCAGCAGACAATATTCCATACAAAATATCGCCACAAAAGTACTGCATCACCGAGATTTTTGGTGGTGTAAACAATTTATTCTGAAGTATTATTTTCATCAGTGTTCTATCAGCTTTTACATACTTAAATCTGCATATTTTATTTACCTTTACAAAGGCCTTTTTCAACCTTTTTAAATGTATGCATCTTTCATGTCAAATTATTACAATTAATCAAAATATATACTATAGTACAGTTACCAGTCATATTAAATAATTTACCCTGAAAAATTACAACCGCAATAAATTATGTTATGAGATTAATATTTTAAATACATTTTTGGATATACAAATAAGAAATGTTGGGGGGTAATGCATATTTTTAAACGTACTGAACCACCAGTAGGTGGCGGTAAGTCACTTAATGAGTGAGTCAACCGATTCGTTCAAAACGCGGAATCATTCAGTAGCCTAACAAAACACTGTTGCTTGGAGAATGTGCTGATCTTTGTTTGGAACTATTTTCGTTGGTGAAATAGAACAAAACAGTAAATATTGTGTCTAAAATGTAAGTAACGTAATAACTACTTGACTACTTGTTTATTGAACTAAAATCAGTGTGACATTTGCAATCGTGAAATATTCAGCAAAATAGCCCCCTTGTCATGGTATGTCATTTAACTACATCATTTTATGAATAAACTAAGCATTTTGAATTTATACCTCAGTGTGTTTCTTCTGAGTTTCTTTATGTTTGTTGTTGCTCATTTGTGTAGACATCTCTCACAAAGAGACAGGCAACAGAGAGCCTCAACAGCGCGACCTTGATAACAGAAATACACTATCCATAATATCAATCGCTGTTTACACTGAATGTAATAAAATCAGAAGAATCATTCTCGCGTTTCGATGCTTCGCTGGTTATTTTTTGTCACTTAAATTTTAATCAGGCTATTTGTCTGGTCGGGCAAGTAAATTAAAAAAAAAACCATTTTAAACTAGCTAAAAGGCTGGTCAGCTAGCTGTAGCTCTTAATAATATTATTATTATTGAGAACATTATATAAAAAAAGAAGGTTGTTCGGCCTGAATTCTGCTTCTGCAATTCTCTCTGGTGACGCAGTAATGTTAACTACGCGCGGGGGAAGAAAACAAATCTTCGGTCTATCCAATGATTGTAAACAGTCACTGGGTCCGTCAGACAGAAAAAGATATTTAATGTGACCAAAAATTTTTTAAGACCCATTGAATCTGAATTTAAGACTTTTTAAGACTTTTTAAGGCCTTTTATTAGGAAAACGTTATTGAAGACATTTTAAGACTTTTTAAGGACCCGCGGACACCCTGCTTTATCTTATAGCTGTAGTATGGACTCTGCTATTCTTCAATATTAAGAACGATTTTTAGAACTATATCTTTATCGTTATCTTTATAGTTAATGTTCTTGGTGTGAAAAGGCCTTAACTTTGTTAATTTAATAAATAAATGATTGTGTCTTTTCAGAAACATTGGAATAAACTGCTTGGTTAATATATTTAACGTTTACTATGTCTTCATGAATGTTTTGAACCGTCAAGGTTTGGGCTGACTTCACTTTCAATGGAAGGACAGAAATCGCTTTTTCATTTTCAAAGTCTTTAATTAACAATATCGTCATTTGTGTTCTGAATACAAACAAAATGGGTTTGGAATGGCATGAAGGTATGAAATTGATGACAATTTTCATTTTTGGGCGAACTAATTCTCTAACAACATGCTAACATCAAACTCTACTGAAAATTAACTGAAATCTCCCATGCAGAGCGCTATTTGTGTGGCACACAGGGATGCTGTCTATGTAGAGCACTCCAAATCAGTCACTTGTGAAGTGTCATGAAAGTGGGGATGCTGCCTTAGAAGGTACCTGCCTGTGTAGACAGTATGCAGCGAGGCAGCTCACTGGGTTTGGAGCACAGCTAATGTGTGTAATTTATGTATGACACTCTACTGTGGTTACGGTCACAGTTTTGTAGCTCTGTGGAGAAATTAACCTGTTGAGATGTTTTTTCCCCTTTCAGTGAGCATTTGTGTGAAAGAGAGAGAACTAGATAGGCAATGGAGGTTGAAGGTGACCCTGTGTCACAGATCCAGTTCTGTTTGACCCAAGACACCTGCAGAAAAGCCCCCCCTTCCACCCCCACACACACACAAAGACAGAAGCCCCACCATGTGCCAGGAGACAAATGGCTCCATCAGCCCATGTTTTGCATATGGTCGTATGCGTATGTGCGCTAACTGTACGTAGTTGTCCACGATCAGCAGTCTCTCAGGTGAAAGTGTGAATTTTTAAAGCTGCAGCTCTGGAGATGATGAACACTAGTGAGTGTCCACGGGGAAGAATCGCAGAGCCTGTACCAGATGGGCATAGGTGGCATGATGCCAGCCAGAACAAAGACTGGGGTGCCAAGCCACAAATGCCTGGCTGTCCTTCCCTGCACATCCCCCTACATACACACACACACACAATAATCTCACCATCACGCTGTAAAGTATCCAGTAACCCACCCATTCTGATGACTGAGAGCAACAAATAGCTATGAGAGCTGAAAGAAAGAAAGAAAGAAAGAAAGAAAGAAAGAAAGAAAGAAAGAGAGAGAGAGAGAGAGAGAGAGAGAGAGAGAGAGAGAGAGAGAGAGAGAGAGAGAGAGAGAGAGAGAGAGAGAGAGAGAGAGAGAGAGAGAGAGAGAGAGAAAGAAAAGAAAACGTAACACTTTAGTATAGGGACCAATTCTCACTATTAACTAATTGCTTATTAGCATTCTCGACTATTAACATATTGGCTGGCTGTTTATTAGTACTTATAAAGCACATATTCTGCATGACCATATTCTACATCCCTAATCCTACCAATAACAAAACTTAACAACTACCTTACTAATGATTAATAAGCAGCAAATCAGGAGTTTATTGAGGCAAAAGTCACAGTTCATGGCTTGTTAATAGTGAGAATTGGACCTTAAAATAAAGTGTGACCAAAGAAAATCATAATAAAATCAGTAAGACAAGTGAAACTTATATGGAGGAACAAAAAGAAAAATGAATAATGGAATGATAGAAAAAAAAAGGCAAAACAAACAAAACACCAAACAAACAAACAAATGAAAGAAAAAAGAAAAAAATGAAGAAAGATGAAACAAGCTAAAGAACAAACTAAACAAAATAAAATAAACTAAATAAAAAAGCAAAAGAACAAACAAAAGAAACAAATGAATGAAAGCAAGAAAGATGAAAAGCAAAAGAAACGAACATTCACACAAACTAAAATCAAAGAAATAAAAGAACAAAAACTACAGACTGAACAAAAAGAAACTGAAGAACGAAAAAAAAACTAAAAGAACAAAAACAAAAGAACTTTCAAAAGATCAAACAAACTAACAGACAAGAGAAACACCCACTGCGTTTCAATGAAGCTGCATAAGGGTGTGTGTGTGGAAATATGGCAGGCGTTGGCGTGAGAGTCGCCACACAACAGAAAGATCTCAGCAGCTGCTGCAGGCTTAAGACTTTTCTAATTATACATCTGTGAGTTACAACGGCACCTTTAATTAAACTACTACAAATCTCACACACACACACACACTCAGTCCCATGCTTACATGTCTAATTATGTTTTCCCCTTTTTCCTCCATTCTCTCTCCCTGTCATCTGTTCTTCTTTGCTTCGTTTGTGCCATCTTTTTAATTACTTACAGTGCCTAACCTTTCTACACATTTACAGCATTTTATTTCATCCTCAAAGTCCAGCTATAAATGACCCTTTTCCACCATCTCTGACCGTTATATTAAAATGGGCTGGTTTTGCTACTGTATCTTTGAGACTTGCCTATTTGTGCCTACCGTACCTTTAAGACACTGCGCCTAACTGAACAAGCCTTCTAGATGGACTGGATGGAAAACTTCAAATTAATGTAAATGCACACATTAAAAAAAAACAAAAAAAACACGCACAATGGGAAGGCCGATGTGTTTGTTAAAGCAGATGGTCTTTCTGGAGCTGCACTTGCTGGTACATCACATTGCATCAGATCAGCTGCTCTCTGACACACAGCAGAAACCCACAGACACAACGGATGACCTGCACTGCCCCTAACACACACAAACACACAGTGAGCAAGTACACTGAAATGCCCTCTGGTCTTCAGCATTTCACCACTTTGTCCTCAAATTAAGCTTCCACTCACAGTCATTTAGAGACAGATGAAGAGAGACAGAGAGAGGGAAAGAATCAGAGATACAACCTATTCTCATCTGATTCATTTAACTGAAAGCTTTGTCTTCGCGCTGAAACATACTGTACTGCACGTCTCAGATGATCTCTTATCATATGGACTTTTAACGTGACTAAAACGTTGCTTCCTCTCTTCTCTTTTAAGTAAAACATGAAACTGCATTCACAACCCATTTTACTTCTGAAACATGACATATTCCTGAGTAAAGGAACAATAACTATAAAGATAACTATTTTAGTATCCCCAATAATGCATGACAACGTTGTTTATTACAAGCATGCACAGCAGTTATCAGTCCAACTGATGAACAAAACAAGGCAAATATCCCGCAAATCCTTCTGCTACGTGTTAAACTGTAATGATTAGACTTCACGCGGTTTATCAGAATTTGCATTTATCACTGACTGAATATAAATCAGAAATACCGCTCCAGTAACACCTAAATCCTTTCCTGCATTTTCAGACAGAACACAGGCCCACAGCAGCCTGCAAATAATTAAATGTGATGCTTCAAGGCTCATGGCCTCACACACACACTCACACACATACAGTCCTGTCAACTGCAACCTCTCCAGACACAATCAACAGCTACTCATGGCCTGGGTCAATACTATCGAGCCATTTAGTTAAAACACACTCGCTCTTGCACACACACACTGACACGAACACATAAATCATACTCGCACTCTTCAGAATCGCCGTTCATTCTTCACTCATTAACATCACTTTCTCCCTCTCTCACTCACACACACACACATCCAAAAGTGCCGACCCACAGCACACAGCAAGTGGACAAATCCACAGTGTGCTTGAACAGTTTAGTGAAGCATTAGAGCTGATCAATAGCTCAGAGTTCCTAAGAGAGCAGCGAGTCTGCCCCGCACATCCATCTCATTAGCATTCAGCTGAGACCTGAGCTCACACCGAGTGACACCGCCGCAATCTTCAAATTCACCGGCTCTCCTTCCCGTCATCCCTCAATCGTTCAGTCCACCTCATCCGTACTTCATGCCTTTCTCCCTCTATCCCTCCACTGTACTTCTGCTTCATTATTCTTCTTTGAATGAATGCATTTTTTGCAAGTTTTATTGACAGAGAGAGACAGGAAATAATGAAGAGAGAAGGAAAGGATCAGGAAGTGTAGCAAGTTAGACTCAAACTGGCATCACCTACATGAGCACTAATTCAGTGTGCTAGTGCAAAACAAAAACAACACAAAACAAAAAAAAGAAACAAAAAAACAAAAAAAAACACAACAAACACAAAAAACAAAAACAAATACATACACAAATAAAATAAAATAGAATAAATATATAATATATTATATTGATTACTATTATATTGATTACTTGGGTAAGACTGAATAAATATTTACTTAATTGGGAAATTCTTAAAAGGCAACATTAAATTGTTTCAATTTGATTTGCTAATACTAAAAAAGTAAAATAAAATAAAACAAAGCAGCATGTTCAATAGCGTGTTTGTTTTTCCTACAGAATTGAAACTAGCATCAGGCTTTGTGCAAATTAACTGACAATTGTAAATATTATATTACATTACATTACATTACATTATTGAAAAAATTAACAATTTAATATATTTTTAAAGAAGCCTATCCAAAAATGACAATTGTAAATATTATATTGTATTATTATACTGAAAAAATTAAAAATGTAATATTTTTAAAGAAGCCTATCCAAAAAAAAGACAATTGCAAATATTTTATTGTATTATTATATTGACAATATTAAATATATTTTATATTTTTAAAGAAGCCTATCCAAAAAAATGACAATTGTAAATATTTCATTGCATTATTATATTGAAAATATTAAAAATATAATTTTCTATATAAAAAATATATTTAAAAAATACAAAATGTATATCCAAAAATGACAACTGTAAATATATTATATTATTTTTATAAATATAAAATATATAAATATAAAATAAATATAAATATATAAAATTATTATATTATATTATATTATATTATATTACATTATATTACATTATATTATATTATACTGAAAAATTTTTTATATATGTAGCAAGTCAGTCTCAAACTGGCATCACCTGCATGAGCACTAATTCGGTGTTTTAGTGCAAAACAAAAACAAAAAACTGAAAACAAAACAAACAAATAAATAAAAATGCAAATAAAATAAAATGGAATAAATACACAAATAAAATAAAATAGAATAAATATACAAATAGAATAAAACAGAATAAACATACAAATAAAATAAAATAAAAATGTAAAAGCTGTCCATTTGAACTGCTGCTCTTTACTGTGCCATTTACTGCTTAATTACACAACAATATTGCAAATAAAAACTATATTTTTTATTTAACAAAAAAAAATAACTCAACTGCTCTTTTCTTTCATTGTGCTTCATGATAATCTAATGACTAAAGACTGAATAAATATTTACTTGAGAAATTCTAAAAGGCAACATTAATTTGTTTCAATTTAATTTGCTAATACTGAAAAAGTAAAATAAAATAAAACAAAGCAGCACGTTCAATAGCATGTTCGTTTTTCCTACAGAATCGAAACTAGCATCAGGCTTTGTGCAGATTGGTTTTGGTATCCAATACTGAAATTTGGGTATCATCACAATCCTAGTCAGAGCACATATAATAAATACAAGATTTTGTATTTTTCATGCTCTGTTTACCATCTTCCTTCAATTTAGTTTTTTTCTCTCCATCTATCTCTCTCGGGTCTCATCCAATCTGTCCCTTCACACATTCCTCAGCTCCTGTCCGCTCTCTGATTGGCTGTCAGTTTTTGTGTTCCTGTGTCATTAGATGTGTGGTGTGAAATCCTGTTAATCGCTGGCCTTTGAATCATCCTCTTTTGAAAGTTATGACAAGCCTTTCTCTGATGTAGTAACACCATTCACACACTACAGCTCATAATGACTAAAACATCTGAAGCATCACACTCACATTTTCAAACAAAGAGCATGTGGGCACAGCTAAACACTCAAAGACAAAGAGAATCTAAAAGAAACTTCCTCCTCAGGTGAATGACTAGTTGACTACTTACTAAACATAAAATAAAGAAACCAAACTTGTTTTTAACCCAGAATATTCCTTTAAAAATAAATAAATTTGTTGACTTTAAAGTTCATAAAAAAAAAAAAAAGTTCAAAAGGCTTCTGTGTATTAAATGCTTGGAGCTGAATTAATTAGAGCTGAAGCATGTAGAAAATTAAGAAGCAGTGTGATGGATTGAATACAGTGCTGCCTTGACCCTGGCATATTTGCATATTTCTGTGAGTGTTGATTAGTAAACTGTATGTGTGAATACTGTACTGTGACACAAATGAGATGAAACAGGAAGTCAGGGACTGACTGTGTTTGGACATATGTATCAGCTCACACTGAGGAGAATTAAGAAGAAGTGTTAGCGAGGGGTGAGTGGGAGATAGTGAGCGTCATGTGTGGGGTTTGATAGACTGTCTCACCCACAGTGAGTGTGACTGTCTGTAAAAGATCATCTGGGGTTACAGGACTAATCACAGAGCTGAGATGGCAACAAAGACTGACATAAGCACAGAGAGAAATTGAGAGACAACACACATTCAGACAAACCACATACAGTAAATGCTATGTGTGTGTGTACCATGGCAATTAGATATATACCATGGTACTAAAAGCAATGTATTGATGGTATTCAAAATGGTATAAAAACACGGTAGTTCCATGGACCTTGTTATTGTTATTTCTAACAACAACAATAATAATTTATTATTTTTAACATGTTTTTAGAGCTCCAAAAATCATGTATTATATTATATCATGTATTATATTATTATATATATTATTATATATTATATTATATTATATTATATTTAGGGCTGTCAAAATTAACGCGTTAATAACGCGTTAACGCAAATTAATTTTAACGGCACTAATTTTATTAACGTGCGATTAACGCACCACGCATTTTCTGTTTGAGCCTTGGCCTAACCCGTGGTTGGAGAAATGGATGGAGATGCTGTCAGTGTTGCCAACTTAGCGACTTTTCAGACCCCTTTAGCAACTTTTATTTTATTTTTTTTTCAAAAAGAGCCTAGCGACCAATCTTTAGTTTTTGCCCAAACCTTATTTAGTTTCTGAGACTAGCCGGTACTGTACATCGCGCAAGCGCGAGGTCTCTCTTTCCCGCTGTGCACACACCTCTCTCTCTGCTCTGTTCAGAATGTAACTTTTTCTGTGTTCAGAATTTGCAAAATGCATATAATGAGCGAGTACATCATGAATTCATCTTACAAACCGCGTTTTTGTCTTTTCCCGAATCACTACGGTACACTTATAATAAGTGCTTATTTTTGAACTATTGTAGCCTGGTCGGGTTGTCACCTCTGCGGAGTAACACATACCTGTGTGATTCGCCATAGACATAAACTTAAAAAAGTAGCTCCGGTTAGAATGTTCTTTCGAGGGATGTGTGCGGTTCTGTTTATTAACCGCTAGAGCGCCAAAAGTTACATAGAACTGCTTTAAAAACGGATTTTATGTTGCTTCTCTAATTTTACATGCAAGTACAGCCGAAATCACAGAACAGCTATTGTCTTTATCTTATGTTAAGGCTATTTGATTTTACAGATGACAGCTCGATTATAAATCAGGATTTTTGTGCAGATTAACATCTTGGAAGGTAGAGCTGGTTATGTAGTCTTAATGGGTCACATTTTAGTCACCATTTCATATTCATTTCTGTTATCTGACAACAGAAAATATATCTATGAAAAAAATATATCAATGAAAACAGTTTTATTGAGAATTTAGCTGCATCAAAACACAGTATGTGGGCACAGAGAGGCAAACAAATGTGACAAATAATAATAAATGTACATTTAGCATGTTCAGAAGAAGTGAGCTGCCCTGTAGTGTGAAAATGTATACAGGCTTGTCTAAATCAGTTGCTCAGTGCAAATAAAGAGAAGTAATAGGAACCTGGTATTTCTATGTTCTTTTTCATGTATGTAATAGACATGAACAAGTTCTTTGAAAAACATCTATGATCTTTGAAACATGTCCAGTCTTCATGCTCTAGATTAACTATGGTTTCACTGATAATAAACATATATTGCATAAAGCATCCATATTTGTCCATGCCCATGTCAATTAGAGTATTAAAAACTTGAAAAGTATTAATTTAAGGTACATTTAGAACAGATAAAAAAAGTGTGATTAAATTGTGATTAATCGCGAGTTAACTCATGACAGTCATGCGATTAATCACGATTAAATATTTTAATCGATGGACAGCCGTAATATATTATATTATATTATAAAAATTAACAATATATTTTTAAAGAAGCCTATCCAAATGCAATTGACAATTGTATAATATTTACAACTATCACTACTGACAATTGTAAATATTATATTATATTATATTTAAAAATTAACAATAATATATTTTTAAAGGTTTTCCAAAAATCACAATTGTAAATATTATATTATATAATATTATATTATATTATATTATATATTGAAAAAAATTAACAATATAATATATTTTTAAAGAAGCCCATCCAAAAAAAAAAAACAATTGTAAATATCATGTTGTATTATTATATTGAAAAAAAAAATTATATATATATATATATATATATATATATATATATATATATATATATATATATATTTTTTTTTTTTTTTTTTTTTTTAAAGAAGCTTATCCAAAATAAATGACAATTGTAAATATTTTATTGCATTATTATATTGACAATATTAAAAATAGAATATATTTTTAAAGAAGCCTTTCGAAAAAATGAAAATTGTAAATATTTTATTGTATTATTACATTGAAAATATTAAAAATATAATATATTTTTAAAGAAGCCTATCCAAAAATGACAACTGTAAATATTACATATTATATTATATTATATTATATTAAAAAAAATAACAATATAATATATTTTTAAAAGGTTATCCAAAAAAATTACAATTGTAAATATTATATTATATTATATTATTTACTATATAATAAGTAAATTATTATTACTATATAATAAGTATATTATATTATATTATATTATTATTTAAAAGAAGCCTATCCAAAAATTGCCAATACCACAGCACTACCATGTTAAACACCAAAAATAAATAAATAAACAAATAAAACATAAGAATTATGGGTATGCACAAGTTTATGTATCACATCTCCTTCGAACAAGAGCATTTATATTAAAGCAATTCTACAAACTACAGCAATTCTTTAAATTTGCCCAATATGTATTTGTTGTTAAGTTTACTTCGCCCACGTATCACATGCCTCTTAGTGATTTATGATTCATTGACAACAATAACAAAATAAAGACAATGCACGGTCTGTTGTAACAGCCTGCTGCTGTACGTGTGAACTAACTACAACTCCCACACTGCATCACACAATTCTTCAAGATGGACTGTGAAATATCACACTGACAAACACACACACACACACACACACACACACACCATGTTCTGTAGTGGCTGTTGATAACGCAGTGACGCACTGGTCAAATGACATACAGCTGTAGTAGGAGGAGAGATTGCACCACCCAAACACTGACAGACAGAAAGCTCAGAGAGCATGACACTCTCAATCAGCACTGACGTATTTCTGACCCTTGAAGTGAAACCAAACGGATGACTGTTAGTGTCGCTGACCCACGTCAAAGCAACCAAACAGCTGGGAGCTTCTAAAACAGTCATGTAACACATCTAAAAATGCAATCTGACTAAATCCTCCATATTTGAAAAGTTGTTGGGTTTTAAATAAAATGAAAATGAAATTTGTCATCATTTACTCACCCTTATGTTGTTCCAAATCTGTATGACTTTCTTACATGCAAACCAAAAGATTTTTGAAGAATATCATGTCTACTCTTTTCAATATAATGAAAACGAACAATGACTGGGGCTGTCAAGCTACAAAATGACAAAAAGTACCACAAAGGGATGTTAAAAATGGTCCATATGACTTGTGTGCTTATGCTATATTTCCAAGTCTTCTGTTGCCACATCACTGACTTGTATAAGTACAAAAATTGACTTTTTGGTCACTTTACAATAAGGTTTCATTTACTATAAGATTTCACTTGAAGGTTTCATTTAAGATTTCATTTACTGCATCAGTTTACATGAACAAACAATGAAAAATAAAAGCATTTATTAATCTTAGTTCATTACATGCATTACATCATTTGTCCAGTATGTTTTTCTGCTTTATACTACCTGTAAAACACTTTGACTTTATAAAAAAAGAAAAAAAGAAAGCTAAACTAAACATACAATACATTAACTAACATTAACTAATGGGACTTTATTGTAAAGTGTTACCATTTTTATGAGTCAGATCTTTGAAATGAGTCAGTGAATCCAGTTCACAAAAATGGTCAGAATGATTTGTTTATAAATGAGACTGATCTGGTTTAGCTCATTGATTCAATGATCCAGTTAACAGCTCACTAGACGGTAAGAATATCTATAAATAGTTCAGTTTTATCATTCGTTTGTCAAGCAAAACGATCACAGCAAGAGACTCTGAATATAGTGAACAATTCATATGAACCACTCTTAGCATTGTTTTTAAAGACTGAATGCTTCAGTCCATATTTATTGTACAAACATGGAAAAGTTGAACACATTTTCAAATAAATTTCTCCTTTTGTGTACCACGGAAGAAAGTCAGTCACAGGTTTAAAATTAAGTGGGAGTAACTGAAGACAATTTGCATTTTTGGATGAACTATTACTTTAATGAACAAACCAAACCTTTCATCATATGGCACAAAAACATTGATAAACTGCATAAATCATTATGAAACCTCAAGGACCGCTTTGATTTCACCAAACTTGCCAACCATTATGAATTTTAAACTAAAACTTTTGTACTACACTACAAAAATTTGGGTAGAAGAGAGTTTCTTACCTTCACAGCTGCTGTGTCCCTCCTCATACCCAGCGCTGCAGCTGCATTTCCCGATGGGCACCAGCCACTCCCCTTCAGCACTGCAGTGCATTCTGGGAGGACTGTCCGTGTCCACCTCGGAGTTATTCACGCACGACCCTCTCACCTCCACCAGAGTCGAGAAGGCAGCTTCAGCTACCGTATCCGGGAACACTGCTAAATTCTGCACCGTTGACAAACAGCGTTTGTAGTACACTCTCACGGAAACCAGCGCGACGCACGCGCCCACATCCTGGAAGGCCAGATGGAATCCTTTGCGGTTGAGATGTCCGATCTCACGGACTTCGGTGTTAAGTTTCATCTTACGTTCTCCCAAATCGCCCTGCGTGAAACTTTCATCCGCGGCGATGGTGTCGATTTTGCTGTAGCGGTCTTCGCGGGTGACACGGCCCAGGTCCCAGTCGGACTCAGCGTAGAGGAGGTTGAAGGTCTCCTTACAGCTACCGGACACGCCTGGGATGCTGTTGCAGTCTCGCAGGGTGAACTGCAGCTCGATGAAGATGCGCTGGCCGCCCTGCCGCCATATCCAACCCGTCTGGAGCCAATTGTTCTGACTGGGCTCCATCACGTTGCATACTTGATATGTGCGAATGGGCTTGTATTTCTCATCGACACCACTGATTTCCTCCCACTGAAATGAGAAGAAAGAGAAAAAAAAAGTTTCAAATGAAGAAATGTTTGAATAAGAATCAAGGACTGTAGATCTACACTCTATTGCAAAGCTTTTTTTTCCCATTCACCTATTAATTAACACTGAAAAATAAAATAACATAATAAAATTATATTAAATCTCAACTTTTTCACTGTGCTTTAAGAATCAAGGTCTCTAGATCATAATATTCATAGGAAAGCTTTTTTGTCAGGTAAAATTTTGGTAAAATACCAGCTGATTGGAAAAAAACTGAATTTATTTAATTTTGGCCTTTTATCTATTAACATTGGTGAAAATAAAATAAAATAATTTTTATTTTTAATCATAAAATAAAATATAATAATTTTCAAATGTACATTAAATGCCTAAAAAGGGGACATTTTGGGAGGGGACATGTATCTATACACACAAAGATGTAAATTAGTAACTTATTGCAGATTTATAGGCGTAATTATTACAAAGAGTAAACATATGTACATCATTGTCTATGTGTCAATAAGAGCATCATGTTGGCATTTATATTTATAGTGCATACAGTTCAATCTGTATAAAACTTAATGCCACAGTATATCAAACACAGAATATATTAAGACTAAAGCATCTTCAGTCAGCACCACAAACAAGCTCATTGTCTTGTAGAGAGATTATAATGAGCCTCTGAAGACGAACACTCTCACACTGTTTTCACAATTAATTGCAGTGTAATGAAGATCCTTCGTTTCTGAGGGAATTGAGCAGTTTGAATCCGCATCTGAGTTTGGCAGTCTCTCCACAGATACGACTATGAGTGGCAGTGAATTTCAATGCATCTTGTTGAAAACCACCGAGAGATCAAACCTGCGTAGCATGTATGCATGTACGTGTATATGTACGTCCACGCAGCTGTGGTGGGCAACGTCTGGGAGCAAGAGATGGAGGATTTAAATCACTGTCAGGTCCAGAATTAACAAGCTAAACAAATAACAGCTTGTAGCGAGTCCCCAGCACGCAGTCGTTTTTCCTCACAGATAACGCTACGAATGACGGAGCGTGTCCGTCCTGAGCTGAGGTGTCCTCTGTAAGGCCTACTGCTCATCTCAGCTATGAATCAAGCTATGCATGTAATCTTTAGCACGTGGTTTAGAATTGAGAAAGAGAGAAGAAGATATAAGATGGGAGATAGGACACAGAAAGAGACAAATGGGGTTTATCTGGTGAGGGCAAAGCAGTCCATACTGGGATTACAGCAGGGATGAGTAAGTAATACAGTTGGGGAAGACACAGAAAAGAAACAAGAAATAGACTGGTAAAAGGTAAAGTTTTACCCATTGTTCAACCCATTGAACAGCAACTGCATTGATGTACGTCTCGCAAATCTCAAGTACATCATAACACTTGATTGTGAATTTCGAGTCAGATATGACTGAAAGTAATGACTTGCAAATCAGCGAATAAGTCAGATGTTAATTCAGTAAACACTTTGAATGATTCAGTCCAGCAGCTTAATCCAGCAGCTTCACTGGTTGTGAGTCGTTTAGACCAATTCATTAAACAGAAACAGACCACAGAAGTCATTTGCTTTTGAATTCGATTACACTGGTTTACAGCCGTTGTGTCGCAACAGAAGCATATCTATCTATCTATCTATCTATCAATGGTTGGGATTCAAGGTACTCTTATTTAAAAAAACAAAACTCATGGTGCTCACATACACATTGTCCGGTCATTTTTGTAGAAACACAATGGCTAGAACACAACGACTTTATTACATACATCAGTACACAGACAATAGACGGTAATATACTCATAAATAAAATAAAAGCCTAAAACGTGAAAAAAATCTATTAGACGATACAACCTTGTAAAAATAAATCCTAAAAAACTATTACACTCACTTATTCAGCATTATGTGAAATGGAATACAGAAATAAAGATACAAACGTAAAATGTAATTGGGGAATGCACTGAAGAAACACATCTCTAACAAATTAAACAGCGACCCGCATCAAACATTATGTTTATTCATTTAAAGCTCTTAATATAAAAGCACTCTGCTTGGTTTGTGCATTTTTTCCCCCGCAGAAGCTTACACTGTGACATCTTCTATGTTTCAGATGTGTTTCATTAAAAGTTTCAAAGAAAATGTGTTCACTTGTGTAAAGTAACGTGACTGGTGGATTTTTTTCCATAATCGCTAATTAAATACATTGTTAATTATTTTATTATTAATTGTTATAAATTTTATTATTTATTGTTTCAGCCACAAACTGAACCATATGATGGTTTTAGTTCCACTTAACTAAAACCATTGTATAGTCTACATCTACAATGATCTAATGAATAAACATGAAGGTCTTACCCCATTAGAAGGATATGAGGTCCAACCCAGCTCTGCCTGGGACTCCTTAGAATTCAGCAAGACAACTGGAGGAAAAAAAACAAATCAAGAGAGAAACAATATGAGAACTGATAAGATATCAGAATCATTAAATCGCAATTATACATTGTGCACTTGCTTTCTCACTGTCAGATCACAGAGCTGATAGTGTTTAATAAGTTTCTGGACCTAGGAACATTTCAGTTGCGTTGCTGTCTATGGAGGGTCAGATAGCTCTCCGATTTAATCAAAAATATCTTAATTTGTGTTCCAAAGATGAGCGAAGGTCTTACGGGTTTGGAATGACATGAGGGTGAGTAATTAATGACATAATTTTCATTTTGGGGTGAACTAACCCTTTAACTTAGAATATTTCTTTATGCATTATGCATTATTAGTTTACACTAATTTATCAAAGTGTGTTTCTACAATTTAAATGACAAGCAACTGTAGTATGTCTGTGTATGTTTATGTCCCAGTGTAAGGGAAAATAACTAATTTTAGACTGACAGTCAAGATTGGCATCAGTGACGATGAACATAAGCCCACCCCTCGAACAGCCATGGGTGGGATTGTGTGGATGTGTGAGAGTGAGGACAGCAGAGGAAAATTCAATCCACATCCTCATAGTATCTTTAATGACGCCTCTGTAATCCGACATTTAGTGCGTTAGAGAGGAGGAGGAGAAGATACAAGGGCAGGGGAAGTCGTCGTCTTTGAGGATGAATGAATTAGACAGATGGGAGTGCTGGAGAGAGGAACGGCCCTCCTCCTGTCAGGGGCGTGAGAGGGAGGTGATGTGGTAATGTGGTGAGAATCAGAGTCTAATCTGACCTAAAGTGAATTCCTAAATTGAGAGGGGGGAAAAAAAAAAAGTCTTTCCCTCTCTTCCACTTACGTAACCACTCTTCCACATTTTTGACTCTGTTGCTTATTAACAACGACAGAGAGAGAGAGAGAGAGAAGCAGAATTAGGGATGGGGGAGGAGTTGTTCCCTTACACTGTCCTCCTTTCCTAGTACAGTGTTTCTAGTAATGCACCAAGAAGAAAATTCTTGGTAGAAACAGTCAGAATCTGAAAAAAATCAGGACGCACTGTATCAAATACTGTAAATGTTATTTAAAAATTGCTGTGACATTATGAATTACCACTCAAAAGTTTGGGGTTGGTATATATATTTTTTTATTATTTGTTTTTGAAGTCTTTTGCTCACAAAGGCTGCATTTATATGATCAAAAATATAGTAAAATGATCGAAATACAGTGAAAAGAGTAATGTTTTTTTTTAAAACATTATTTAAAATAATCATTTTAAATTAGGGCTGTCAATCGATTAAAATATTTAAATCGCAATAAAAATCGCATGATTGTCATGAGTTAACTCGCGATTAATCACAATTTAAATCGCACATTTTTATCTGTTCTAAATGTACCTTAAATGAATACTTTTCATGTTTTAAATACTCTAATCAACATGGGCAATGACAAATATGGATTCTTTATGCAATATATGTTTATTATTAGTGAAACCATAGTTAATCTAGAGCATGAAGACTGGACATGTTTCAAAGATCATAGATGTTTTTCAGAGAACTTGCTCATGTCTATTAGACACATGAAAAAAGAAATACCAGGTTCCCATTACTTCTCTTTCTTTGCACTGAGCAATTTACTTACACAAACCTGTTTACATTTCCGCATGACAGGGCATCTCACTTCTGAACATGCAAAATGTACATTTATTATTTATTATTACATTTGTTTGCCTCTCTGTGCCCACATACTGTATTTTGATGCAGCTAAATTCTCAATAAAACTGTTTTCATTTATATATTTTACTGTTTCTGTTGTCAGACAACAGAATGAATATGAAATAGTGACTGAAACGCGACCCATAGGACTAAATAACCAGCTCTCCCTTCCAAGATGTTAATCTGCACAAAAATCCTGATTTATAATCCAGCCATCGTCTGATAAAATCAAATAGGCTATACATGAGATAAAGACAATAGCACTTGGACTTGGTCTTGTCTGTGCTGCCCGGAGGCATTGCAAATATGGCGGCCGAGTGAACGGACTTTCCTTAAAAGGGACTTTGGAAGCGCATGGCGGAACGCGTGAGAGACGCTCTGGATGAAAGCGCGCATTCTCTCTCTGACAGCAGATGGCGCTGTACAGTAGAAATGCAGCCGTTACCCCGGAAACCCCGTAAACAAAGCAGCTGCCCTACTTTTTAAAACTTATTTAAATGATTTAAATAGCCATTCAGGTTTTTGTATTCGCAGTGGTGTTCATCACAGCGCCAAATACTTTAATATTTAGACTCAATAGGCTATTTATTTTAAAACTTTTTTACATTTTAATCTGGACTACAACAATAAAGATATATAGAGTCAAAACACTTTCAAACAATACAATAGCTAGTATTGTTTGAAAGTGTTTTGATTCTTTATTGTTCGGTCACACTTTACATTAGGGCTTCGTTAGTTAACATTAGTTAATTCATTAGTTAACATAAACTCCCAATGAAAAATTCTTCTAAACATTCATTAATCTTAGCTAATTCAAATATTTAATAACACGTTAAAATCAAAATAATTATACACTGTGTTATAAGCTGTATTTTTTTAAATAAACCCGAGCTAACATGAACTAAGAGTGGTATTATTTTAACAAAGATTAATAACTTCTGTAGCAAGTGTAGCTTTTGCTCATTGATAATGTTAATGCATTAACTAAGGTTAACTGAGATCTTACTGTAAAGTGATGCCTATTGGTCTTTTAATTCTTTTGCACTTTAATCTGTGTAAAATATTTAACTTTATACATTTTTTTGTGTATTGCTTTATTGAATTTAAACGTTCAGATATTTTTGTTATAAGAAAAAAGTTATTAAACCTGTTATACTGTATTATGACACTTTTTTGCAACTAAATTTAAAAGTGATAAAAGCATTAGCAATTAATCGCAACATGAAAATTTGAACATGAAAATTTGAGCATATCCCTACTTACATGGTTACATTCACTTTAGCCAATTTGTTTTCATAGCCTTTAATATGTATTGTTTTGTTGGAAAACATTGGGTGGAAAGTGAAATATATATATATTAAATAAAGACTTTTTAAAATACAAATACAAAAATGAAAATACCGAGATACATACCGTATATCGCAAATCAGTCAAAAAATACCGAGATATATATTTCTTTCTTTCTTTCTTTCAGGATTGTTTTGATGAAATATAGTTCAAAAGTACAAAATGGAAATCTTTTGTAGCATTATAAACCTGTTAACTGTAATTTCTAATCAATTTCATGCATCATTGCCTAATAAAAGTATTAAATTAAGAAAAAAAAAATCTTATCAACCCCAAACTTTTGAAAAGTAGTGTATATTTAAGAGCCTTGGCATTTCTTTATAACTAAATTACTATTATTATTTTGGTGCAACTCTCATCTTTATCATTAACTTTGAGCTAAATTTTACTTGTGTCCTCTAAGTTCCCCATAATCTCATGTTACAGTGATCTCAAATTCTCAAACAGCACAGTAAACCGTTTTGATGCCAACCCCAACTGAATTAAACCCTCTTGACTTCATAAGAGGAAAATCCTGACCAACATGGACAGGAGACCAAAGGGCGAGATAGGGAAATGCCAAACAGCGGCTACAGCTACAGAAATCCTAACTGCTGTGGCACAGTCGGCACAAGCATCCTGTTTTGCTCTCTCTGCTGCTCTCGTCTGAATAAAACATTCTTTTGCTCGACTTGGACAGATGAAATGGAGGTACCAGCAACGATACGGCTTCAATTATTGAGGTGTGTCTGAAAGCTCCACTAAAACTGTCCTCTCACTCAGAAAAGAGCTCCGGTTAACACAGAGGGCCCACCATGACATTTAAAAAAAAAAACACAGCAATCAACACAAAGGTTAAGTGGGACAGGAGGTCGAGAAACAAGAGTGTGTGTGTGTGTGTGTGTGTGTGTATGTATGTGTGTGTGTGTGGTTCTGAGAACTTGTGCATGCTCAAGGGTTGTGCATGTGTGCTTTCTTATTATCGGTAGTAGTCAACCACCTAACATCCACCCAAAACCCACCCAGTTTCTTCAGAAGATGTAAAATTATAGTTGTACAACATTTTTGCTAGTGGAACAGTTCTGTCACTTTGAATATGCGTTAGTCAGAGCTGTCTGTTGTCTCTTTGATGCTTTCTAATCATTTTGACTTGGCTCACATCTCATAAATCGTTATGTAAGCACATGCTCTAGCTGACAGCACTCTCCACGCTTGGAGTTGGTCACATGACCTGCCTGCTCTCAGTCTAACCCTTATTGGCAACTGCTGTCTTCATTCGTGACGTATTTTAAAATGAGGAATTATAGATTTGCAATGAACCTGGCTGTATAGGCAATTTTGCTTAGGATGGTACTCAAAAAAAATCTAACAAAAGGTATATAAAAATAAAGGACAAATTATAATTGTAAAATACATTTTAAATTGGAGGGAAAAATATATGCATGCTTTACACCAGTCATGAAACTATTTTAGCATTTTCTCTTTATACTATTCAAAAGTTTGGGGTTAATAAGATTTTTATACTATATAAAAATCTATATTTGAAAGATGCTAATAAAAGGCTGCATTTCTTTAATTTAAAATAGTCAAAAAATGTTAAATATTGCACAACCTTAAAAGCTACCTGATCTCATGACGAAAACGTACCTGTGGGAACTTTTTCGCAAGATATGAAATACCTACCAATAAGTACACATCACTGCAGTTTTCAGTAGAAATGAACACTAGAGGTCTTAAAGGCACAGTATGTAAGTTTTCGCTGCTAGAAGTCGCATGTTCAAAATGATAACAAAGGCGAAGCTTGATGATGCTGAGAAGACGGGTGGAACGATGGGAGACATCGTTTTCACTATTAAGAGATGTATGGAATTCACGAATCATGTTCACAGATGAGGTAATGAATTACTTGTACCTTCCACAGTTATTCAAACCGTGAAAAAAATATACAGAGAAAGCGAGCAAAGAACATTTACATTGTTAAAGAACATTATGACTGATTTCAGTCTAGCGTGAGATTAAGCACTTTCAAAAAATTTCCCTTGTAATCAGTAAACCTGTCTATACACTGTTTGATGAATGAATCTCTTACTTACATCATACATACATCTGCACTTGTTTATGATGAGAGAATTCACGAGCTGAATTCAGTCAGCCTGTCAGCGTGCGTGCACACTCAATAACGGAACGCCACTGTTTCAGCGATGACTCATCTGAACGCCAGTCAACACTTTTCATTTTAGCCGAAATGGGTTTACTTTAACTGTGCAGCGGCATTTTGTCCACGCTTGTAGATTTTACAAACGAAAACATGGATATTACTTCATTGATAGGCAACCATGACCAATTTTGAGTCAATTTTTAAAACTGGACTTTCTCTGGATTTACGAATCCTTGGAAACTTTTGGAATAACGTAAGCACACAACTGCATGAAATATATAACACTGTGCAAGTGGTTTTTGGATATTTTATTACAAAAATCTTACATATTGTGCCTTTAAAACAGCGAGCACTTGTAATTGTTTTCGTACATGTTTTGCTTTCCAGATGTAACAAGCTTGCTCGGTAGCTCAGCCGGCACGGAATTGGACTTAGGATGTAGAATCCTTTAATACGAATCCCGTGAAAAACATGACTCATGATGAAAGAGCTGAAAGATGAGAGATCGACAAACAAACTAAAATGGCATGGTTGCGATTGCGTTTTTACATTATATTCGCTTCTGTTCATTGGGTAGGTTTAGGTGTAGTGCAGATGTTATTTTAAAACGTCACTGAGCATTAGACTTATACCGCCACTCAACGGACATTTCAAGTCAGAACTGCGGTGAAACCTACAAAACCAACGTCACATAAAACATAACATCTTCATCTGTTGCGGGGGAAAAAAACTGAACACTCTTATTAGCGCCAATCAGTGGACATTTCACATCGAATGTATCACGAAACGTACATGGAGGTAGGTATTTCGCGTCTTGCTAAAAAGTGACCCCAAACTGGAACTTTTTTTTTATATTTGAATTTAATTTAGTTGGGATGGCACGTTTTCTCAATTCACTCGCTATTGTCAGATGTAAGAGAATTCCATTTTGGATCCTTCGTGTGCCATCTCTCATACAGCTTCTGATGCTTCCCGACCCCTCCTCATATACAGAAGTAAAAAACTGCCTTTACTCGCTTAATTCCAAATCATATTCACAGAACATGAAGCAAAGCAGCTTTTAAAGCTGTACATGTCAGTCTTAAGTCATTCCATGACCATTTAATGACCCTGAATCACTTGTTAAGCACATTAACTTATTTCTCTTCACTCTGACAGCTCAATGGATTTAGTGGGTAGATGATGACGTTACGAGCGAGTCAAGCTTTAGCATTTAGGGAGACTGAATCAATAGGAAGCTGTCACTCACATCTCCGTCAGCACATGGACCTGCCATAACCGGACCCCACATGGTCACAGCCCATGACTCAAGCCATTCTCACTGACCAACTGCAGAAAATCTCTTGCACCTCGACTTCCGTTCAACCCTCTTTTCCTGAAAACAGCGTTTCATATATGACTGCCTCCAAGCATAGCGATGTCAAGATAATGTAAGAGCCAAGCAAGTCGGATTTGGGAAGGATGTCATGTTGTGTTGGCTCGGAGGGGGGATGTGTTTTTAAAAGCGGGCGTTCGCCACCATGACCCAATTCGAAACGATGCCAAGCTGATCAGAAAGAAGAGCGAGAATGACTGAGAGGTCCTCGTGAATACGCCTCCCCCTGTGCGGAAACCCAGGCAAACAGCTGTTATTATGATTCAGCGGCTTGTGTGTGTGCGAGCGTTTCCATAGAACTCTAGAGAAAAGCGAGTGCTCTTTAGACCCCAATGGCAGAGCTGAAAGTTTAATGAGGTCATAAAGGTCTGTGTGGGGCTTCAACGTAATGCGCTTTGCCGTTTGGTTGGCTTTAACGGCTGCTAGCGCACGCACGCACATAGAGAGTCCATTTAAGTTAGTGTGTGTGCTTATTAGAGGGATAATGTTTGGCCGATGAGTGTCCCACAGGTCTCTGGACTCTGATTGGTGCATTCTGAGCCTGCATGTGCTTTATGTATATACGCAGATAAGCTGCATGGAAGCAAGTTTAACAACATGTGGGTAATCCCCTCTATTGAATTTTATGGTTCTCATATTATAATTCTTTCACTGGGATTTACATAAGTGTGTTGGGTTTGACAGGGAGATTAGTGCCCTTGTGACATAAGCACATCCTTCAGTCAGGCCTCTTTTTGACGTTGTCTTTGTTTGTGACCTCTCTTCAGAGGTTAATTTGGGTTTTTGGGGATGAGGGGATAATTCTGCTCCCAGGTTCTGCTAATGTCTAGAGGGAAGAATAGTGCTTAATGTAGTGAAGGTTATTTGGGGTGAGTACATTTACTACATAGAGACAGAATTTGTGTATTTTTGGAATCAAAAGCCCCGGAATGACGTTCCGGATCATTTCGGCTCCATTTAATGGAATAGTTCATGTTAAAATTAAAACTCTGTCATTTACTCACCTTCATGTTGTTCCAAACCCGTTTAAGTGGCTTTTTTCTGTAGAACATAAAATGAAATCTTTAGCAGAATGTCTAAGCTGCTCTTTTTTTGTATAGTGGGTTTTAATGATTTGGAATGTAGTGCTTGAGTTTTATGACCTGTTTCATGACACTTTTATGCTGATTTACACTGCATTTTTGGAAGCTTGAAAGCTCCATTAATTGCAATTGCACTGAGAAGAGTTGTGATGATCATATTGTGACGTACATCCGAGTGAAACAGATTAATGAAAGAGAAAAATATGTAGGATGGAGACTTGGATCTGTCAGCTGGATGGAGGCAGATCTGAATATGAGCTTGAAGTTGATTGTAAGAAAAGGGCAGCATACAAAATGATTAGTGAAATCTGGCATACATCAAAATCTTCCCCGGAAGATCGAGTTATGACATTTTTATTTAAAAAGTTACTAGCTCATTTTTTTTTTCTCAATTAGAACATATGCATGGATAAATCATTCTCAATAAGTTTAGAAAACAGACTTTATTAAGAGCACATTTTTAAATCTATCCATTTGTGTTCCACAACAGAAAGACAAATGGGTTTGGAATGACATGAGGCAAGTAAATGATTTTTCATTTTTGGGTGAATGATTCCTTCTACTTCCTGTTTTCACATTTTCTGCTGTTTTTCTGTCTCTTAGTCTGACCTCATGGTGTCTGTCTGACTGCATTGTGTAGTATAACTTAGTCTGGCACAGCGAATCTTTCTACTTTTCTGTGTCTCTTGAAGGTCAGATCAGTAGGTGGCCCGTGTGAGCAGAAATCAAATGGCATCTTGTCCCCTAAAAGTGGAGAGACCAAGCAACAGCTGTTCTGAGGGCGAAAAAACCCCACTCAAACCAACTGAAGCAAAGTCAGAACACTGTGAAATTTATGTCTGTGTTTACCACATAAAAACCTTGGGAATGTAAAATGCTCACCCCCCGGTACATTTTCGATGATTTTTTTTCTCCTCATAATACTTGGCAGTAACCGCAAGTCTACAAGGCTATAAAATGTTCTGAGTCATGCTGTAAGATACAAGTGCTCTCGTGGCAGAAGTGCACAGCTCCTCTGAAGGAGCCTTCTGCAGCTCATCTGGCTTGTTGTGAAGTGGCATTCAGACTAGAGTTGTGATGTCAGAGCCGTGCGCATGTGTGAGTACAGAGTCTGTGTCAGCAGCGTACAGTGGTGGCATTTTGCTGGTCTCACGTGGCTGTGTGTTTGACAGCAGAGAGCACAGCAAAGAGAAACAAGCATTTTGGTAGCAATAAATAATGAATAATTCAGCTTTTGGTAAAATGAGGGCAGATATGTGGCAGAATTCAGGTCCTTTAATACTAATTAGGCAAAAATACACTTCCATTCAAATGTTTGGAGTCAGAATAATATACTGTATAGTAGTGGTTTTCAAACCTGTCCTGGAGGCACCCCTGCCCTGCACATTTTGCACGTCTCCCTCATCTAACACACCTGATTCAAATCATCATTTCATTAGCAGAAACGGCAAGACCTGATTTGGGTGCGTCTAATAAGGGAGACATACAAAATGTGCAGGGCAGGGGTGCCTCTAGGACAGGTTTGAAAACCACTGCTGTATAATATACTATATAATATATAAATATATGTTTGTCTAGTTAGTGAACCCAAATATCTTTCATCATTTTGCTGAGCAATATTACAGTATTACTGCATTTTTGAGCATATATATTATGATTCTGTCTGAACCAAAGAAATAAAAGCGAACTATATCTGTTCCATATTGAATTGCATAGCATTATATTTTTTTCCATTGCATCTTATTGCATTGACTGGCATTGTGTTGATTTGAATTGAAATCAGATCACACTGCATTGTAATGGGGTTAATCATAATCGTAATATGTAGTATATATTAAAGAATGAGTAGCATTTTAAATTATTTTAAAATAAAACATGTTTACATTTGTAATGATATTTCACAATATTACTGTTTTACTGTATTTTTGATCAAGTAAATGCAGCATTGGTAAGAATTCTTCTTGAAAGAGACTTCTTTCAAAAACGTAAAAAATTACAGATCACAAACTTTTGAATGGTAGTGTAGCTGACTTGAATTGTACACAGAATATTGTATATTTATGGTTGAAACTATAGAGAACAAGTGCAACTTCTGCAGGGCACCCTTGCTCCTCTGTAATTGCGAAAAATAAAGATAATGGTGGACAAATAATTAGCCCTGACCCAAACTCATGCCACTGCTCAACTGCTCAAACAAACCACATTGTCACAGAGACATATATAGTGTTTATACTCTTTGCAAATGTATTTGTCTTTGCACATTACTCCGGGAAAAGATACTCCAGCATCAAAAGAGACATGTTTCCCCTTATAAATCTTTTTGTTTTGTACAGGTTTAGGCAGAGTGTTTGAGGAATGAATAAGAAAGGCAGTGGTGCTATCCATGGTGCTGAAATGGCCTTACGGTCTTGGCGCTGTTCAGGGTGCTTATACTGTGTTTCTGAATACTGGGCGTTGTCTGTGGTTCTGAATTATAGGCTACATCCTGACAAGCCATGTCCAAGGTGCTGATTCAGAGCCCAGGCTCTATTTGTGTCAACGGCATCTTTTTAAAGTGTTTCAGCTTGCCCAAGTTAGGTTACACAGTCCTGTACTTGTCCGAATTGCTGAATAACAACATTCAAGGGTTCACTGCTCATTTTAATTTAGTTTATACGCAGAGTTTCACATTAGGGCTTTGTAATTGTAGAAATGCAGCAGAAATGACAAATGCCAACATGAATTTGCTTCACAGGCCTCTTGGGCTCTATTGCATCATGGTGGTGTTGTAAAACAGTTATTTTCTCTTTAGAAAATTAATGTTTAAAATGTTAAACCAGCACATTGTACCACAGACCATATTCACTGGCTGAAATCCGTCAAGATTCTTGTGCTTTGCAAAGCTGTCCGGCATTATCAGCTAATGACCGGTGCACTTCATTTCACTAAGTGCAGCTCTGCAGGTCTGTCAGTACCCATTTGAGCTCTAATGCTCCCTCTGATGCAGTCACCCTCCAGATCAACAGCCTGTCCTCTGGGATTGTGTGTTCATTATTATTAAATAAATCAGTAAAACAGTCCATGTGACATCAGTGGCTCAGCTTCAGTTTTGCGACGCTACGAGAGTACTTTTTTTGCACAAAGAAAACAAAAATAATTTACTCAATTCTTCTCCCCCGAGTGACGTCTTCTGCCATTTTGGAGAGTACCCAAGAACATATTTGACGTAATCAGCGTTATTTACATTCGGGGGGGGGGGGGGGGGGGGGTACATGAACGTATAATCTGCATAATAAGCGTTGTTTATGCTTAGGGGAAAGCATGCGTATGTATTGTGATACTCTCTGAAATGGCGGAAGGTGTAACTCGAGGGAGAAGAATGGTTGAGTAAATTATGTTATTTTTGTTTTCTTTGAAAAAAAAAAAAAAAAAGTATTCTCGTAGCGTCGCAAAACTGAAGTTGAGCCACTGATGTCACATGGACCTGTTTTACCGATGTATTTACTACTTTTCTGGACCTGGGAACATTTCAGTTGCGTTGCTGTCTATGGAGGGTCAGATAACTCTCCGATTTAATCAAAAATATTTTAATTTGGTGTTCTGAAGATGAATGAAGGTCTTACGGGTTTGGAACGACATGAGGGTGAGTAATTAATGACAAAATTTTCATTTTGGGGTGAACTAACCCTTTAAAAAATATTTTGGCATATCCCCCAGCAAAATAAATAAATAAATGAAATATAAATAATTATTTTTAAAAAAGGCCTCAATGTAATGTAATTACAATGGAAATCTAAGATGTAATTGTACAGTAATGATACAAACAATAAAAATATACAACAGTTGATGTTTTGAAAACCATTACGATACACTTTAATTTAAAACATTACAAATATTGTCTCATTTTGTAATAGAATCACTTAAACTTCTCTGGTCAAAGTTACACTTGCATACAAAAGTTTGGAATCCGTATGTTTTTATATTAAAAAATATATATGTAAATAATTCTCTTATGCTTACGAAGGTTGCATTTATTTAAATCAAAATTATTTTGAAAAAGTCTTTTTAATTTTTTGAAATGAAATTAATGCTTTTTGTCAGCAAGGATGCATTAAATTGATCAAAAGTAAAAACCTTTACATTTTTACAAAATATTCCCATTTTAAACAAATGCGGTTGAATGTGAACTTTCCATTCAAAGAATCCCGACAAAGTCTGTCACAGTTTCAAAAAACATTCACATCTGTTTTCAACATTGATGATAATAAGACATGTTTCTTGAGCACCAAATCACCATATTAGAATGATTTCTATAGGATTATGTGACACTAAAAACTGGAGTAGCTGCTAAAAATTCAGCTTTGCCATCACAGGAATAAATTACATTTTTAAAATATTAAAATAGAAAACAGTTCTTTTAAATTGTAATATTTCACGATATTACAGTTTAAGTAATGCTGCCTTGGTGAGCATAAAAGACTTAATTCTAAAACATTCCAAAACATTCCATAACTCCAAAAGTTTGAAAATGTAAAGCGTGTATGTGAAAAGGAAATGAACGAAATAAGAGAACAACGCCAAACCAAACTCTTCCAAATTAACACTCAAATCACATCCATCCAACTCCTCTCATCATATCATATCATCAGTCCAAACTCTCTAACTCTCCCCAACCCCCTCCGTCTTTCCATTATTACTATAGACATTGATCTCCATCCTATTGATGAATGAAGGCAAGTCAAAGGTGTGTGTGTGAGAGACAGATAGAGAGAGACGGAAAGGTCTGGGGTCAGAAGAGAACGGAGCCCGACCGGCCATCTATCAATTTGGCACATCACGGAACGGCAGAAATCCATACTCTCAACAGCTGATCAATCAATAGGCAGCACAACCGGGCGGCTTGTAAAAGAATATGGCCAGGCGAGTCGATAAGTTAGAATAACAGGTCTGTGCCTGTTAAACTGCGGAAAGATGGAGGGATGAATGGATGGCAGGCGGGACGGAAAGCTTGTCCTCACCGACGTGTGCTCAGTGGATAGATGACAGGGAAATATATCACGTCTGTGCTGCAGAGTCCCTTTAGGCTCTGATGGGAAGACTCAGAAAATAAAAACACAAAGTAAAAAAAAAAATAGATCGGAATATACCAGAAATTTCAAACAACATCCTATAAAAAGAATAAATCCAAGGACTCATAATAGATGCCACTTATCATTCTCTTTTTCCGTCTGAAGTTGAGGCTTTTTGTTATCATTTGTACAACTGTCAGATAGGGCTGAAACGATTAGTCAACATTATCGACAATTAAAAAAAATTGTCGACAAATATTTCTGTTGTCGAGTAGTCGTTTGATCCCATATGACCTAATGTAAGGGCCTGCAATAATGCGGTTGGACCAGTGTGGCGCTGTGGCACAAGACTAATTTTGATGCAGTTCAAGAGAAGAAGAGACACACAGCGCTTTAGAGCACAGCGTTTTCTTCTCAATAATGCAATAAACAACAAACAAAATAACAGTTTAAACAACAAAAACTGACAGCGGTGAGAAAGTGATGTTTGCATGAGCTCTTCAGTTCGGTACTTCAGTAAAGCAGTCACATCACGTTTATTTATATAGTACTTTATGCAAGAGATAGCCTTAAATCAAGCAGTTTAGTTAGTGTCGCTTTCAGTTAGAATTACAACTTGATTTTCTTTTATAAAGCAGCTCTCCAGTGTGGAGCTAGCTAATGATAAAATCTTTTTATTAGTCAGGGAAGTAAATTAATTAAAGTGATAGTTTGGTTTGCAGAGATCAAAGTTTGATCTTGCTCAGGACTGTTTTGATGATCATAACCCTATAAGGTATTTTAAGAGAGATATATGTTGTGAATAAAATAGTTTATCAAAAAAATAAAGCATCTTATCACTTACCTTTATTTTGTTTCTTATCCATATGAGAATGTGTCATTCAGTTATTTTTTCATATAGTTAATTAAATGGTGATTAAGAGAGTTTCTCTGTCTGTCATCTCATTTTGTGTGCCAAATATATTTATTTATATAAATTAATTGGTAACACTTTTACACTAAGGTGTTATTAATATATTACCTAACATGAATGAACAATACATTTGTTACACTATTAATCTTTGTTAATGTTATTTAATAAATACAGTCGTTCATTGTTAGTTCATATTAATTCACAGTGCATTAACTAATGTAAACAAACACAACTTGTGATTTTAATAATGGATTAGTAAATGCTGAAATTAACATAATAAATGTTGCAGAATTATTGTTCGTTATTAGATCATGTCAACTAATGTAGTCAACTAATGTTAACTAATGAAACTTTATTTTAAAGTGTTACCAATTTATTGTGTAATAATTTTAATTAATTACATATGTGACCCTAGAGCACAAAACCAATCATAAGTAGCACAGGTATATTTGTAGCAATAGCCAACAATACATTGTATGGGTCAAAATGATCAATATTTCTTTTATGCCAAAAATCATTAGGATATTAAGTCAATATCATGTTCCATTGAAGCTTAATTTTTGATTATTAATATGCATTGCCAAGAACTTCATTTGGACAACTTTAAAGGTGATTTTCTCAATATTTAGAATTTTTTTTTTTTTTTTTTGCACCCTCAGATTTCAGATTTTCAAATAGTTGTATTTCAGCCAAATATTGTCCTATCCTAATCTCAATTAAAAAAAAAAAAAAAAAAAGACCCTTTTGACTGGTTTTGTGGTCCAGGGTCACATATGATTTTCAAAAGCTGAAGTGATTACCTTTATTTATTTGTTAGAATATGTATAACTCAATATTTTAACTAATTGCAAAAGATGAATAATCAAAGTCTATTGATTAACCAGTGGAATAAATCGATGATTATTCGATTAATCGTTCTAATAATCGTTTGATTAATCGATTATCAAAATAATCGTTTCTTGCAGCCCTACTGTCAGATCTCATTGCTCAGCTGTCTCATATTTTTTCGATTCATTTATTCCATGATTGTTTATTTACTTATCTGTGAGGTAGATAATTTGAGCATATTAATCCACAAATGCCTTGTTTCCAAAAAAAAAAAGGGTGGAAAATCCACTAATTATGCAAATCAGGTGCAGAATGGCTCCCTTCAGCTTGTTTGGATTTAATTAGATGGCCCTTATTGCTTCTTTCCACAGGCCTGTTGATCTAGCCACGGTCCCCATGTTTATAGTGAGGCCATTAAAAAGACAAGTCTTATTCTGGATTGTGGCCTCTGTGCACTCTGTGTTTTCTTATAAATGGAAGAACAGACGGAATCATCATGGAGTGAATCACACCTCCGCATGACTAAAAATCTCCTTATGTATGACTAAATTTTTGTCAGTTTAGTCATACCGACCTATCAAAAACTTGGGTGCTGAAGCCAAAATATCAAATGACAATATTGTTACTCACATGTGGCTAAAACATGTTTGGGATTCTTACAGTAAAAAAAACAAAAAAAACAGCACAATTGCAATTTAATAACATCTGATACAATAGCAATTCGACAGCAAATGGTACACTGTGGTCACATTAGGGCTGGGCGGTATATCGAGTTTGTACAATATATCGATATTTTCTTTATAAGTGATACAATATGAGGCAATACCGTTTATATCGATATATACTGTACAGTAGTTTGATACGAGCGCATCTGAAAAAATATAGCGGAGGACACAGGCTGAGCTGCTGCGGAAAAAGTGCAAAATAAAATTTGTTCTAAACGTGACAAGCTTTATATTAAGGCCTTTAAAAACTGGTAAGACATAGTATAGTTTATAGTTTTGCATAGTTTAAGCGGCTCGGCCCGTCAGATGCTCTGACAGAAAGGCTGTGTGTGCCGCTGACAGAGATGCTTGGCTACTTACGCTGTTTAATCTGTTTGAGATGTGCTGTTTCCCTTAATGCATAACTTAAATTTCACAGATATATTCTCCGTCTGTAAATGTTATAAAGTCATTGAAATATTTCCATTTTGCTGTCCGAAGTGCATGAGCCTTGCTTTGCGATTCTCCGCTAAACTTCACAGACTTCAGTGGACGAGTGCCACCGCGCGCATGCGCGCCAAACAGACAGAGCTCAATTAAATAGGAGCGCAATAATTCTGACTAAAATATACATTTCGCGGAAATATTTGTAGAAGAATTTTAAACCTACAAGTCTATTTTTATGATAGCACTAACTGTAAAGTGACTGTAATGGGTTAAAAGCCTTGTTTTTGTTTTTAGATTGCAGTGTTACAATGTTAGAATAAAATGCGATTTTAACCCTTTTTTGCACATAATATAAAGGCTTACATGGTTACATTCACTTTATTCGTTTTCATAGCCTTTAATATATAGGCCTATTGTTTTGTTGGACAACATTGGGCGGTAAGTGAAATATATGTTAAATACAGATTTTTTTAAAAATACAAATACAAAAAAGAAAATACCGAGATTTATACCGTATATCGCAAATCGGCCAAAAAAAATACCAAGATATGAATTTTTGCCCATATCGCCCAGCCCTAGGTCACATGACTATCAAATATCTTGATTAAAATTATTAAAAAAGGACATGTGCATTCAGTATGCATATAGCAAGTAGTATAGCAAGTAGCACTTCTGGCAAGATTTTGAAGTGTGCATCCGATGGACGCTTTACTATCCCATGAGGCTACAAGAAAGTATTTGCAAATGGCCCAGGCTGGTAGGTAACATGACAATGACAACTTGACAAATGTAGTACATCTTATACCACACACATTCATAATATATAGAAAAAAAACTTTTTTTTCAAAAAGTACTTACTTATCCAAAAGAAGTATGTGATTTTGGACACAGCCTTTGTGAAACTCATCATGGAAGTGCTGATGTATCTTCATGCTAATCAAATCAAATGAACCATTTAGCCAAAGCTTGCTCTCAAAATGCCTGTTTGATTTTTAGCTTCTATCAGGTCAAAGTTCATTGACTTCCCCAGATGTGTTGTATTGACCTTTGCCTTTGGCAAGGAAAAGGTCATCACTGAAAGAACTTGCATCAATTTCAAGCTCATCGAAGCAAGTGCTTCCAATCAAAACCACCTGAGGCACACATGGAATGTACAAACGTGGGCAAAAGTCTATTGTGGTTCATCACTAGATCGAATAAAGGAGCTTTTGACCAATAATGTTCCATAAATGGTTTAAACCAATGAGTGTATTTTCCTGTGGTGAGGAAATGATCTGCCAAACATGTTTACCTTGAAGGAAACATTAATCAAAGATGGCATAGGAAATATGATCTAAGATTCCCTTTCAATGCTCAACACTGTTACAAGACTATGCTTTTGATGAGTAATTTAGCCACGGACAGGGTCATATGGCATTTCCATCTTCTTACTTAGTGTAGAGGAATGGAAAGTCTGCACACATTTAAATTTCAGGTTATAAGAAAAGAGGAAGGCGAAACCATTTAGGAGGCTGAAATGAAAAATGTGACAGGCATCACATAAAGTGAAAAGGAAAAGGTCCTAACCCTGGTTCCTGTGGCACCCCAATATCTACCAGCCCACACAACCTCTGAAGAGGCCCATCCACTAATGGACAGATCTCAGGGAGTTTAATCAAAGCACACAGAGAGGGTCTCTCTCTCTCTATTTCTCTACTGCCAATCATTTAGAAGCCCTGAAGCCCAACAGCCTCCTTACGAATAGTACCCTATGAACGCGGAGCTGAATAAAGAGAATGAAAGTCAAGGAGAGAGGGCAGGATGACACAGAGTACAGGTGATACTGCAGACTGAGGAGAGAGAAAGAGGAGAGAAATTACATAATTACATAAACTAAGCCATGTGTAAAGTGGACACTGCAACTGCCTTCCCTGTTGACAGTTTTTCCTCAAAGGCAAAAACAAATACAGTTTTCTAGAAACACAAATTTACACAGCAATCTGTACAAACCACAAACATTCCAACACTTCAGTCCGAAACATTTTCTATTCCATCAAAACTGAACTTTGGCTTAAAAAAAAAAAAAAAATTGTTGAACAAATAATCAGTTAGTCATCTTTTACTTAACCTTATATTTTGACTTGAACAATTTTGCTACTCAATCTATATGATAAAGCACACCAAAACATTGACTACGTTTACATGGATAACAATACTCCGACTTTAATAAGATTAAGACAATACTTTGATTAAGAATGTACCATGTAAACAGAGATTTTTGATTACCTTAATCCGACTAAAGTCATAATCTAAGTAAACAAATCAAATTAAGACGTGGAGTATTCCTATTTTAGTCGCATTATCGAGGTGCAGTACAGACATGTGCACACCTTAATCAAACTATTACCGTCGTGTAGGACTTTTCGCTGGATACAGGATACACACACGGCAGTGGTCAACCGTTTGACAGCAAACAAAAGAGCATGGTTTCACACACGCCGTCATCTGTTTGCACGTATAGCATGAGAAATAATTAACTGCACTTGAAGCTTACATAAAATTAAAAATGAAACACCCAAAACTGCATATGGCACCATAACGAAGACAAACTGTATGTTTATGCGTGAAATTCTGGAGGGGACATCGGATGGCGTCGCGTGAATGTGTGTCTGTTTTGAGAACTGAAGTAATGGTTTGGGATTTTGGGCCAACAGAATCATATTTTGTGTGTTAGCAATCGAGGAAAACATCGTGTTAAATTTGTTAGTGTGAGTGGGTGTACGTGTGTGAGGCAGCGTGAGAAAAAAAAAAATTTAATTCTGCTGAACTGCTGTCCAAGTGTCCTGGTTCATATCACATTGCTAATGAAATCCGCGTATGGAAAGGAAAAGAAAGATACAGAGTGTGAGTGAAAAAAAGATAATGGGAGGCTCATCTACATTCACCCTGAATGGACAGATTGAAATTTAAGGTTCGTAGTGCCTCTATAATAAAAAAAAAAAGAAGGAAAACGGAAAAACACTAGGCAATTTTCAGAAGACACCATAAATGCAAACACGCACGTAAACACACACTCACACAGCGGTGATTGAATGCAAATAAAAATGCAAATGCTCCACTGCTAGTTTTCAAGCAGCCCGGCCCGCAGATGGGAAGCATTTGAACACGACAGCTCAGACAAGTTTGGAATGTCAAAAAGTGGCAGAGTCTTCACACGTGCGAGTCCAGACCTAAAACAGGAGGAAGTCCATCCACTTGGCCAAGCCTGCTACCGCTCAATCGCTCCAAAAAAACAAGTTGGTGTTTTCAATCCTCCAGTCTTTCACATATAAACCAACCTGGAATAAAACTTTCTACCAAGAAGGCTCCAGAAATCACTAGAAATGGGATGGACCAACTTGGGACATGCTAATGTAACAAACTCTGGTGCTGGGTTTGCAATACTGATAGACTGATAGCTTGAATATACACACACATTCTTGAACTCTTGAGGCAAGAAAGAAGCCAGGTAGTGTTTTAAATCGCTGCCTTTGTGACTGCTGCACTGTTTAACAGTATTCTCAACTCTAAGCTTGCACAACCCACAGAACAGCCCTGAATTTTTCATCACATCTGCACTCTCCTGGGCAAGACCAGCTAACAGAGCGACATGTGCATGTACGATCAGAAGACTGTGTAAATGAAGCTAAAAGCACATTTCAAGGCATATGTACATACTGTAAGCACATCATTAAGTGTGGTGTTACATAATAAGTAACACTGGAATTTCTGAAGAACATGCAAGTCATGTCTTAGCAAAAGTTGCCACTAGTGTGTTGTTGAAAAGCTGCTAAGGTGTTTGCAGTGGTTTACAGCACAGCTAAGCAGTTGATAGGGTGATCTGGGTGGTTACAAGTGTATTGCTAAGGTGTTTGATTGGTTAGTGCTAGTAAGTTAAAAATCAAACCCACTAGGATATTTCAAGCCACAAGATTTGAGGCATTATTCATGCCAGTACATGTTATATGCCAAAATATAATATTTAGTTCTAGGAGAAAATGTACAACCATAAAAGTGATGCTTGCTTTAACAAATATCACAAATTATTCTCAACACATTTTCTTAGCATAGGGATTCACTGCAGGGATTTCTGAGTAATGCAACTGCATGCTGTTGTTGTAATAATATACATCTCCTATGCTTGTATTTGCTGTGTTATCTGTAAGGTGCAATGGCATTTGGGCTTTGTTTTAGTTGTATTGGAGGATTTGGTAGACTCAGCTCAGAAGTATTTGTTGAACTTTGATTCAAACACTAAGAATGTGACCTGACTTTGATTCAGCAGAATGATGAAACGACTCTCTCAAATACTGAACTGCAAAACAAGACTCTATACATTCTGGCAGGTTTAAAACGCCAACTGACCTAACACAAACTATGCCTATAAATAAGTCCCACCATCTCTCTATTGAAGAATTCACTGTGCTTTTATGTGCACTGCCTTCAGGTTGACATTTGGTGACATTGATTTGCACCTTTGCTACCTGTGAGAAAGTATATACACACTAGAGTTCAACGGTTTGAGGTCAGTAAGATTTTTTTAAAGAAATTAATATTTGTATTGAGCAAGGGAGCTGACAACTGATCAAAAGTGGCAGCAAAGACTTGTACAATGTCACAAAAGATTTCTATTTCAAATAAATGGTGAATAATAAGATAATAATAATATGATTTCTGAAATATCATGTGACACTAAAGACTGGAGCATTCAGTTTGTCAAACCGGAACGTCAATGGTTCTCAATGTCAAACTTTAACAAATAAATCTGTAGTTATATACTTTGGTTTAGCTGAGTCATACTTGAGAGAGAGACACTGAAAGAGTTCTGTGGTAATGAATGGACAGCAACAGAAATATCAGTGTCATCAACCATCCACACAAAGACACAAGGCCGCCATAACATCATCATTCATTCACTGATGTCCACACAACCGGATGAGCTGCATTCTGGGTCAGAAACAGTCTTAGGAACATGGGCACAAAAAGCAAAGGGCCAAACACACATGCATTCCCTGCCAGGTGAATCCTATTTCTTCTCATTTAGACTCTGTCTGCTAAATTGTCCTTGAGCTGACCTTAAAGGAGTGCTAAAGTAATCTACAATTACCTCAGAGACAAGGAGAAATAAAGGGTGACGCTGTCACACACACATAGCCATTAACTTGAGTGTGTGTGTGTGTGTGTGGACAGACTCGCAGAGTGGATAGAGAGGAGGAACTGGCACTTCCTGAGAGCCTCCCCATCTGGCCCTGAGAGAGAGGACCACACCACCTCGCCAACTGACCATCTGACCACACATTACATCACCATACACTACACACACACTTAAAGGGATAGTTCACTGAAGAATTAACATTTTTTTATCATTTACTTATTCTGTGATTCCAAACCGGTTTGACTTTCTTTTTTGTGTTCAACATAAAACAAATTATTTAGCAGGATGTCAAAGCTGCTGTTTTCCAAATAATGAGAATGGATGAGGACTAAGGACATTTGGAAAGCAGCAACTTTGACATTCTGCTAAATATACCCAATTTTATATATTTATTAACATATATATATATATATATATAGTTTTTTGATGAACCATCCCTCTATTCCTTCACAACTCCTTTAGAAATGTTACATCCAAATAGCACTGCAATTAGATATTTTACGAATTCACTAATTTGTTCAATTAACCAAACAACAATCCACATTTTCAGTGTTACTGTACCATTATTATTATTATTAGTAGTATTATTATTTACAGTTTTATTATTATTTGCAGTATTATTTACAGTATTATTATTATTATTACTACTACTACTACTACACCAGCAGGATTTTTCTGTCCCTCTCTCGGACCTATATACTACTGATCAAATAATCCTGAAAAAGGAAATGTTTCGTGATCACCAAATCAGCATATTAGAATGATTTCTGAAGGATCATGTGACACTGAAGACTGGAGTAATAACTGCTTCAAATTCAGCTTCACCATCATAGGAATAAATTACACTAAAAAATAAACATTAAAATAGAAAAGAGTTATTTGAATTTGATATAATATTTCACAATATTACTGTTTTTATTGTATTTTTGATCAAATAATGCAGCCTTGGTGAGCATAGGAGACCTTTTAAAAACATCTAAAATTTTACAGGCTCTAAACCTTTGAACAGTTATGGACATAAAAAAAAACCCCACATTTTTCTACTATCGATTTTATTTAATACTTTCCTTAATCTGCAAGGATAAAAGTAGCATGAAGGTGAATTTACAAACCGGCACATCACAATGTTGATGATGTCAAAGTCAAACGCCATAATGTTTCGTATATCACATGACCAGCTATAATGAGAAAAAGCAGTAGAACAACAAAAAGTAAATGCATGGCATGTTATACATTTTTCCCCAAGTATAAACATTACAATAAAAAGCACAAAAAAATAATCTATAATGACATTTATTGTCAACTATTTTCATTATCAAACTTTATCGATTAGTTGTTGCAGCCCAACATCCAAACCTCCACAGTACATCACGCAATAATAAACATTCTATCAGCAAACAGCTCAGAGCCCTGAGAAATCAGCTTCTTGAACAGAACGTAAAGCCTTCTAAACACTCTGAAAAAGCAATCACAGTGCACGTCTGAGCATGCACAAGATCTTAACAAGAGTAAAAAAGCCGATAAATCAAGTTGTTATCTCTATAGCGTATCCATTCCAAGCATGCCAGGGTTTATATGCCTCTAGATGAAGCACCAGTTGTGATATTACAGAAACGTTCCACTATAAAAAGAAAAAAATTTTATTTTTCAAGCTGGATGATATGCACAATGTTTTATCTGATGTATCTGAGGTTCAAGCTGACCCTGGCTTGGGGTTAACCGTTTAGTGAAATGCTCACACACACTCTTTACCTCTGAAAGCAGACCCCCCTCAGTTGTTTTGATTGCAATCAGAGCAAACGTAGAAATACACACAGACCCAAACACTTCACACGCTGATTGCATAGCTTGCGATTCAGCCATACAGATAGCCACAGCTCTGGCTCATTTGCCTGCGAGATTGCAGTCAACCCATTCAGAACAAAAACAATGACACAGGCATAGATGCTTCCACAATTATCTGTGAACAAAGTGTTGTCATTCCATTTTTCTGAAGTCCTGCATTACCTTTCTTGATTGTATATTTTTATTTGTTTGTTTGGTTTAATTTGGCAAACTTGAAAGAGCTGCGTAAAGACTGATCAAGCAAACATTATTCTACGTTTGAAATGTCATCTCTTCCCCTTGCAATTTCTGCAGCCTTTTTTAAGTTTTATTATAATAATTTGAATCTTATTTTTATGTTGGCCTTTTTGACCCTTGTCATTGGAAGATGACAGGAAATGATAGACAGAAAAAAGTATCAGACAAAACAAAATCATGTCAGAACAACATGAAACTACAAACCAGATTCAAATTCACATTAGAGATATAGGCTACAATGGTCAACTAGTTGACTAATCAACCAATAACCAACTAGTTGATTAGTAGTGTTGTCACTGTTAACTTGAAATAAAGCTGAAATTTTAAATAAAAGAACTATAAATATAAATATAAATATAAATATAATGCAGTTTTGGCTGATAACTGAAGTAAGTTGATAAGTTAAAGTACTAAAATTACTAAACTAAAACTAAAAAAAAAAATTAAAAATTCAAGTAAAGCTATATATAAATATTGAAAAGCAAACATAAAAACTACATCAGCACATAATTACTAAAATTAAAAACAATTACTAAAATTACTACAATTACTTAAAATGAAATAGAAAACAGAAAATAAAACTAAAGCAAATTCAGAATATTAAAAATGCTATAAATGTAATAGTATAATATAAATAATACTAAAATAACACTGTTGATTTTTAATAATTGTGCTTAAATTGATCTTTAATAGTGGTGCTTTAATTAGTGTGCTCTTGATTTTAAGAGAATGTATAAAATTAAAAAAAAAACTTAATTTAAGTCCATCTCTAGACCCCTACAATAACACGTCCCCTGTGAACACCGTCAAGTCTGCCAAATGAGCAACACAACTCAAAGCATCTGAGCGCATGCACTAAACCGCTATGCCACGGCTCCAACCTCTGCAGCAGCAGCAGCTTCCATCAACTAACCCTATCAATCCATCCCCTGGAACCCAACACCGACTGTTTTCCTACCAGTGGGAGTGAGAGCAATCGTAGAAGTCAGGCTTGCTAAACCTGTGGCCCTGATCTCGGCTCTGGGGAGACCGAGTAAAGCCTTCATGCCAGTGCGTACAATTTATGAATTTATTCATCAGCGGGAAACCACGCATTAAAAGGTCGGGCGATTTTCCAGGTCAGTGGTCAAAGCTGCGCGGTGAGGAAGGGAGAGGGAACACTGTTCCTATCTAGGCCCCGATAAAGGGGGCAGAGGGAGACGGAGAAGGCGAGCAGGAAGGCTCATATCCGGCATGTGCGAGGTTGGTGCGCTTAATGAGTTTGAAAGGTCAAATGCCTCTTCAAAAGATTAATGGGGTTTTGCACATCACCGGAGTGCTGCTTCATGGGCATCTGAGGGGGCCGAAGGGGCTGTCGCCGAGTCCATTCACGCTGGCATATCAGACAGCGAGAGGCAGACATTTCTCACCCATTGTGGGCTGCTCAGAAAAGAGTAAATTGCTGTAAGTGTCTTAAGTGTCTATCAGGCATCACTCAGTGAGCAGGCAGAGGATACTTAAAATCCACTTTACATATCAGGTGGTTCAAATATAAAAGCCGAGCGACAGTTCAATCTGTACAATGCTGCTGAAAATGAAACATTAAAGTTTAAGCAGTTTCCCAGTGGGGATGTGGCACATGGACTTTGCTTTTGTGGCTTTGGGATGGAATCCACCACTGATGTATCAGCGGAGACATTTCCTGGACATTAGGTCCAATAAAACAACAACATAAGCAACAATGAAACACTAACCAACTTAAAAAAGATAACCCAGCATCTTTTTAAACACTGCGTTAAGGTAATCAAGGAATAACTTATTTCAGACTGCTGATACCTAGAACAATATTTGAATATTGAGGTTAAACATAGGTTGGACAACTTACAGCATGCAACTTTCCACCTGGGAATGTCCGAATATTGCCTTTCTGGATGTTTTAAATCTTCTTAATCATTCTAAATCTTACTTCATAATTCATTACTGGTTTGGCGTCACTTTTTGTCATAACTGGTTTGAATTCTCTTAGATGCTCAAAACTAAATGTACATGTGAAAGTTTTTGCATGGGTGCAAATGCATGAATGTTTAATGAGCTAAGCACTGAGGCACTCTGTGATTAGTTGTCTATTCTAAAACAACTCATTGTGACATTCTAGTGCCAGAGAATAAAACTGGCCTTTACCCAGGGGGTTGAAAATTTTTGGCTAAATGATTGCATTTTTTTAAATTTTTTTTTTTTTTGTATTTTAACACCATTTTTGTACTTTAGCCCAATCCCTGAAACTGTTATATGATATGCCAGGTATATTTACTAAAAACGATATGGCGATTTACAAACATTAGAAATCAAGCTTTTGAATAAATCCATTTTTTTCCTAAAAATAACATGAAAATTATGCTCATTTGCAAGCATTAGAAATCAAACTTTTGAATAAATACTGTATATGTTTTTGTTTAAAATGTATTATATTTATATTTATACATAGCCTATGTGTGATTTTTCTCTGCATATATAAAAATATAATTTAAAAAAAATTATCTGTTATTTTTTCATAATTTTTACTGTCAAAGATTTATTTGAGCAATACTTTTGAATGCCACATTAAACAAAATTGTGGCATTCCATATGCAAATTCTTGATGTCAGCTATTGGCTTTCATTAAATCGGATCTCCAGCCAGATCTAGATGCTCAGGTGCCTGGAGAGATGATGACCCTAGATCAATACCTCCGTCCTTAGTTAACTCTGGGGAAAAAAAATTGTCGACCTTATGAAAAGTGTGTTCAGCTTCAAAAACTCTAAACGTGAAACTGAAGAATCTCACAGTCTATTTTGTTGCACAGCCAGAGAAAAGCAACATTGATTCTCTACTGCTCCTTTGTCTTATAAGCCCACATCTGCATGTGTGAGCGGCCCTCCGCACCCCCAAAAGCAAACCTGTCCTCTTCATCATCCCTAATATTCAAAATTACAATCAAGATACTGAACCACATTAAGAACATGTGAGAACAAACAACCTATTTTACAGAGGAAATGCTTGTCTAGAGTGCTTTAAATATAAAGATCAGCAAAACAAGAGGTCAGGTACATACACAGCATTCTCAGCTGTCTGACATTCCAGCACTGTAAATAGATAAATATTCAAAAGCAACTACACAATGCAGTTGGAAGGACAATCAAGCATTCTGCCGGCTGGTTTTCAATGTTCATCCAACACTGACGGCATAAACTACGTTTCATTTTTCACCTTTATGAAGCTGCATGGCATTCCAGAAACATCCATATTCTCCTTGTAATAAAACCATCCATCCCCTTCACAAAACCACCTCAGATGTGACTCTGCCTCCAGGGGCATTCCTGCAGATCCTGCAGAAACTTGTCCTCACAGGGAACGAAGATGAATCCAGGTGACCCTTCTCCTAAAGCCGCAGAGAACAATGCAGCATCGATCTGCATGGTTCCACTCAATACGGGACTTGGTCAATATGTGAGGAAACAGATCAAGCTTAATTACTAGACTGAAAGCAACGATTCTCCTATGACATCCACACAAGGTATTATGGGTAATCATGACTAAAGGAGCTACATCGGCTGCCTAGTCAGTCAATGACTGAAGAGGCAGTTCAAGTTTCTTCCTAAGGAAAATGGTTTCAGATAGGCTTCCCTGACATCTTTAATAAATTCAAGTAAAATCTAAAACAAATTTGAGTGAGTTTTAAATGTACCCAAGCCAATATTTAAAGATTGCAGTGCTTATTTCTTATTAGAAATTGAATCATAAGTGGAAAAACATGAAAAAACAACATTTATAAAGTTTTGAAGCCTGTTCCAAAAGGTAGGTAATTATGCTGTCTGCCTTTAGGGGTGTCGCAGTATACTGGTATTTACAATAACTGTCATATTTAAAAAATGAAAAACTGACATCATGTTAATTGTACACTTTCTACACTTTCTACAAACACTCCCTGCCACAAAGACTTAAGAAAATATATGTCTACTTGAACATTGCACTACAAAATAATACATGTTTACTTGAGCATTGCACTACAAAATCTTTTTGCACTCCCACAAAATCTCTCTTCTGCACAATAATTTAATGTACAAAATAGATATTTTTCTGCACAATTTCATGTACATATATCTCTTTCGCACAATTTCATGTACAGTATTTATGCAAAGTTTTTGTACAGTCTCAGTTTGTGTATGTGTGGTCAACTAGGTATAGCAGTTATAGTATTTTTAGTATATGTATAGTCAGATAGTTAACTGTTGTATAGCTCTATTGTTTTTCCTATACTTGCATTGTTGTATGTTTATCTTATGTTTAACTAGTATGTAGCACCGTGGTCCTGCGAGACACGACATTTCGTTCCACTATATGTCCACACATGTAGCAGAATGACAATAAAGCTCGACTTGACTTGACTTTACTTGTACACTAACGATAATATCTTAAATGTTCTAGTGCCAATAACTAACCTACTTAACACTCCAACATAGTAGGTGGCAGTGTTGCACCTTAAGGCTGGTTGTCACCTATCAAAAAAAAAAAAAAAAACCTTAAAAAAGACGACAATAACACAGTCTGGCTGCATTCCACTCCACTTTTAGACACACACTTGTAAACTTTCCTAAGTCAATCGCGATTTATCCCCACCCCAAACAACTCTATAATATATAAATTATTTTTTTAAACATTTACAATACCCCAAGCATACCTACACACTGTACATGTAGAATGTTGCATCAAACAAATTTGTAAGGGAAAAATGTAAACAATAAACCAACTCCATATCAGATTCTAAGTGATCAAGGGCTTAGGACGTTCCATTGCAAGGGTTCCGCCAGTAGTGGGCACTCATGCAACGTAATCAATGACTTACATCTGGGTAAACGAGACGGAGGGAAGTTTGTGAGTGAAGGGCATTAAAAAAAAAAATATATATATATCTACTGGAACGCAGCCCTTGTAGTTACAAAGTCATGTTGGAGCAGATGACAGACAAAAGCAAGACACTCTACCTGCACCCAAAAAAGTTAGCTCGCCTTTGTAGGAGTTTTCTGGGTTCCGTAAAAATGACAGAATGTTAAACACCTTGGTCTGCAGGAATTTCTTCATGTGTGCTTATGTGTGTGTACAGTTATGATTACGAACTCACTCTTCTCCCTACATTTGTATTTTAAGTGTGATTCATTGGCCAAAAAAAGAGAAAACACTAAATAAAGTTAAAAATGAAATTGACTTTATAGTAAGTTTCTGTAGATGTTGTGATAATTCTGTTATTATGAATTCTTTTGGCTAAGATAATTACGTTAGGAAAATGTGATACTGTGAATATGCAATAATATTTTTAGGCCAAATTTAAGGGCAGCATTGCATGTACCCTTCAATAAGAAAGAATGTGATCTGAGAATGCATAGCGAAAAATTCGATCAAAGAAATGCACAGTATGAGCAAAGTAAAAAAACACTTTAGATAATGAAAAATTCTCAAAAACAGCTTCTTAATTCTCAATTATTTAAAACAGACTATTTTTACTCAAAAATGTATTTTATGCCAATTAAAATATTGCGTCATTGCACTGAAATCAATTTTTAGTTGTCTTCCATAACACTATTTCTATGACGCACAAGTCGCTGCCTATATAGAGCACTCCAGATCAATCGCTTATGTGGTTCTGTTTCAGTTAGAATGCTGCCATATAAGGCAGTGAGGCTGCTAAAATAGAGCTAGGATGTTGCGCAAACATTAAATTCGTAAACCGCTCACCTTTCTACCTCCATACACTGCCTACAAAAACAGCATTTTTCTACTTTCTGACACAGCCATTTCCTGTCTCCAGCCCTCATTGTTTTACTTTCTTTCTTGCTCATTGTGAGTCCACACATCACAACGGCCCACTAAATAAACTCCTGGATGTCACAGTTATGCCTGCCAACCTCAAAAATCACTCTAACCTTGCCCGCACAGTCCGGCTGCCACCTTCAACAACAAGTACAGGCACCGCCAGCACAGACATCCGACGGTCTAACCTGTCACCATTAGCCAGGACTAAAAATCACGCTTTTAATAAATGCACCGGTGTGAATTTCCATGCTAACTGGTCTTTGTTTGAATCGATAAATTACGCTGAATATTGCCACATTGTTAACACATTCAGGGCCCAAGTCCAGATTTTACACTTCTGCCAACAACTCAGAGAGCATAATGCCGTTCAGGAGGAGTTTGGCAGAGTCTGTTGATGGATCCCAGCACAGAGATGACAGGCGTATAAAGCTTTCCTAGGTAAGTACCCTCATATGGTCTGAATTGCACCCTGACAGAGTACTTAAACGGCACAGGAACAGTATGACCAACACGGCAGATGCGACGGCACATGGCCGAAAGCGCTGCGCCACCGCAACAACCGCAAAACCACTAAAAAGCAGTAAATAAGCCCACAATGAGATGCCAAGGTGCATTAAGGCTGAATGGTGAGGAATGAAGGGCCTCCACCTCCAAACGACTATGTGAGGAAAGACACCTGTGCTTTGGGGAATGGGAAAGGACAAAGCAAACGAAAAAGAAAAAGAAAGGAGAGATGGATGGAGCAAGCTTGAGAGAATGGTTACGCAGCTTTTCCCATATGATATATACTGTATATATACCATTTAAACTTGAAAGTAAACAAAAACGTTTTTGAAAGACGTCTCTTATGCTCACAAAGGTGCAGTTTTTAATCAAAAATAGAGTAATATTGTGAAATATTATTACTATTTAAAATAAATTTTTTCTATTATAATAGATTTTAAAATGTAATTTATTCCTAAAATGGCAAAGCTGAATTTTCAGCAGTCTTCAGTGTCACATGCAGGATCCCTCAGAAATCAGTCTAAATATGCTAATTTGGTGCTCAAACTTTTCTTATTATTATCAATGTTGAAAACATTTGTGCTGCTTAATATTTGCATGAATAACCTTTTTTTGTAACATTATAACATGTTTTTTGTAACATATCTGTCACTCTTAATCTAATGCATCCTTGCTGAATAGAAGTATTCATTTATTTAAAAATAAATCTTGTTGACCACAAATAAACCATAGAATAGATGACATACGCTATATCATCGCATATGAGTTTAGAAATTACATGAGGGTAAGTAAATGACGACATTTTTCACTTTTAGGTTAGCTCTTTGTATAATTTGCACCAACAAAGAGCTCTCATCCCGTCTGAATCCCACCTGTCAGCGACCGAATACAGAGAGAATACAATGGGGCTTAATACAAAGAGAACCGACGCAGCAGGACAGGGATGTAATTGTGGACAAAGAGGTTCTCCGTACAGTGAGAACATATTCAGCTCAATCAGAAAACGTCCATATCACCGCAGCCACACAAGGCCTTTCAGAACACATCGCTTTCACAGCAATTAATCGCTGTCAAAACATTCATTAAGGCAACGATTCTAATCCAGTGGACCAGCATTCCAGCAGAGGATGGACGGGGGCTGGCAGAGTTCAGCCATGTGCACGAGAGCATTGTGTACGAGAGTGCAAGCAAGGGAAAAAAGCGAGAGACAGCAGCCTGGCTCAGCTGGGCTTCTTCAGCATAGCCAAAGTGCCTGAAGGGACGCAGCTATTATCTGTTCTTTCCCTCTCTGTGCCATGCCACTCATTAGGACGCTTAGTTGACCTCACCTGAGCCTAATGCGACAGCCTGGCATCAAAACTGCTGAAGCTTTCATGACTGTCAAACAATCCCACCAGAAGCAGCACAGTCAGAAAAGCATCTATTGTGAATCCAGTATAACAGCCTGATCTACTGAAAACTGCTTTTGTAGTATTATAATAAGGAGATTAAAATGACATGACAACGAAAAATGAAGACATGACAAAGAAAAATGACAAGACAGAAAAAAGAATAAACATATTATGACAATTCAGTAAAATATATGTACATACATGATTGTCTAATTATCTTTTATTTTAAACATTTATCTTGTCATTTTAATCTCCATATTACAATACTAAAAGCTGTTTATACAGACCATTTTGTTCTGAAACAATACACAGTCACAAACAACCACAATTTATTGTGATTTACTTGTGTTTTAGTAACTAAGCAATTCAAAACACAAAAGAGTATAAATATAAATCAGATAATAAAATTAACCATATTCATTCATTTTCAACTCTTTATTTATTAACATTTTCCCCTCAAACAACACGTTGTAGCTTGTCAACAGCGTCCTAGCGGATTCCTCAGGACCATTGTTTTTAAAAGCTCACCGATTGTCATTTCGTTTTCAGTTTTAATAAAACCTTCTCATAACGCAAAAGCATCAGTGATCCGGTCCTCTCTGTATCTGTTTATTAACTTTACAGTGCAGGAATATGAAAATCACACACCTAAAGTGAGAGTTATACTTCCACTAGACACTTCACGCCATGTACGGAAACAATTTACCTGAAGTCTAAACAATTATAAAGACACATACCTTCCTCTGCACGGGACTCCTCGTTTCTGTTGAGCAATAATATCCAAAGCACCGAAATGATCGCTTTAAACTGCTCCATATTTGAATGGCCAGCTCTGCGGGGCTCTGGTCATGTCGCAGCCGAGCTCGCTTGACTCACGGTGCGGGATGAGACGGAGCCGTCCGGGCTACTGACACACAGCGGTACTATGTGCCTTATTTGGCGCCACGGGTGGGCGGGCACAGGCAGCCTGATTGACAGTGAGAACGTCCAATGGGATATGAGTTCGCAGAGAAGGGGGATTAGCGGCGGGCCAATCAAATCGCGTCTCATAAAATTCCACCGCACAGAGTTACTCCCCCTTGAATGGGAGGCGGTGTTGAAAATGATGAAATTTGGTTATCTTTAGCTCACATTACAAGCGGCAACTGATTACACGGCATTTATTTATTTTTTATTAAATAAAAGACAAAATGAGCTCTTAAGGTTCAAGGACAATGGCGTCTGAGAGCTGTCCACTGAGATTCCTTTCAAATTATTTTACATCTGAATAATGTGATATCCTGATGGTAAAAGTTCATTTTTAGTGGTGTTATAATCAGTCGCGTAGCTACGGGTGGGCCACTTTCATCTGTGACCCACCCAATGAGAAGTTTGTAATTTTCCAAATGGATGTAATTTATTAAACGATACTAATAAACGTCTTATTTCACTGTAACTTTATTTATTAAAAATATTAAACGCTTGTTTTCATGGTCAATTACAGGTCGTTTCTTATAGTTTTCCCTCTTCCTATAGGTGCATATCATCATACACTTGTCAAAATGATGATTTGTCCGTTTCTGTTAGTCCCACCCACAATGTTATGTTTACGACCTATGTTTAAGACGTAAAGATATAATAGTAAAATGCGCGCGTTTGTGAAGTTAAATTTGAAAATAGTCTAGTGAAGCAAACATAAATCAGATCAATTATTTAAAAAGTAAAAGTCTTAGTAATAAATCTAATAAATCCGTCTACAGATGAAACCTGACTGACCACCTGAGGTTGCTGGATTTATCGATCGGAAACTTCTGAACCAAGTGTGTTTGAAACATCATATTAGCATAGGTACGTTGTTTGATCCGCTAAACAGATGCGTCCTTTGTGGAAGGAAACACCTGCATAATTTGCAGCTGCGCACATTTCTGCGGTCCTCGATGTGCGTGAACTGACAGAGACCGTTTTTGTACAAATTTTGTAATCAATTTTACACAATGATTACAAAATTGGTCTCGTTTTTATAAAGGTTTCTATTTAATGAAAAAAATGGCTTTATTAAATGAACTATTATTTATAAGGTTTTTTTCCCCCTTCTGGGGCCTGAAATAGAGGAATTTTGGTCAATATTGATCATTTTAAAATAATATTTTGCTGAATGTGTTTTTGTGCTGGCACCTTGGCTGATTTAGGTCTGTCATGGATAAATAAATATGACAATAATCCCGTCAGTAGGTGGCAGCAAGTCCCTGTTTTAATCAGGTTTTAATAAATGGCTTACCAAATCATTCATATCAAACGATTCGTTCAAAACGGCTGATTCAATAGAGATGAAACAAGTGAGACCATCTGAATGGACCGTTGAATCACTGGCTCACTCGATTCGTTCAAAAACTGATTCATTCACGGAATGAAACACCGTGTTGCTATGCACTGTTCTATAAAACTAATAGCACAGTTGTGATTGCGGCCTCGCGCACATGTGCTGATATACAGAAAAGTGCATTGCTTGTGCAATGAATATAAAACGTAAAAACTCATACATAGGTATTTTATGTTTCATTGCTGGAAGTATAAGGGCATTCTGACTGTATTCTAATGGCCTTCATCGCGCTGTGAATGCTTTTGGACTCTCAAGACGTGTTTTTTTTTTTTTTTTTTCTCAAAGTTGTATAATGTTAGCTCTCCTACAGTCACACATACATTATGTCAGGAGAATGTCTTTAAATTATAATCAGTCATTATAATCATACCTTCTGTTGTCTTCTTTTTAAAGAACTTGAAAAGAACAAAAGTTGCGCTTGAACCATTTTGCGCGAAAAATGACGAAATTGCTTCTGCTTGTGCGCAGCTTGTTACAGCACTGAGTTCTGATTGGCCAATCTCCGTTATATAGTTGGGAATTATCATAAGTAGAGAATTTTAACATTTGATGTGCATGATAAGTTTTGCATAATACACAAAATTAATAATCCAAAGGGGATGGTAGGGGGGATGTTGGTTTTACAGAGGGGATGCTTTTTGTCATTTTTTTCGACCAGGGGGATGCCATCCCCCTGCATCCCCCCTCAATTCGAGCCCTGATTATATATATTAAGGTTAATGGTAGCTTACTTTTATTGTTTCCCATGAAAGAAATTTGTCCAGCTTCTATCCTGTGATGTGAAGGCAAGTTTTTAGAATGGAGCTTCATTGAATCAGAATTGTGTCACTAATTCAAAAAGTAAATCTCTAGTGGGGCCCACGGGATATGTGGTACACTCCTACACATGCACACAATTTAGAGCCATACATTTAATATAATTCAGATCCATTTTTTTTCACAATAATCTATAGTCCACAATCATATGATCACATATGTAATCAGAGACATATCATAAAAATTCAGATTAACTTCTCTTGCATCTTGCTGACACTCAAGCACAATAGCTGCCAGGAGACATGAGTTCCACTGTCTTCGTTCCCATTGGTAGTCACTGCAAATTTGCATAAAGTGAAACTTTTCTCAACTTTGTCACATCACTGGACATGCCAACATCTTGTCGCCTGTAGCTCATTTCACCTGAAGACACCAGCTCACTTTGAAAATTAATGAGTTCACATTGAACAGCGAGACACTGTTGTTGTTTTTTATTTGCATATTTTAATGCTGTTTAAAACATATCTTTATCACTTTCTTTGTAATTTTTTTTTTTTTTACTCAAAATAACAGAACCATGGTTCATTCATGTGCATGAATTTCATGTGCACAAAAAAAAAAAAAAAAAAACAGTCACTTGACCTTTTGTTCAGAGGTTATTTTCACAGTCATTCGGGTAGAAAAAGAAAAGAAGAGAGAGAAAAAGGGAGGGAGAGGTGGAAGGAAGGTGGCTAAAGACACTATTAGGAGCAAGCGCAATTTTAATGTGACATGGGAGCTCGCACACTGTAATATGTGTGTAATCACTCGACAATCTCAGGGGACGAACTCACACACACTCGCCCCTTACAGCTAGGAGAAATCAGGGGGGTTATTCCCAGTTGTGCTGTACTGAGTGTGTTTGATTCCCTAAAAAAGGAGCTCTGGAATCAGTGAGCTGAGAAGGTGTTAATGTGGCACTGTAAGAGACACCGCACCAGGGAGAATGACTACAAACTCTTTTAAATGGACACGGGGGAACGCTATCATTTCAACCCGCTGTTTGTCCCTGCTGTAAAGATGAGATATGTTGTAAAGAGTCTCTATGTTTTGACATTTTAATGAGAGCCAACCAAAAGGGCCTGGTCCGAGGCCGAGAAGGGAATTGTGGGTAATTATTTAGATTTTGTTTTTCAAATACACAACCCATCTGTTCTGTAGAGCACTTTGATGTTCTCCATGTATAACCATGTTAGCTCACACTGGTACACGAAGCTTCTTAGGTAAACCGACAAAATCACAGGAGGTTGACAGTCGCTGGCTAATGAGTGTGGTTGTTCTAATTACCAGCAGAGCCAAAGAGACATTTTGAAGGTCACTGTGTTGTAGCACATTGGGACTCAACAGGAACCGAAGCATCCAGATTCTGTTTATAAATGAAGGTGGATGAGTGGATGTAGAAATAAAAGCAATGAACAAGGGACTTGACAGGGACAGCCTTCAAGTGGAGTCAGAAATATAATTTTAAGTTACCTGAACATGAACAGTTAACAACATGTCATTAACAATTCTTTTAATACTTTTTAATAAGGACTACATACATGGAATAAAGAAATGAAATTCTATTGGCAAATAATGAGATAATTACACTCATAAAAACATTTGAAATATTTCTTGCAAAAGGTGTATTTACAAAGACTTTTTAATGTCATTTCACAGATTTATAAACTATAATATAGTATTATATATAATTATATTATTTATTATATTATATAATATGTATGTACTTGTATTGTATATAGTGTAAAATTGTCCAAAACTATTAATCAACAACACAAATGAAACATATTTACATGTTGTGGTAAAATGTGGTAAAACTCTTAAGAATCATTCATTCGGGAGTCGGACTGCACTGGTAGTGCTGTGTGTATTTGACTGACCAAAAATATAACCATCTATTAAAGGGATAGCTCACCAAAAAATGAAAATTTTGTCATAATTACTCACCCTTATGTCGTTCCAAACCCATAAGACCTTCCTTCATCTTCAGAACACAAATTAAGATATTTTTGATGAAATCTGTGAGCTTTCTGGTCCTGCATAGACAGCAACACAACTACCATGTTCAAGGCCCAGAAAGGTAGTAAGGACATCGATTAAATAGTCCATGTGACATCAGTGATTCAATCATAATTTTATGAAGCTACGAGAATAACTTTTGTGCGCAAAGAAAACAAAAATGACTTTATTCAACAATTTCTTCTCTTCCGTGTCAGTCTTCAACGCTCATCACGAGAATACCACATCGTACAAAGTTGTTATTTTTGTTTTCTATGTGCACAAAAAGTATCCTCATAGCTTCATAAAAGTAAGGTTGAACCACTGAATGTTGCTGTCTATGCAGGGTCAGAAAGCTCTCGGATTTCATCAGAAATATTTTAATTTGTGTTCCGAAGGTGAACGAAGGTCTAACAGGTTTGGAACGACATAAGGGTGAGTGATTAATGACAGAATTGTCATTAATTGTGGGTAAGCTACCCCTTTTAGACATTTGTTCAGTTTAGTAAGCGAACTACATTTCTCTGTTTTGAGCTGTAGATTCAGTAAAGAATATGCTACTGTTGCAGGCAGCGCCATTAAAATTGCGGTAAATTCTGTCAAAAGAGCATTCTAGTTCCATCTACATCAGCTGAAGAATGGACGCTTGAAAACCGTTCTGTTCCAGTATTTTTATTTTTTTTCCATAATTTTTGGTTCCCAATGCTAGTGCCTACATCAAAGATGGAAGTAATATGAATGCCAGTGAATGATTTTGCTGAACTGAAGTATTTTGGTTTTCTGTGTAGTTCAGTAATATTACATCAGTACTTAAATTTAAATGTAAAAGTAATTGTAAAAGTTAAGGCAAAAAAAAAAAAAAAAAAAAAAAGTTAGTATGTGGGTCAATGCTTATGTAAATTTTCCCCAAAATCAGGCTAATAATTAGGCCTTCACCTGTCACTCAATCATTATCATGTAACATTCCAATTTTTCCACACTCTCCCTAAACCCTCATCTGTTTCCTGCTAAGCGCTGAGGCTACCAGCCTAATATTGTGTTATTTTGTCTCCTTTAAAGAAAAAAATCGATTGTGAGATATTGCAGTAGAACAGAATTATTCCGGGTGCAGTGTGGCAGTTTGCAGATAAGAACCTCGGCTAAGTAATCATAAATATTAGCATGATCCGGCGGCCACATTTGGAGATGCTCAAACTAGGAGAATTCATCTCCCTGTTCTAAAGGCAGCCAGATGCGGACATAATCCCAGTTATATCCTTTACCAAAGAGGACTTACGGCTAGCCAACAACCATTGCTCTCCTCAAATATCACCCTAGATGGGCTTTTCTCTCATCGTGACGGTGGATTAAGGAGATGGACAGGGGCACAGACTGTCATTGGGGGGTATGTGTGTGTTTGAGTTGTTGTCATGAGACGTTCGTGTTTTATTCGAATGACAGGGAAAGTATGGCCTTTGGTTTCTTTGTATCTGCACACACAGTGTCAGTGATAGGATATCAGTAAAAATCCACTGCTGTTTGTTATTTACCTGCTTGCAGGTTTTGGCTAAACAGGAGATGGTCTTAAATGCAAGCATTTCTTTTTTAATTCCTTGTCAGTGCCAGAGCAAACTGTTTGTGTATTTATTTATTTATAAAATGGCAACCAAATCAATGCTATAAATTTCACTAGTTTGAGTTCTTAAAAGTCATTAAAGGAATAGTTCACCCAAAAAGAAAAAATTGCTGAGAATTTACACACCCTCAAGACATCCAAGATGTAGATGAGTTTGTTTCTTCATCAGAACAGATTTGGAGAAATTTAGCATTACATCGCTTGCTCACCAATGGATCCTCTGCAGTGAATGGATGCCGTCAGAATGAGAGTTTAAACAGCTGATAAAAACATCACAATAATCCACAAGCAATCCACTCGACTCCAGTGCATTGTTTCCACATGTAAACAGTGCTTGATTTGTGCATATTTCTCTCCTGATTCAGGCAAGATGACTTTTTTTACTGGAGAAAGCAATATTATGGATAGAGGACTGATATTTTAGGTGGAAACAATGGTTTGAAGTTAAAAACGTCTAAATAATGAATTTGTTGCTGAAGTCATGTCGATTACTTGTTTTTATCAGCTGTTTGGACTCTCATTCTGACAGCACCCATTCACTGCAGAGAATCCATTGGTGACCAAGTGACGTAATGCCACATTTCTCCAAATCCGGCCTGAGGGTGAGTTTTCAGCAAATTTTTATTTTTAGGTGTACTACACAGTCAAAAGTTTTTGAACAGTAAGATTTTTAATGTTTTTTTTTTGTTTTTTTTTTTTAAAGTAGTCTCTTCTGCTCACCAAGCCTGCACTTATTTGATCCAAAGTACATCAAAAACAGTACAAATTTTGAAATATTTTTACTATTTAAAATAACTGTTTTCTATTTGAATATATTTTAAAATGTAATTTATTCCTGTGATTTCAAAGCTGTATTTTTAGCATCATTACTCCAGTCACATGATCCTTCAGAAATCATTCTAATGTTCTGATTTCTTGCTCAAAAAACATTTATGATGATGATGATGATGATGATGATGATGATGTTGAAAGAACAGAATTTATGTGAAATAGAAATCTTTTGTAACATTATAAATGTCTTTTTCATCACTTTTGATAAATTTAATGCATCCTTGCTAAATGCCATATCACCCTGCAGCCCAAGACTGGTTGCCCACTGAAGCTAAGCAGGGTTGAGCCTGGTCAGTACCTGGATGGGAGACCTCCTGGGAAAACTAGGTTGCTGTTGGAAGAGGTGCTAGTGAGGCCAGCAGGGGGTGCTCACCCTGTGGTCTGTGTGGGTCCTAATGCCCCAGTATAGTGACAGGGACACTATACTGTCAACAAGCACTGTCTTTCGGATGAGACGTTAAACCGAGGTCCTGACTCTCTGTGGTCATTAAAAATCCCATGGCATTTATCGTAAAGAGTAGGGGTGTAACCCCGGTGTCCTGGCCAAATTCCCACCACTGGCCCTTGTCAATCATGGCCCCCTAATAATCCCCATCCACTTGATTGACTCTGTCTCTCTCTCTCCTCTCCACCTGTAGCTGGTGTGTGGTGAGCGCACTGGCGCCGTTGTACTGTGGCTGCCGTCGCATCATCCAGGTGGATGCTGCACACTGGTGTGGTTGAGGAGAGACCCCCCACATGATTATAAAGCGCTTTGGGTGTACAGCAATACACATAAAAGCGCTATATAAATGCATCATTCATTCATTCATTCATTCATAAATAAAAGTATTAATTTCTATAATTTCTTTCCCAAAATAAATAAATAAATAAATAAATAAATTATACTGGCTCCAAGCTTTTGAATGGTATAGTGTATAATGTTACAAAAGCTTTTTATTTCAGATAAATGCTGATCTTTGGATCAAAGAATCCTGAAAAAATGTACTCAACTGTTAAATATTGAAAATATTAATAATAAAAAAAAATGTTTCTTGAACAGCAAATTAGCATATTAGAAAGATTTCTGAAGGATCATGTGACACTGAAGACTGGAGTAATGATGCTGAAAATTTTGCTTTGATCATAGGAATAAATTACATTTTAAAATATATTCAAATAGAAAACAGTTATTTTAAATAGTAAAAATATTTCAAATTTTATTTTATTTCAAAATTATAAAATATTTTATTTTATTTTTTACTGTTTTTGCTGTACTTTGGATCAAATAAATGCAGGCTTGGTAAGCAGAAGAGACTTCTTTAAAAAAACATTAAAAATCTTACTGATCAAAAACTTTTGACTGGTAGTGTATTCCTTTATGTCATCTTTATTCATGTCATTGACTAAAAAAGATGTTTTTCCTATTAAAATTTTAAAGAGATCTGATGTATCAATAGATAATGGAACAACACGGAATGGTTCAAAAAGTTATTTATAAAGTAATTCAGAATAAGGCTTGAATTTATTCATTAGTAAGACTCACATTCTCTCTCTCTCTCTCTCTCTCTCTCAAAAAAAAAAAAAAAAAGCAAAAAAAAAACACCAAAGATGAGGTGGAGCAAAAATCAATGGTGGAGAAAATAAGGGAAAGACAGAAAAGGATGGCAGGAGAGTGAAAAATGTGTTGATTTGTCCGCATGGGCTGGATGTCTCTGGAGATGCACATGGGGATTTATCACAAAAGATAAATTGCCTTGTTGCCGTGGTTCCCTCTTTCTATACAGTCACTGAACATGTGTGAGTTTACACGCATGTGTGTTTTATTTTGGTGCTTCCGAGGTGCCATATTTCTAGGCGCAATTGTTAGACCGGATTTATTCCACAACTATGTTTTGAATCTCCATGCCACAGTCAAAAAGATCTGTCTTGGTTTGAACCTATCTTTGGTTTTCACCATGAGAGAAAATGACATCTCCCATGAGTCTTGCTGGATATGCAGCAAGTGCAAATCAGCCTCGACTTGCCCTTTCCCAAGCAAATCAATTCCGACACCCTTGGAAGTGTATCGCATCATATTGTCCCCTGCCTACATAGTTTCTCCTCGCCGGTGAACAAATTTGAAGCCAGTCAAGGCCTTTGATCAAAGAGGACTGTAGTTGGATCCTTCTAATACACATATCACACCAGGAGACACCAGCAGAAGGGTCTGTCTCGGAATCCAGGTCAAGGAATAAACGAAATAAGGTTTTTGAAAGAAATGGAGAGAGAACGACTTGAGGAGTCTCTAGAGAGAAAGACACAAAGGAGCCTGTTGCCATTGCTGGGCAGTCAGCTTGTATATTTCCCATGGGACTGGGTGTTTGTAAAAGAACAATATGGTACATGACCGTTGAAATATTCAGGCTTATATCACAGTGCTTGCATGTGGAGGTACTCTCTATGGACCTATTCTGGAATTTTAACCATATTCTGATATTATATTTATTAGGCTGCAAATTGGACATCCTTCTGAAAGCTTCAGGATTTTTTTCGGCTTTCCTTAGTTCACCGACATCAAAAATACTTTGAATTTCTCTTAAAATGTGCCAATTTCATGTAATTTATCTATTGACAGAGACAATAGATTTATCTATACACTTCATAGACATACATAAAAAAAGGCCTTCTGAGTTCTGAAGACAAATAAGCTGATTCCACACATTATCCTCAGTATCAACCTTATATCTGAAAGCTGAGGTTAGCCACAGATTCTTCACCGAATCAAAACATCTTTCTCCTTTTATTCGTATCTCACCCTTCCACGTTGAGCTCTGAAAAATTGCCACCACTATTGAGTCATTCCAAACAAAATAAATAAAATGGTCATTCTCTGGCCAAATAACTTCTCTGTGGTCACGACAATATCAATCTTCAACCCCAAGATTGCTAAAACGGTTGCCATAGTACTGTTTTTTATAAATACTTTTTTCACCATCTCTTTTACCAAGCAATATCTTGACACATCAAGGATAATAGCTCTCCAAAGCACTCTTCAAAAAGTCGCCGTCAAATAGATTACCATTGATAGCTCTCAGCGGTTATAGGCCCAAGCCAATAAACACCAAGGTTTGTCATTTTCAGACTTTCAGAAGATGGTTTGAGTTTGTTGATGCAGGTCCATATGGACCAATATAGAAGATTTTTGATCTGTATTATACCACCTTCATAAAATCCACATTTTTGCTTGAGCTCCAATGCTTTGAGAAGTTTAGACTGAACTTTTGGTAACCTTTGAGCAAAAGCTGTCTGAGCGAAAGCGGTGCCAGGGAACATCAATTAAATCTCGGACACGAGCTAACAAACAAGCAGGGACAGGTACTTGAGGCAGTCTTTATTGTATTGTTTAATGAGTGGATATGTCAACAGTTCTCTCGCTACTGGCATTTATCCTGCGCACCTCTCAATATCCTGTGAAAACAGAAATATTTACATAATTAATTACATTTCCAGTAATTAAAGGAGCAAATAAACAGGCCGGTGTTGGAGACTGATGACATATTTTGAGGAGATTTGAGGCACTGAAAGATTCATGCTCCTGAAAACGCAAAGGAGGCAGGAGAGATGCAAAATGTATGCAAATGAAGCTGGAATATTCAAGGTTCAGGAAGATGTTGCGTCAGGGGATTTTTAGAGCTATGAATGAAAACATCGCTCTCAAACTTTAGCTGAACTTTCTTAAGCACATTAAAATGTAACAGAGTGCAAAAACTATATTTTTACATCATAATTTAAAAACAACTCAAGGAAAAAAGCAACTAGCTGCAGATGCCAGATAAAAACATCATCCAAATTAATAATTATTTTATTAAATAAAATATTATTAAAATAATTAATTATACAAGCTTTGCTTCATTTCCTAAGAAAATAACGTCTGGATATAAATAAATTTGTTTTTTTGTCTCACAGGCTGGAAAACTATATATGCAAATAAGAAGCTGCTCACCTTTCATGTGTTAAAATGCAAAAGATCATGAAACCACATCAAGAAACCAGATCGACTGGCCCTGAAGCAACTTGGCTGTCAAATCTCCTGCTCTCGTCTCTCTCTCTCTCTTTCTCTCATAAATGCACAGGAGCGAGTTATTGTTTGAACAGGTGCACAAGGAAAAGTCTCGCTTTGGTTCTACAGCTCGTGGTACCTCAGCATCTTCCTCTCATTAAGTTCATCAAAAACATATTTGTTTTGACATGCCAGGCACTTAACACTTCTGAGAAGCACTCTGGGGAGCCACATCTATGTCTTACATCCTTCACCAACACAAAGCCACCCAGCAGCCTGCCAAGTGCACTGAATTGTTATATATTTAGATCAGTGTGTTTCTGGGCAGTAAAATCAAGGCACACAGTGACCTACACTGTGTTTAAGGGCGCCAGGGTGTTGCTATGTGGTGGTGTTCTGAGCAAGGTTATTAACGTTAAATAAAACCATAAAATAATATTAACAGATACAACTTTTGATTTTAATAATGTATTAGTAAATGTTGAAACTAACATTAACTAAGATTAATAAATGTTTTACAAGTAGTTTTCATTGTTAGTTCATGCTATCTAAAGTAGTTTACTAATGTTAACAAATTAAACCTTATTGTAGTGTTACCAAATATTTTTGTTACTTGAAACAAAATAAACATAACTGAAATACAATGAAAAAAAAAACTTATTTGAATTCATCTTAGTTGTGAAGGCAATATTTCTCATTTTCATTTAATTTAACTTGAAGTACTAAAACACCTAAAAATAAATAAAATGAAATAGAAGCTACATAGTGTAAAAATGGTTTTATGAGATTATGAGATTTTATGAGATTATTGAAGTATGAATAGTAAGAAATGCAATTCATTCTTTTGTTTAATTCAGTATGTACAATTGTTTCTTTGTAATTATGAAATTTACTAGCAACTTCTGAGTGAAAATTTTCTAAATATTAAAAAAATAGATAAAAAGCCAATAACACACAATAAAATTACTAAAACTTTAACTAAAATTAGAGTGAAAACAAAATGTAAAAGCAAAATCACTAACAATTCCTAAAATAAAATTCCTAATAACAAAAACTCTAATAGTACAGAAATTATACTAAAACAACACAGGTTTTAAGTGTTTGCTAAGAGATTATTAAAAAAAAAAAAAAAAAAAAAAAAACACCTTAAACTTCCATTGCATGGGCAAAATTTCTTGAAAAATTCTTTTTTTTTTCTTTTTTATGTTTCACAAAAGAACAACATGAGAGTGAGTAAATGATGACAGAATGTTCATTTTGGGTCAATTTTAGAAAAAGTAACTACCAAGCCACATAATCTGAAGTGTCATTTATGTCTATTAGAAATAATCCAACTGCTGCACATCGCTGAAGAACATTTGGGAATTGAGAACAGTCTCTCCTCAAGTCCTTTTCTCAGCAAAGCTTTTTCCTCTTTTTAAGAAAGCTTCTCTTCATTCAGAAAACAGCATAATGCTTAAACAGCAGACGTGAATCGATGGCCTAATCTCATTTGTCATCCTTGTTTGCCTCCATTAAGAGCAGTGATGAGATTAGCTAATCTGGGAGGACCGGTGACGGCAGAGTGTTGCTGGCTTGACACAGGAAGTTCCACGCTCACCATCCCTTCACAGTGGATGAGACACAGCAGCCCGAGGCTGACAGTTTCCTGTCCCGGCAGAGGTTACACACACAGCCATCACTTATATATCTGATCCATATATCAATATGCATTACACACATTCTTGTATAGACAAGACAGATCACATAAGGCTTTGGCGTTTGGCTCTTTCTCAGAAATATTTAGGGTGATAATATTTAGGGTGATAATATCAAACCACTTACATTTAGGGTGATAATATCAAACCTGAACAAGCAAATGTACATCAAATAAACAAAAGCACTCTTATTTACATAACCGAGTCAAAATATATAAAGAATCATTTTGTAATGTTTGTTTAAACAAACTGATTCACTAGAATGAATCAAACTTTTCAATGCTACATTTTCAAAAACTTATTATTCAAAAGTTTAGGGCTGGTAAGATTTTCTTTTTCTTCTTCTTTCTTAAAGAAATTCATAATATTAACACATTCAACTGATCAAACACAACTTTATAGACTTTTACATTGTTACAAAAAATATCTTTCAAATGAATGCTGTTCTTTTAAAATTTCACGACCCTAGTAAAAATGTAATATATTTAAAATACATTTATTTCATACTAAGTATAGTTCAAATCTATTAACATATTTCCTGACATATCGCTCGAGATTTACTGATGTGAAAAATATTACACAATGCACATTTCTTAATATTAAGCATAAAATGTGTTTTAATGTCACTATTGATGAAGATTGTATGATCTTTGAATAATATCAGTCTTTAAATGCACAAAAGAACAAAATTAGCTGTTCCAATTTAGCAGACTTTAAGAATACTGGTTTAGTATACTTAAAGTACAATTGCAGTGTATTTTTATTAAGTACATAAATATGTATTTGTAGTATATTTAGCATAAAATAAATGTATTTCAAATACATTTTAGAATGAATGAATGAATCATAGTTTTCACAAAAATACTATGTAGCATAACTGTTTTCAATATTGATAATAAGGTTAATAATAAATGTTTCTTGAGCACAAAATCAGCATATAATGATTTCTGAAGGATCATGTGACACTGAAGACTGGAGTAATGTTGATGAAAATTCAGCTTTGCCATCACAGGAATAAATTGCTTTTTAAAATATATTCAAATAAAAAAGTTATTTTAAATTTGAGTAATATTTCAAAACATTACGGTTTTTACTGTATGATCAAAATAAAATTTGGTGAGCATAAGAGACTCTTTTAAAAAACATTTAAAAATTTTCCCAACCCAAACTTTTGATCGATAGTACTTTTAAATATGATTTAATAATATGATTTGATTCAGAATTTTATTTGGACAGGCAAAAGCACAAAGCAGTGTGGGTCACGGCTGGTGTTGCTAAGAGAGGGAGGAAGGGAGGCTTGTTTGTGATCGTGTCCACCCTAATGACCCTGATCATTAGGTACCATCAGTTATCCTAAATTAGGTTAGGTCGAGGGTCGTCTAGACGATGTCTGGTGGGTTTCCAGGCAATGCTCCGTGTCAGCACGCCCATTCCCGGTCAGCTTGCGGTCAGTTTATTCCCTGCGCGCTCCTCTCTGGTTTACCTGCTATAGACTTCTGCTGGTTTCAGCATTCGAGTCTATTCATTGTCGGTGTGTTTGGCAGAGCTCAATGCACTCAGTGCGGTCCGAGAGTTCTGGTTACCGCTGCCAGGCAGATACGGTAATGAGAGGTGGGGCTGCTTACAGTAATAGGATGAGGTCGGCTCACATTAAAGCTATCATTCTATTTCCCTTCATTACATCCACCACTTCTCTCTCTGTGGTTTTGTTTGCATAACATAGTACGTTAGTCACGAAGCCTTTGTCAGAAAAACCTTTGTGCGGCCATCATCACCATAATCTGATTGTCTATTATGTTGCCAAACGTTACGACTTAATAATGCTGTAAAAAGAAAACATTCGCATTTACTCAATTAGCAGATGCTTTTGTCCAAAGCGACTACATGGGACAATTCAACAAAGCAAAAAACACAATTGCTTAAACACATAATTTTTTTTTAAATAATTAAAATAATTATTTTTATATTTTATTCTTATAATGAAAATATAAAATGTATTTTTAAAAAATATACAAAAATAAATAAAAAAGCAATATTAAAGTTAGTTCCAATTTAACACAACTTATATTTTCTCAAGTTTCAAGCATTCATTTGTTTATTTTCTGTTTTTTTTTTCTCTCTCTCCCTCTCTCTGCTCTCCCACGGAGTGTGAGTGTGTTTGGCAGCTGCAGTGAGGGCAAATTAGAGAGGTGAAGTCTCTCCCTCTCTGGCACTGAGGCTCTGGCTGGCATGTGGAACAGGGCAGGGGTAAACTGGACAGGTTGCAAACTGGCAACCAAGGCCAAACTCCCAATGTCAGCTTGGAGCAGAGCGGACGGGCCCTGGTGACATCTGTTCAGTGGGTAAAATAGACCATTTCTGAATGCCAAGGCACTATGTGTCCTAACAGAATAACCTTTAGATGGCTGCACACATGCAGACACAAGACAATTACAGACACTCAGCAGTTCTCACTAGCCGTCAAGTACCAAACAGTTTCACTGGTAAATTTGGACACAAAAATACCATACTTTTTTCCTTTCCAATTATATGGCATTCTTTCAAGTATCTGTGGAGATATTATATAAATGTACAACAATTCAAATTCAAATATATATATATATATATATATATATACTGACCCCACACTTTTACACACACACACACTTGTTTCGCTATCCTTGTGTAGACATTCATAGGCGTAATGGTTTTTATACTGTACAAACTGTATGTGCTATTGCCCTACACTAACCCTACGCCTAAACCTACCCCTTACAGGAAACTTTCTGCATTTTTAGATTTTCAAAAAACTTCATTCTGTGTGATTTATTAGCTTGCTTACCCGTGGGGACCTCAATTTAGGTCCCCACCGTGACACGAGTCCCCATGAGTCTGTGTGTATTCAGGTTTAAGTCCCCACCGATATATAAAAACAGGCACACACACACACACACACACATATATATAAGTGCTGTCATTCGATTAAAGAAATTAACTAATTAATCACACATTTTTTTCTGAAATTAATCACGATTAATCCCACCTAACATTAAAGTTTTTTAGATATACTTTTATATTGCAAATTAATGTAGAAACAACATAAAGACAACATACATTTTCAATATTTGTGTCACGAATCTGGTCTATGAACTTCCGTTCACTCAACACCAGAGGTCACCCGCTCTCCACATGGACTCTCACACTACACAGACTGTTACACTATACCCTGGACTACATTTCCCATCATCCATTGCACTAATTTCACCCACAGCTGTAACCAATCACACACCCTACATAAGCCATGGACTTCCTCTCTCTCACTGCCGAGTATTGTTTAGCATTTATCACTCTTCTAGCGATAGCTACTTTACGGAGCCAGTTCCCCGTCTAGTTCATAGCTCTAGCCTAGGGATGTGCCGAACGAGGCTTTTGAAGCAGTTAGGCTTTTACAACAAAAACTGTGTTGATGCTTCAAAGCTTTTGATACAGTGCTCTACTCCGCCATCTAGTGGTCAATAAAAATTCTTACACCAACTGTATCATTTAGACGTTTTGTTAATTGGGATGTCATAGTTAGGTTTAATTGTCTATTTAATATGCATATGTGTCATTAGCAAGGTGGCATGTGTGTGTACAGCGATAAAGTTTCCAGAATCTATTATATTTAGCACAATACAATGACAATTCAGAGCTTTCAGTCACGTGACCGGCTCGAAGACCTGGAGGGCAAAACATCCATAGAACTGCAGCACAAGCTTGTCAATTTTCCGTCTGTTTCACAGCCGCAAAAATTTAGATCACCTCTCAAAAGAAGAAAATAAAGGTATGTGTCCAAAATGCAACTTTTGGCCATTTGCAATCCATAATAAGCACCTGCGACACTAGTTCAATCATTAAACAGTGCGACAAATCGTAAAAACACTAAAAGTGCCTTAATATATTTAAAACAGTAATATTAAAAGATCAAATTCAGCAATCACCATATTAATGACGCATAATTTACATAGACACAACAGATGAGGCCAGAATATGAACGCAATCCGCTTAATGGTTCAGTGTTTTCCTTATAACGGTTTTCTATGGGAAACCATTTAATGTGAAACTTTGCACATTGTGTTTATATTCTGACTTAATCAGCTTGCCTGTACAAAATATACATCATCAGTGAGGTGTTTCCTGAATTTCGCCTTTTAATATCTGCATTTTACTACATTACTACTTAATGCAAACTGCGTAAAAGTAGCTGGCAGTCAGTGGAAAAGCTTCGTTTTGCCCTCCAGGTGGGCGTTCCTACAAGGGTGTGATGTCATGTGAAAACTATCAATAAAGACTTTGTTCTTCATTTTTACTTGCATCAAACTTATGTCTTTTCACAGTCTAAATAGAACATTTAATACCACAATAAATTAGGCCTACGCCATTTTTCATTGCACCATTTTTGTGTCTTCCTTACAAAAGAATACAAACATGCTCGTTAAAAAACACAAATGCACAAATACAAATGCAATTATTGCATTTAATATATCTTGCAATAATATATTTTTCTCGCCAGTGTGAGCTGTTGACAACTGAGGATGACGTTTACAATCAGCAAAAAATATTTGTGGTTAAGGAGGGAGTTTTATCCTTTTTGGGAACAGTGGTTGAGCCCGCAAGGTGTTTTAATTTTCATTCAGTCAACAGACATTCACATGTCATTGTTTTTAATAGTAGTACTATAATTAATAACGATACACCACATAAAAACACTACATACATATGGGCATTCTGACTGATATAACTATAATGCTGCGTTCCAGGCAGGTTTTTGAGCCCGTAAGTCACGACTTCAAACCACGACTCATGACTTTGTAGCATTCCAGGCAAGTCATGCCAAACTGCCTGAGCACAAGGAATTGTGGTAGCTAGATGTAAAAAAAAACAGCATGGCGGACCGTACGGGGCTTATGCTCATTTACAATCATTTGTAAGGCTTCCAAAGGTGCTACTCCTTGCTTATTTGAGGGAAACGGAGGAGGAAAACGGCGCATAAGGCGAGAGAAGCTATTATACCTTTTATTTTACGTTATTTGTATATTTGGAAATGTATCCATAGGGGCTGCCATTGTTGTTTCACGGGCTATGTGACGTCAGAGCACGGAACTGGGAGTACATCGATCTAGTACGAGTTCACGGGTGGGAAGTCACGGGTCTGACTGCCGTTCCAGTGCACTTTCATGGGTAGAAGGTTGGAAAAACACGGGTTACGGGTTGCCTGGAATGCAGCATAACATTGCACTAAATGGATCGCGGGTATGGGACAGAGCAATCGATGCGCTTTGTATTTGAGCCTAGTGTGATGTTCACAGGTCACGTGACAGCCTCATTTCAAGCAAAGCTCCGGAACACTGTTTCGAACCACTAGTGTCAAAAACTCGAGACGTGTGTCGACACTAGGTGTTGATCTACCCATCCCTACATAGCTCATAGTTCCTAGTTTAGTCTAATCTTGCCTTGCCTGTTTCCCTGTGTATTTCGGATTGCCCAATCTTCTTGCTGTTTGGATTCTGTTTGCCCCTGTCTGGACTATTGTTTGTGTTTACGGATTACCCCTTTTGTCAAGCTCTCTGGATTCTGTTCGCCGATCGAAGACCCACGCTTGTCCTAGGATTACTCGTTGTCTTGCCTGTGTTGTTCCTGTTTCCATTGTCTGAACTGTGCCTGCTTTTTGACCATGTCTCTGAATAAAAGCCTTACAAATGGATCCACACGTCTCGTTCGCCCCGTAACAATTTGTATAATGATATCTTTTTTTTTCATGACTGAAGGCGAGTATCACTGATACCAATACTACTGATGTTCCTAGGAAATTGTTCTAGCCATTTACCATACAGTACAATTGAGAGCTATCAATTCTAACATATTAGACTTTAAAAAAACAACAACTACTAAATTAAGTTAACTTAAAACAATCTTCAAACCCATTATAATACCTGCGCCCTTGAGCAAGTAGAAAATATACAGAAATTTAATAAAGTTATCAAACACTAAATTTTAAATTAAAAATAGATCAATCCTTAAAGCTACAAACGTTATTGGTTTCCTCTTTTTTCTTTTGTTCTTCAATTAACAGACATCACAGCAGCTGGGTTATTAGATTATTTGGCTGCTATTACTTTAAGAGCTGCCACTGTGATGTGGATCTGAATGTGACGCGGATCTGACACGCATGCTTATAGTTTCATTTGCGCTTTAATATGAAATGATACAGGCTGCAACGTGTGCTACTGTATTTGTGCGTGCTAGTAAAAAACGCGCTACAAGCTCAAGCTGGAAAAATTAATCGCCTGCGTTAATATATATACAGTGGTGTGAAAAATTGTTGGCCCTCTTTCTGATTTTTTGTTTTTTTTTGTATGTTTGTCACACTTTAATGTTTCAGATCATCAAACAAATTTAAATATTAATCAAATATAATCCAAGTAAACACAACATGCAGTAACACAACATGCAGTAATTTTAAACGTATTATGAAGGGAAAACAAAATCCAAACCCACATTGCCCTGTGTGAAAAAGTGCTTGCCCCCTAAACCTAATAACTGGTTGGGCCACCCTTAGCAACAACAACTGCAATCAAGCGTTTGCGATAACTTGCAATGAGTCTGTTACAGCGCTGTGGAGAAATTTTGGGCCACTCATCTTTGCAGAATTGTTGTAATTCAGCCACATTAGAGGGTTTTCGAGCATGAACCGCCTTTTTAAGGTCATGCTATGGCATCTCAATAGGATTCAGGTCAGGACTTTAACTAGGCCACTCCAAAGTCTTCATTTTGTTTTTCTTCAGCTATTCAGAGGTGGACTTGCTGGTGTGTTTTGGATCATTGTCCTGCTGCAGAACCCAAGTTCGCTTCAGCTTGAGGTCACGAACAGATGGCCGGACATTGTCCTTCAGGATTTTTTTGTAGACAGCAGAATTCATGGTACCATTTATCACAGCAAGTCTTCCAGGTCCAGAAGCAGCAAAACAGCCCCAGACCATCACACTACCACCACCATATTTTACTGTTGGTATGATTTTCTTTTTCTGAAATGCTGTGTCACTTTTGTGCCAGATGGGACACACACCTTCCAAAAAGTTCAACTTTTGTCTCGTCAGTCCACAGAGTATTTTCCCAAAAGTCTTGGGGATCATCAAGATGTTTTCTGGCAAAATTGAGACGAGCCTTTATGTTTTTTTTTGCTCAGCAGCGGTTTTCGTCTTGGAACTCTGCCATGCAGGCCATTTTTGCCCAGTCTCTTTCTTATGGTGGAGTCATGAACACTGACCTTAACTGAGGCAAGTGAGCCCTGCAGTTCTTTGGATGTTGTTCTGGGGTCTTTTGTGACCCCTTGGATGAGTCGTCGCTGCGCTCTTGGGGTAATTTTGGTCGGCCGGCCACTCCTGGGAAGGTTCACCACTGTTCCATGTTTTCGCCATTTGTGGATAATGGCTCTCACTGTGGTTCGCTGGAGTCCCAAAGCTTTAGAAATGGCTTTATAACCTTTTCCAGACTGATAGATCTCAATTACTTTCTTTCTCATTTGTTCCTGAATTTCTTTGGATCTCAACATGATGTGTAGCTTTTGAGGATCTTTTAGTCTACTTCACTTTGTCAGGCAGGTCCTGTTTAAGTGATTTCTTGATTGCGAACAGGTGTGGCAGTAATCAGGCCTGGGTGTGGCTAGAGAAACTGAACTCAGGTGTTTTCACACCGCTGTGTATATATATATATATATATATATATACACTGTATATCTTAATTTGACCTCTATATAGTATATTGGAGATCTATTTCAATGTCTTGTGTGTGGGTTTAACCCATTCAGCATCATATTTCAAAACAATGACAAATTATCAGAAAGTTTCCCACTTTACCTGCATTCATTAGTACCATGGTACTACCAGCATTTCCATCGCTGCACTATGGTACTGCCACAGGATTTTTTTTGTAAGCCTGTCTCTGTGAAATTTAACATTGATCACTGGAATCATCTAAGTATACTTCCTCATTTTATTGTTACAAAAAAAAAACAACAACAAAAAAACACAGTATTCCGAGAGGCAGCTATGATTTATGGATTATGCATTTATTTAGTTTTTCTTTCAGAGCATTTGTGATCTCTCTCTCGCTCCCACCTATCTCTACTACCACACAGAGACGCATCACATTCTAATTGAGAAATTTAGATGGTGAAGGACAGTCCAAGAAATTGATCTGAACTCCAAAATGCAAAATGACCCAAAGCTATATTTAAGAACATATTCATATTCTCTGTTTCACAAATGCTCTCAGACCTGCTCGGTGAGCGTGAAACCGACGAACTGCAGATCAATCCATGCAGAAGAACGGATCATATGAATATGATTATGAATGATGCCCTTGCTACTGTATAAATACTTGTGGATCGCCATTACCTGGAGATCTGTCATTCTAAGAAATTTGATTCTTTAAAATTATTATTTCTCTTTCTAAATTTAGAGGAATATTTAGAGTTAAATATATTAGGATATACCACAGAAAAATACAAAAATGCAAAATTGGCAGCAACATACAGTCCTGTCCCTTTCTGCTGTATACCATCCATACCTTCTGAATACTGGAAAGAGATTATTCCATTTAAGGTGCAGCGGGAAGAGAAGCTCCTGAAGAGATAGGGCAACAAAACCCATTCCCTCACCATTCCAACAGAACATGTAATAGCAGCAATTGCTTTTACGGTGAATGACTGTAATAATACACTCCTGTTACCAGTCAATAGCTTCTTTGAGCTAGAACACAAAGTCCTCAGACGCAAGGCTGCTATCAGTCTGATGGACTTAGTCACCTTTACACTGCTACTGACAGGAGATTATTGCTCAGATGGAAGGATGGAAACAGAGGCGTTAGGAAAGGTTATCAAACCGGGCTGACCTCTGTTTCAGTGTTATATAGAGAAATAACATGAGAGGAAATCACTACATTGAACTGCTTGGTGTCTATCTGTCTATCTGTCTGTCTGTGTGTGTGTGTGTGTGTGTGTGTGTGTGTAGAAATTATACCAAAATTTATATTAAACAAAGTGGTAACACTTTACTTAAAGCCTTCATGTATAATACATTATAAAAGTAATTTTAATGCATTAAATATGCCTTGTAATGCACCTTATAATGCACTGTATGATTTTATGAATAATTATAACCACAGTTATGATACATTAAAATACTTATCTATTCATTTAGGAAGTATAATGCATTAAAACACATGGCAAACAAACTTTCAGTTATAATAATGCATTTTAACTTTGGTTACAATTATTTATTGAAAGATATAATCTATAGTATATGTGAATGTATGTAAAAGTAGAAATCATATGAACATTTCTTATTATACATATTAATTTATATTTGAAGAGCAGAACAGTCTCTGAATATAAGTCTCATGATCTTATGTTACTTAAGTAAATGTATAATTTTAAGTAAGTTTGCATATTTCTCAGTGCATAACAACACCCCCCCAGCCAGTGTTATATAGTCTATGCATGCATATGTATGTGATGTAAATGCAGTAATATACATTTATATACAGTATGTGTGGCATATTATTATTGTTCTTCTCTGAGCTGTTAAATGCTAATACTATTCTTTTTACAAGCCAGATTTATTATTTTTCTGCCATGTCTTTCTTCGCCCATGCTTTTTTGCCTCCTTGCATTCCCTTATCATTTTCTCTTTGTTCTGAAATCCAAATGCTTTTAAATAATTCAGACAAAAATACAGACCTGAAAAATGCACTTCATTAATACATTCATTCGTTCCCTTTTTGTGTGTTGTTCATCTATTATTTCTTTGTCCCTTTTTATTTATATAGACACCAACCCACTTTTTTCAGACAATAACTCATTATCCATCTTTTGCTGAGTTAATAATGGACTTTAGCTAGATTCCTATCATGCGCTGATCCATTTCCCAGCACACTAATCTGTGCATGAAGATTTCTCTCCTTTGTAACTCCCCTCGTCTGCTGGCAGATGGCTAGAGAGCCCCGCATAAACGCTATATATGAATACAGACACTAAATGGAAATCATGTCTGCCATCCATCATATGTAGATGCTAGGCCGCTGGCACTGCCTACCGGAGCTGTCAATTTAATCGTCTCTGTTTCTTTAGATACTCCAGCCCAACGCTGTTAATTCTATTATTCCACAGAACAGTGTGTATGGAAGTATGATTGAAGAGTGTGTGTCTGCTGTCAGTAATACAGACATGTGGATATTTTAGGAAGATGGGTCTGACTGAGACTTTAAAAGCAACAATAATGTCCTTCTAATATCAAACTGAACCTGAAGCATAGCATTTTAATTAGCAGCATCTCGTTCTCACTCACCCAGTTAATATATGAGCTATATTAAAGTTATTGTGAGCTATTTCAGCAAAAATAAATGTTCAGTGAAGATCTAATTTATTTTTCTGTGTAAACCTCATTAAATACTGTTAGATTTATGTTTTAAGAACACACATTACTGTATATGTTACCTAATATATTATATTATTTAATATTATATTTAAGCCCCAGCTATCGCACACAAGAGTACTGTTGTTTCTAATACAATTACCTGCGCCCTCGAACATGACTGCGAGTGTAATATTGCTTTTACACAACAGTTCAGTGAATAAGTGAGTAACTTACTTTTTAATAACTTACATTTTACATTCAGTTACTTCGTCTATTTTTGCTCTGACAAAAGACGTTTGTATCTATATCTATCAATCTCTCTCTCTATGTGTGTGTGTGTGTGTGTGTGTGTGTGTGTGTGTGTAGAAATTATATTGAAATTTATATTAAACAAATTGGTAACACTTTACTTAAAGCCTTTATGTATAATGCATTATAAAAGCAGTTTTAATGCATTAATTATGCCTTGTAATTCATTTAGAAAGTATAACACAATAGTTCAGTGAATAAGTGAGTAACTAATATAATTACCTGCGCCCTCGAACATGACTGCGAGTGTAAGTATTGCTTTTACACAACAGTTCAGTGAATAAGTGAGTAACTTACTTTTTAATAACTTACATTTTACATTCAGTTACTTCATCTATTTTTGCTCTGACAAAAGACGTTTGTTCCTGAAGGAATCAGCGTCTTTGAACGAGTTTGAGTAACTTCTTGTTTCATTACAAAATGAATCAGTGTGTTTGAACGAATCAGTTGACTGAATGATTCAAAGAACTCATTCATATCTGTCTTCCCACTTGTCGCCACCTACTGGCCAAATGTGTAACCTGCAAAAACACTGAAAAACAAACACAGACGGACAGTCTGGAACGTGTAAACAAATACTCCTTAAGAGCTTATCAATCAATCAAATTTGAAGACCGGAACTAACGGTTTTATAATATATAACATGGTGAGACGGGAAATTGTGTTTTGACAATTTAGTTGATTAACTGATGACAAAAAGAAAAAGAAATAGAAAGAAAAAAAAACACACACAAAGTTTAAAGTTAAATGTAGGCTTTTGTATTACTTATATACAGGCATATGAACATATACATTTATTTTGTCCAAAGTTTTTAAATGTGAAGATATTCCCTAATAGCAACGCTATGAGTTCCAATTGAATAATTTCACTCTATTATCTTAATAATGAATATTACAACTTCTGAAATATAGGCCTACACCAAACTCATTGAATTATTCAATAATAACCCATGAATTGCAAAAAAAAAATATTATATTAAATCGTAACAATTCTGGGACAATTCTTGGAGGCCATCTTACCCTAAGGGTCTAATTTGATCTTTTCAATTAAAAAATAAATAAATACTCCACAAATCTAAAAACATTAATGTGTCCATGAATCCCTCATTAACTTACACAACAAACCTTTTATATTCACCATAATACGATGTCACAGATTACTATTGTACAGAGTAATAACATTAGATCAATTAACCTCACATCTGTTTTGACTGACTAAATCTCAATAATGTTGATATACAGATGAAATGACAAAATCTAATTAGACCACAGCCATTGACCAAATCTGTTAAGATTAGATTTTGTGTCATCTGTGGTCGAGGAAAAATATAAGGTAAGGGGGTTATCTTGCCCCAAAGGGCATGTATTACTGTTTGATCTATTATAATATTATATAAATGTTACTCTTCACTGTTAAAACTCATACAATGTCAAGGCATACATTTGTAAGTTTATGAGGTAAATACTCCATACCATTTTCCATCCTCCCTCTAACATGCACATAAAACAAGCCTTGACTTTGGATAAGAACAGCAGAGGGCGTTTCCATTGCACCTGGGATGATCTCCTCCTATGCCCGATCTTGTCTTGAGAAGCCTTCACATGCCCTCCAGTGCCAAAATTCTTTCTCTCACCCAAACGCACATAGTCCCACCCTCTAGACACATTTCACCTCTCTCTTTCTAGTACTAGCACAGTTTACACTAACTCTTGACAGGCACACACCTCCCCGTCGGCTCTCTTGGCAGGTGAGCACCCTCCTCTGTGAGGTGTTGTCCTCCGGGAGTCTCTCCTCACTGATGTGCCCTCTCGACTGTTTCCTAATCACAAGGACACTCACCTGACTTTGTTCTGCAGAGAGCCATTACCATAATCGGGCCACAGAAGACAGCTATTCAATTAGAGCTAGAGAGCCGGGAAACACAAAGCATGCAAGTTTCCGCTTATACGGAGAGCTGCTTTATATCATGTTGCTGTCCATCTATCATATCACTAATGGGCTCACGCTCACTCGATCACGCAGACACACACTTTTTTTTTTCTTTTGGTCCAGCAGAGGTGTGAGGAGGTTTGGTGTATATGAGCTACAGTCACATATGCATGCAGCATCATGTGCCGCAGAGGCAGATGGCAGCAGGTTTTATGGTGTATGTGTGTTTGGCATGCCAAGCTGTGATTGCACAGACACTCGGCTGAATATTCAACATAAACTGCTGAATCTCAACCTATGCAGAATTTCAGAATAAAATCGTTTTTGTGACAAACAATGGTCCTTTCGGGCTGAGGAAGGTAAAGCATGTTTACATTTAAATTTTAGGGCAAAACACTACAGGCAAAACATTATTTATTCAAGCACTGGTCAATTTTGAGATTTTGGGCAATTTGGCTTTTCATAACATGTTGTTTCAGACAAAAAAAAAAAAAACATCCAAAATACACTTTTAATCTTACTGCACTTCTATCTGTGGCTTTTAATTACAATATATCATTAAAAGCAACATTTAAAATTCTCAAAATATTTTTTTCTCATGCACTAAGCCAGAAATCTCCACTTCAGTAGCACTTAATTACACCACACTTTTCAGTTTTATTCCTAGCTATATTCTGAAGGGTTTTACAGAGGGATTTGTTCAACATTTTATTCCTAAAAGCATAGTGATTCTTTCTGGCTGCTGACTAGAATTGTTATTATTAAAACTAAAACCATAAAAAAAACATCTTTGTTAACTTGAAATAAAATAAGCATTAAATTAACACTTAAACTTATTTTATTTCAGCTATTTTTCAAGTAACATTTCTCATTTTCATTTAGTTTAGCTACAAAAATAACTATAGCTGAAATAAAAAATGAATAAAAACTATAAACATTAAAAACTAAAACTACTTAAAATGACAAAACATACACCAAAACTTTAAGTAAGATTAAAATTAAAACATAAAATATAAAAATAAAACCTAATATTTAAAATCCAAAATATTTAAAACTATAATAGTATCTCAATGATATGAAAATAACATTGCTGCTGACAGTATTTTCTGATTCATGGAGTGATAAAAAGAGAAATCCAAAATCCCCTCAGTAAGCCTAGCTTTATCTAAAGTTTAGATTTCTGTTCTGAAAATTTATGCAAATTAGTACATATTTAATTAGTTATGGCTCATTTGCATATTTAAATATAAAATAAAACTTGTAATACAAAAAAATTGTTTGCAATTCTTAATGTAATAAATCCACTGGGGAAGTATGAGGTGTCTTGCCTAAAGTGATTGAAGAAAATTCAATTTTTCATAATATGATCCTGTTGAAGCATATGGGGCCATTCTGAGTTCATGGATGTATGGAGTGTCCTACATTTTTCAGTGCTACAGATTAAACAGCGCACCAGCCCCCACCTGTCAGATTGGAGCCAATTCACACACATAAAACACACAACCCCCCATCACTATCACGTCAGAGCCACATATAGAAGTGCGGAGACAGATTGCCTTAACCCATCCACTCATACACACAGTCCCCACCCCCAATATTCCATGATCAATTTCACTGTTACCTGCCACATCCAGGTAATATGTTGGCCAGCACCAGCAGCCACTTACCAGACAGCAGCAAGAGGATTAGTAACTGGAGCCCTCATGCATGCATGTCACTGATACATCCAGAACCTGTGCATCAGATACACACTGGACGGACATGCTCATAGCAGCGTGAGTGAAAAGATTAGCACCATGCTTGATATGTGCTGTGGTACTAGGCATCATTGCACGGTAATTTAAACTGAATTTTACCCAGAATGCACTTGGACTATTAGATAGTCAGAAAGATATCAAAACTTAAGCCAGTTTATAAGTGAAAAAAAAAAAGTTATATTAAAGTCAGCATGAAATCAAAATGTATATTAATTGCTTTTTAAATACATTGCTGGTCCTAAATTTGTGTAATTTATGATAAATTACTAATACTAATAATATATAAAGACAACTATAAAGCAGCCATTTGGTGATTTGTCCAAGAAGTGTAAACCAGAGTTGTACATCATTAAGAATTAATTGAATGCCTTGTTTGGATTTTTTTATGAATGGATGGATGAATAGGTGGATAGAACGATAGAATGATAGATTGGAAGAATGATAAAATTATAGAATGAATGATAGAATGGAAGAACAATAGATAGATAGATAGCTAGACAAAACAAAAGAACTATAGATACACAGAATGATAGAACGATAGATAGAACGATAGAATGATAGACAGACAGATAGATAGATAGATAGATAGATAGATAGATAGATAGATAGATAGATAGATAGATAGATAGAATCATAGAACGACAGAACGATAGAATGACAGATGATGATAGATAGATAGATAGATAGGTAGATAGATAGATAGATAGATAGATAGATAGATAGATAGATAGATAGAATCATAGAACGACAGAACGATAGAATGACAGATGATAGATAGATAGATAGATAGATAGATAGATAGATAGATAGATAGATAGATAGATAGATAGATAGATAGATAGATAGATAGATAGACATAAAACGATAGAATTATAGATAGACAGAACGATAGAATGACAGACAGACAGACAGACAGACAGACAGACAGACAGGTAGATAGATAGATAGATAGATAGATAGATAGATAGATAGATAGATAGATAGATAGATAGATAGATAGATAGATAGATAGATAGATAGATTCTAGCGCAGAACTACATGAGCACAACAGCACTAACCTTTTGTAACACCAGAGTACATCAAAGTGAAAAAACTTTAAATGCATCGAGTCGTGTGGGGAAAAAAAGAAACCTGGAGTTAATTTGACAGCGTAATCCGGCATGTGACACCGGGGTCCAGCACACCTGCGGAGAGGAGCCGAGGGTGTGAGGGGGTGCGGGAAACTCTCCTCCCCCTTCTCCCAGGTGACAGCAAGGACATTCTCTCATCTCAGGCAAACAGACGAGATGATAAAAAAAAAATCAGGAAAAGAGAGAGAAAAGGCGAGAGGTGAGCGCCTTCATCTTCAGAGAGCCACTTCAAAGGCGTTAAAGAAGGTAAGAGGGAGATCATTAGTGCTTGGGCTCCAGTGGACAAGCCACCCACCGTGGGAGAGGCTGACCCCCACAGATCGCATTTTCATGTGAAGCAGCTCTTATGCGTGCGCCGCTTTAAACTGTGTGTACATGACTCCACAGCTCTGACAGAAAAATATTTAAGTAATGGCTTAGAACGTCACATATATACAATATATATGTCACATATAATGGCTTAGAACGTCACATATATACATAAAAAAAAAAAAAAAAAAAAAAAAAAAAAAAAAAGGTAAGCTGCGATGGGCAGAGTGGTTAAGGCGTTGGACTTTGAAATCCAATGGGGTCTCCCCCGCGCAGGTTCGAACCCCTGCTCGCAGCGGAATTACGTTTTATTTGGGGGAAGTCATCGGCATAATGGTTAGAGAGTCGGACTCGTACCCTAAAGGTTGCGGGGGTTCGAGTCTCGGGCCGGCAGGAATTGTAGGTGGGAGGAGTGAGTGTACAGCGCTGTCTCCACCCTCAATACCACGACTGAGGTGCCCTTGAGCAAGGCACCGAACCCAACTGCTCCCCGGGCGCCGCAGCATAAAAATGGCTGCCCACTGCTCCGTGTGTGTGTGCACTTTGGATGGGTTAATTGCAGAGCACAAATTCCGAGTATGGGGTCACCATACTTGGCCACATGTCACTTCACTACACTTCAAAAATGCAAATACACACTGAAAAACAATTTTCAGACAGAAATTGCTAGTAAATTTCATAATTTTTTTTTTTATTACACTTCAACAAGAAAACAAAAACACCACAAAAGTATCATAAAAATAATTCATATGACTTGAGCATTAGAACTGATGGTCCAAATTGGACCTCTGGGAACTTTTTCGTGAGACGTCCAAATATGTACCAGGCCATGTACGTTTTGTGATACATTCAATGTGTAATGTCCACTAGGTGGCGCTTAAAGACTGTTCAGTTTTTTCTCCGGAACAGATGAACATACATATGGTACGTTTATGTGACGTTGGTTTTGTAGATGTCACCCGCAGCTCTGATTTGAAATGTTCGTTGAGTGGCGTTTATAAGTCTAATGCTCCGTGATGTTTTAAAATAACACACCATCTGCACTACACCTAAACATAACCGATAGTATGAACAAAAGTGAATGTGACACAAAACCTAATCGCAAGCATGCCGTTTTTGCTTGTTTTTTCCATCTGTCATTTTTCAGCTCTTTCATCATAAGTCATGTTTTTCACAGGGATTCGTACACAAGGATTCCTCATCTTGAGTCCAAATCTGTGCCGGCTGAGCTACCGGAGCAAGTTTGTTATGTCCGGAAAGCGAAACATATGGAGCAATCATAACTGTGTACGAAAATGATTACAAGAGCTGTAATGTTAATTTCTGTTGAAAACTGCTGTGATATGTACTTATTGGTACTATTTGGAGCTGTAATCATAACTGTGTACGAAAACTATTACAAGTGCTCACTGTTTTACTGCCTCTAGTGTTCATTTCTGTTGGAAACTGCAGTGATATGTATTTATTGGTACGCATTTCGCGTCTCGCGAAAAGTTCCCAGAGGTACATTTTCCTCATGATACCATGTAGTTTTTAGGTCTACTATATGGGGAAAAATCCTGGAATGTTTTCTTCAAAAACCTTAATTTATTTTTGACTGAAGAAAGAAAGACATGAACATCTTGGATGACATGGGGGTGAGTAAATTATCAGGAAATGTTTATTCTAGAAGTGAACTAATCCTGAAGTCATTCACTGGAAATCTATCTCTATAGTGAGTTGGGACTGAATCACTGAATCAGTTTCAATTGAATCAGAGAAATTTTGGTCACAAACCTATATGGTTCCAAAGGACTTATAATAGCATGAGTTCCCTTTCAAGGGAACTTCGAACTGCGTCCTCTAGGGGTCGCTATGGGGAACGCCGTCAGTGTGACCCGTGTCTGAAGGATATATACAAAAACACCACATGTTGGCCGGCGACAGCCTATGACGTCACTACCGGCACGACCACAGTATAAAGAGGCGCCGGGAAAATACATCATTCTCTTCTTCGTCTTCAGTGACTGTTTTGTTTGAAGCGTTTAAAAAACATTGCAGTCTCTATGCTGGACTTATGATGTTTTGGTTAAGTTCTATGTTTCATAGAAACTACCTATGATGGTCCGGACCCGACTCTTCGGATTTCGCCTCCGGGACTGATCTCATGCGCAGGAACCATGGATGGGTGAGTACGATCCAGTTCTAACGGGTTCACTGGCATTTGTGTGTCCTTGCAACACTGCTGTTCCAGGGACCTGCGGGTCTTTTTACTTCAGTTTCTTGGCAGGGGACGCCTCTTTTTGGGAAGGTACATGGCTATCTGAGGATATCTATGTACTAGCTTAGGGACTGCTCCCCTTTCTGGGGTTTTTAAGTAGCAATCTCCCTGAGCCCTTGCCTAGAGTGTGCTATCTCCCCTGTTAGGGGTGTAAGTAAATAGCCCACTATTGTGGCAGCTTCTCTGGAGGGCTTACCAGATTTTTAGGCCAGTGGTCGAGCTAGCTTTGCTCCCCTCACCACAGAGGGTCACCCTATGAGCATGCCGCTCCCTTCTGAGCTCCCTCTCATGCTGAGAGTTGAGTTCTCCGCTCCCCAGAGCTCTGTGAACCTATGCTCTCCTTGTTGGTCGAGCTGGCCTTGCTCCCCTCATCATAGAGGGTCACCTATGAGCATGCCGCTCCCTTTCTGAGCATCTGAGTTCCCGCTCATTCTGAGAGTTGAGATCTCCGCTCTCCAGAGCTATGTTTGAAAGTGAAAGTCGTGACGTATTGTCAAGTATGGTGACCCATACTCGAAATTGGTGCTCTGCATTTAACCCATCCAAGTGCACACACACAGCAGTGAATAGTGAACACACACCCGGAGCAGTGGGCAGCCATTGCTCCAGCGCCCGGGGAGCAATTGGGGGTTCGATGCCTTGCTCATGGTATCGTGCTGTTCATTCACAATCCCCACCTTCAATTCCTGCCGGTGCGAGAATCGAACCGGCAACCTTCAGGTTACTAGCCCAAACTCTCTAACCATTAGGCCACGACTTCCCCACCTGATCCAGAGCTGAGGACCTCGGGCACGTAGTTGTCCCTGCGCTCGCGCTCCTCCTCCTGCAGCTTTGTTGGTTGAGCTAGCATTGCTCCCCTCACCATAGAGGGTCACCTATGAGCATGCCGCTCCCTTCTGAGCGTCTGAGTTCCCTTTCATGCTGAGAGTTCAGTTCTCCGCTCCCTAGAGCTCTGTGACCCTATGCTCTCCTTGTTGGTCGAGCTGGCATTGCTCCCCCTCATTATAGAGGGTCACCTATGAGCATGCCGCTCACCTTCTGAGCGTCTGAGTTCCCTCTCATGCTGAGAGTTAAGTTCTCCTTTCTCCAGAGCTCTGTCATTCAGCAGCCTCAGGTTGTGAGGCCTCTCTATGCCTCCCTGTTGGGTTGCTCTCCTTGTTGGTAGAGCTAGCATTGCTCCCCTCATTATTGAGGGTCACCTATGAGCATGCCGCTCCCTTCTGAGCGTCTGAGTTCCCTCCTCATGCTGAGAGTTGAGTTCTACTCTCCCCAGATCTCTGTGACCCTATGCTCTCCAGAACCCTAGAACAGTGTTTACAATCCATGTTATGGTAAGTACGCACAGCTAGTCTCTGTGCACTTTCTGAAAGCCACGTTGTGGTAAGATTGCACACCAAGTGTTTTGCGGTCTTTCTAAAATCCTGTACGGTATGGGTTACACGCTGCGGCTTCGTGCACTTTCTTTGAGTCGGTCAGGGCCCGATTTCACCTTGGGTCTCACTCTACCTATGTATCCCCAGTGATACTGACTTGAACAGAATGTTGCTACCAAGGAACTGTTGAGACAGTTCCTTCAGCGAGCTCATGCAGAGCAAGCAGTAGCCCCTGGGTGACAGGCCAAGACCTTGTTACTATCCTAGGCGCTTGGTCGTATCCCCTTAAAAGAATCTCTGCTTCGATTCCAAGCCTTTGAACTCTACCTTGGGTCCAGGAGGCCCGGCCCCTAACAGGTAAGTTCTGGGGTATGCAGCTCAGGTTTTTTGGCCGAAGGGGGATAATGTCACTGACAGCCCGTCGACCCGTCCCAGGGGCAACTCCCTTAGTCGGGTAGAGTTGGTACTTAGTGCTCGCCTTTTGTGCCTGGCTTTGCACTCCCCTCAGCATGGTGGCATGGGTATTCCGTTCCCCATAGCGACCCCTAGAGGACGCAGTTCAAAGTTCCCTCGAAAGAGAACGTCTCAGGTTACATATGTAACCATGGTTCCCTGAGTAGGGAACGAGACACTGCGTCCTCTAGGCTCGGTGCCATGCTTCGGATGCAAGCTTCAGATGAAGAAGTGAATGACGTATTTTCCCGGCGCCCCTTTATACTGTGGTCGTAGCCGGTAGTGGACGTCATAGGCGTCGCCGGCCAACATGTGGTGTTTTTGTATATATGCTTCAGACACGGGTCACGCTGACAGCGTTCCCCATAGCAACCCCAAGAGGACGCAGTGTCTCGTTCCCTACTCAGGGAACCATGGTTACATATGTAACCTGAGACGTTTTATGGATCACTTTCATGATGCTTTTATGGTGATTTTTTTGTCATTTTGTAGCTTAGAAGACCAGGTTCTCATCAAAAGGATAAAAAATTATTTGTGTGTGTTCAATGCATGAAAGAATGTCATTCAAATAAAAATGTTCATATTTCATTAGTCACCTAATGAAATATGCAATAGAGCAGAATCTTAAATATTTTGTATTCATTTCATGCCATAAAATTTCTGATTAAAAATGTCCAAAATCCTTTAATTCCATTTAAAAGACTTAAATGGAAAAAAAAATCCCAGTTGTTTCAAAGATTTCTCAGACTTTTGGGACTGCACTGTATTTTCAAACAAATAACTAGCATAAGTAAAAAAGCCAAGGAAATAGGTTTGTAAAGGGTAATAGACACAGATAATAAACAGATTTTGTCTCTCAAGCTATCTGTCTTTCAAAATCTGTCTTTCCATTTACATCAGGATGTTTTATTCTGGAGTGTGATGTAAATCTCCTCTGTAAATGAGCCAGATTTTACATGGCTGATTACAGTACACAAGACTCATTAGTGCCTCATTAAGACATTACACAAACACACACGCACACACACACACACACACACACACACACACACACAACACACACGCACACACACACACACACACACACCCCGTGTAAGGACAGCATGCAAAAAGCAACAATGAATGCAAAGCATTCAAATGTATGAGCATGTTTGTTCAGTCTCTTACGCCGACGCTTCAACAGACATCTGTCAGATAATTGCTATGTGCCACAAAAAATGATCAGTACTAACAAGTTTCTTTGCAGATCCAGAGGGAGATCTGCATGTGTGAGCATGTGATGCATATCTATGTTTGTGTGTGATTTCATGTTCATGCAATACTGAGAGCAAATAGTATTATAAGACTGCGTGTTATAACAACACACAAGGTCATTTTCAACAAATATAATTGCAAAAGCTGTTGTCTCATATTGTGTTGCTTATTCTACTGTAAGTTGACTGTTAAACAAAACTTGCATTCACGGTGGTACATTGTTGCACCAGTAAAATATGCCAAGATATTTGCCATCACATTTCATTCATTATTGCATTTCTTTAACATTCTTACATGATTTGAAACCAAGCATTCCAAGTGTACAAATACTATCTATATGAAAGGCAAAACTTCTACAGGCTGTTGACCCTACATCCTTTCACTTATCATACCAGGTCTTCAACACTAGACACAAACACCAAAGCTCTTATTAAAAGCTTAAAATTGTTACTTAATGAGAGCTGTAAATTCATAAGCCAGGTGGTGCAAGGACAGAGCATGTTTCCTCATGTCTCCTGTAAGAGCTCACTGCTGTGATTATATTCAGAGAGGATAATCAGTGATGGTGAATCTCTGCTCTCTGCATGGGCTGAACAGACTCTTTTAAGCTTTTAACCTTAACCCTACGTCCACTGGCATGGAAGAAATCCACTCAATACCGCTCAAAATCACAGTGTGTGTGTGTAAAATGTAGAGCAAGAGTGGTCTTCAATATGGTCTGTGATTGCTATGATCATATACATGCACAATTCCCTAAAGCCATTAGGCCACAAATGCCTAAAGTATACATTCAGTGTCATTATAATCATTTTTTAACCCAGCTACAGTCTAGGCACAAAGAGAGTGTGCGCTTGAGCTCAAATTGTGGATTGTGGGCCAGTGGTTTTTAGGTTATGCTCAAGGAGTTAAACTGGGACAAAAAAATCCTAAACAGCGTACTGGAACATGTGGTGTGGTAAAGTAAAGTAAGGTAAAGTAAAATAAATATTTGAACTAAAACATTTGTTATATAACAACAATAACAATAATAATAATACAAATAATGATGATGATGATTTCCACATGCTATGGTAAATAATCATGAAGTAAATAACAAAATACTAAAATGATAAAAAATGTCTTAAAGCATTACAACATTAATATAATTTACAGTATGAAAATTTATCAAAACTTTCAAAAACAGTGAGCATTATATGATATATATAAGCATTATATGATATAAGATGAGCAATTAAAAGTAAAAACAGAGAAAATGATCATGCACAATTAAAATATCCCATACATCTATCCAAACTGCTTGTCCAAGGATGCTGGAGCCTATCCCATCATCTTGGGCTTTAGGCATTGGAAAACACCCTGGATGGATGGCCTATGCACTACAAAACTAACACACAGAACTCAGAACATTCATACTCACACCTACATACAACTTGGTGTCTCCATTTCATGCAGGACCATGTCTTTGGATTGTGGAGGAAACCGGAGCACCCGAAGGAAACCCATGATATAGTAGTATAGTACCAATATATTGTACATTTCTACTTGAGATGATTCGGAATGCAAACAGATAGCTTTCTAACTTTATTACAGACCTCCTTGTTCTGGACTAGGACTGCATTCATGGCCGACCACTAAACAGGCCTCTTATCAGCACAGCGAGAAACTTGTAAAACCAACCTAGGCTCATTGGAAATACGTTCCTCTACCTACATTTCTGTGAAACTCCAAAAACGAACTTATACATACGAATCGCTGCAGTTTCCAGTTGAAATGAACACTAGAGGCAGTAAAACTCCCACAACTTTTATTCCTTTTCACACAAAGTATGATTTGCAGATCCACAGTTTCGATTAATAAAGCCTAATTTTTGCATAATTACTTCAGGAATATTATGTTGTGAATTCAAAACAATTTTAACATGCTGTGACATTTGAAAACTGATATATTTGAACGTTAGTGTCACATATCAGCTTCATATGCATGAGTTTTCTAACTCAATAGGTTTGCTCGGTAGCTCACACGATACAGCGTTGCACATAGATGATGAAGAGTTCAATAAAACAGCTCAAATGCACATAAGGACATTATTAGCACGGCTGCATCAGTAATTATGTTTTTACGTATATCACTTTTGCATTTGTTAACACTATCGGGTAGGTTTAGGGTTGGGTTTGGTGTAGAGGATATTTCCAACACGATACAGCATTAATTTTAGTGACACTCCTCGAGTATTTGAATTATGAACCACCGCAATATGTACCTGAAGCAATGTAATACAAACACAGCAATACGTGCCTATATCAACGTAACAAATACGTCCAAGGGTCATGTACAGAACTCGCGTTTTAGCGCCACTCACTGGACGTTTCACTTTGAAACTGCCGCGAAATGTGCAGTAAGGCAGTGGTTCCCAACCATGTTCCTGGAGGCCCCCAACACTGCACATTTTGCATCTCTCCTTTGTCTGACACACCTCTTTCAGGTCTTGGAGTCTCTACTAATGAGCTGATGATCTGAATCAGGTGTGTTTGATTAGGGAGACACGGAAAACATGCAGTGTTGGGGGGCCTCCAGGAACGTGGTTGGGAACCACTGCAGTAAGGTACGTCATGCGGTGCTGCAGAAATGTACTTAGAGGCACTTAGAGGCACGTATTTCGAATGAGCCTGGGTTGCGTAAAACACAGTGTTGTAGAATGCGAGACATAATGATTACAACAGGTGAAGGCTGCCCTGCAGCACTCCAGTGTATGTGCTTGTATGCGAGTGTGTTTAGGCCTGTTTTTGCTGAATAAAAGCAGAACAAATTCAGGCTACTGCGGTAAGCTCACCATTCATCATCTTTCATCGACAAGGTGAGAGAACGGTGGAGAGAGAGAGAGTACAGCTCCATGAATAATGGAGAGAGTGTGGTGTGGTCCCAGGGCTCAGAGAATTACTTTCACTTTGCAGCATTTAATCAATGGTTTCTTTTTTTTTTAACATCTCGTTCTTTCTCGCTCACCATGTGGTCGGCGGCACATTGCGCAGAGAGTATTACCAGCCCCACAGATAAATCCCCATGGGATATCTCCAAACTTTCCTTCTACCTTTCCCTCTAAACTCTTTCTTTTCCTCTGTTCCCTTGGACTCTTTGAAATTGCAATGGGAAATTGAAAAAGACGCAGACTTAACAGCTTACAGTAATCCATTACCCACTTACTTTCTGCAAAGATAACTGCGACGGTTAAGCCATTATGCTTCAAAATACAAGAACTCATTCCTTTTTTACAATTGTTGTAGGTTATTCTTGCTTCCCTGGGGTAAACAGATGTGACATTTAACTAATAACCAACCGTTCTCAAGCTTTTGTTACCTATTTGAGATGATGGCAAGAAGATTGAATAGACACAAAGCAAAATAGATGCCATTTTCCCTACTGATGCCTCTAAGAAATTATGAATTCACTGCACAGTTAAGACAAAAACATCTCCATGACAACTGAATCGCTGGTGAAGACCTTATAAAAATACATTTTAAAAAAAAATACAAATAAAAATACCCAGTAAAATGTTCCCGCTTTGTTTGCAAGTTTTTCCATATGCAGCACTAGTAGGTTCAGGAGTTTCAGAGAAGACAATCCAATGCCTGAGGAAAGGGGCAGCTGGATCACATCTTTGTTTTGGACATCTGGCTGGAGATAGAAAAAACTCTGTGCCCACAGGGTAAACTGACTTCCAGTCCAGCACTGAAAAGATTGGTATGGAGTGTAAACTGGTCATATACTGCACAGCATAGACAGGGTCACAAGTGCCATGTCAAAATGAAGGGCATGTGCCTCCTCATGTTTCTAAGCAAAGTGGGTTTTTGAATGCAACTTCCTAACAATGATTTGTATCTTTGTTTAGACAGGAAGAATTTTTTAGCATAATTTTTTTATGCTAAAAAAAAAAGCATAAAATTGCAAGCTTATGTCCCACAATTCTTTTCTCAGAATTGCAAGAAAAAAGTCTGAATTGTGAGTTTTTTAATGTTTTGTAAATGTTGTCTCTTAAACTCACCAAAGCTGCATTTATTTGATCAAAAAAAAACAAAAAACAGTAATATTATAAAATGTTTTTAAAATTCAGAATAACACTTCTATTTTTATGTAGTTTAATTTCATGTATCTTTGCTGAACTAAAGTATTAATTTCTTTAAAAAAAAATTACAATTCTTACAGACCTCAAACTTTTGAACAGTAGAGCATGTTTGTTTGTTTTCTTTATTTATTTTTAATTTTTTGAAAAGTTCACACATTTCATGTTCTTATTGGTCTAAAATCTAATTAATTTATACTTATATTTATTATTATACTTATTAATTAATTAATTTATACATTTATTTAACTTATTTATTTATTTATTTATTTATTGCATTGTGTCTTAGTCTGAACTTAGTCATTCAGGTCATTACATTCATGTAACATCATACAAAATGTGCAATATTTTCAGATGCTATTTTCGCTACTCTTTCTTCATGTAGTGAAATACTGTATGTGGCATTGACTATTAGGTTACTGAGTGAAAGTGTCAGTGACATTGGATACAGTTTATGCATGAATGCGTACAATGCCTCACTTATGTAGTCTCATGCACCACAGCGAGATGCCATGAAGGACACGAGCAAAGGCAAATATTCCTGTTTTCCAACCTCTCTTTCCACACTGACAGCTACTTTCACTTGTTGTACTGTATGAAAAAAGTCTCTTGGCATCATGCAGGTGTTACATCATTACAACAGCAACCGAAGTACTGTAGATACATCTGATGCAGCCTACACTGTCTGTACAAACAGATCAGATTGCATCACTTGCAACTAGATGGTTAGTCCTAAAGATTGTGTGCAGCGTAAACAAAGCCTAAGTTGCTTGATTTTTTTTAAAGTGTCTAAAATGGCGTCTAAATTTTATTATTTGATATTTTTTACTTTAAACTGTATACTGTCATGATCTACCGACCTACACGTCCTTCAAAACTACTTTTTAACAGAATATTACACAGAACAGAATAAGGAGCCATTATGATTCCATACATAAAAATGCCAGGTGACCGCTATACTGTATGTACACTATTGTTCAAAACTCTGAGGTCAGTAAGATTATTATTGTTTTTTTAAGAAATTATTACTTTTTTCAGCATAGATGCACTACATTGATCAAAAGTCACAATAAAGACATTTACATTGTTACAAAAGTTTTCTATTTCAAATAAATGCTGTTATTTTAAACTTTATATTCATCCTGAAAAAAATGTGTCACTGTTGTGATATTAAGCAGCACAAATGTTTTCAATATTGTTAATAATAAGATTTTTTTTGTTGAGCACAAAATCAGCATATTTTTAAATTGAATCAGGACTGGAAAACAGGGGTGCACCGATATGAAAATTTTGGCCGATACTGATAACCGAAAATTCTTTAGGTTTGAAAGCCGATAACTGATATGTTGGCCGGTAAATCTAAATTCAAATTTTTATATCATTTTTGAGAGCCTGATTACAAAAAAAGTCTCACTTCAACATAAATCAAACATATCCAGAACAGCAGCCTAGTTTGAAGGAGTCTAAGATTTAAAATGAATTTTACACTTCTATTACCGACTTTCTTTATCAAATAAATAAATAAATAACACCCTCAGATAAGGTAACACAGATATACACAAATCTAAAACAATCTCTAAACTAAAACAATGGTTAAACTTTAAATATGAATATTAAACAGATAAATATTAAATATTTAATGGATAGCTCACTCAAGAATAAAAAACACTTACCCTCATGTCATTCCAAACCCGTATGACTGACTTTCTTCTGTGAAGAAGTCTTTTTGGACCCCACTGACTTTCATTGTTTGGACAAAACAGTAGAAACATTCTTTAAAATATCTACTTTTGTGTTCCACAGAAGAAAGAAAGTCATTCAGGTTTTAAATTACATAAAGATCATTCTGGGGTGCAATATCCCTTTAAGACTACCTGAACTAACTGATGACTTTAATACATTAAACCCAACTAACATTAATAAGGGACGTGACACCAGTAGATTGAAGACAGATTATCACAATGGCTGGCGTCCTTGCGTGGGTGTGCCATACATTACCTGTACAGACACGTAAAGTGCTTTTCAATTACTGCCAACGTGACATTTTAACAGTTCATTATCTTCTTGTTAGATTACAGCTACCTAAAATGAACTTCGTTTTGAGTACATCTGAATTCAGTAAGGAATTTACTGTATCAGTGATCATTTGCACAAGCTGATCCTGGATCAGTTTGAAAACTCTCTGAATCTCCTCCGTGGATTAGCTTGTATTAGACTAATTAGCTGTGTCTCTTTATTTGTCTTTGGGAGATGCTAAATGTACCCCCCTTAAATCCTCAACAGACACCTCAGGTTTAAGATCAGTACACACATTTACACACACACACACACAAATCCTCGAACATCCTGTGGCATCGACACCGACGCCAAGCACAGTGAATTGTTGCACTGACAGACATGTCAATTTATAGTCGAGCGGGAATATAAAGAAAACCGTCCCTCAGATCATAATAAAAACATGTAAATGTACGACAGACGCTTGAAAACAGACACGCATATTGAGGTTGTGAAACCCATGGCTAATGACATGCCTTACATTTGGGCTCGGATCTGGACGTGTGCGAGATTCTCTCATGTCTGTCATCTTCCACATGTCTTTTCCGTGTTGTTTATTCTTCTTTGTGGTGATGGGAAAACACAAAGCCACTGATCCATGTCCACAGCTGACAGAAATGGAACAGCCTCATGGCATTATCCTCTTGAACAAAACTTAAAAAAAAAAACACTGGTAAAAGAGGAGGAAAAGATTTAGGGGTTTAGGATGAGAAAAGAAAGGGAGAGAGGCTGAATAAAATAAAATGGCTTTAAAATAACTCTACTGAATTGTTATATATAGTCATTTTTGTATTACATATTGTATATGTAGACATATGCCTGATCTGAATTGAGCCGTAGGCACAGCATTCAGAATATGGCATATAATTCCACATGAAGAATTACCTGGAAGAACATATGTCTTCACAAGCGGCGTGCAGTGACTGTAAAACCTGCAGTGATAAAAAGCATAGTTGTATCAAAGAGCACAATGACTCACAGCACCATGACTCAATCCAACACTGGGAAGAAATATCGTAACCGCCTTATTTATGGTTTATCTCCATTTTTGAAGCACTTACTGTTGAGTCAGACTGGAAATGTAAAAATGAGAGAGCAGGAGTTTTCAAACTGGGTTCCAGAGGTCTCAGAAAATGTGAGAAAATATTTTTTTTTTTTGACAAAATGTAGTTTTTAGGGCTGTCGACTTAACTTACAAAAACAAATATAATATTCTTCGAATAAAAAGTTTGCAATTTTTTAAAAATGTTTTTCAAAGAAGTGTCTTATGCCCACCAAGGCAAGGCATTTGTTTGATCAAAAATATTATTATAATTTTAAATAACTGTTTTCTATTTTAATATATTTTAACATGTAATTTGTTGCAGTGATGGCAAAGCTGAATTTTCAACAGCCATTACTCCAGTCTTCAGTTTCACATGATCCTTCAGAAATCATTCCAATATTGGTGCTGATTTGGTGCTAAAAAACATTTCTTATATTATCAGTGTTAAAAACAGCTGTGCTGCTTAACATTTTTTGTGGAAACCATGATTAATCTTTTTCAGGATTCTTTTATGAATAGAAAAGACCAACATTTATTTGAAGTAGAAATAGAAATATTTTACAACATAATAAATATCTCTACTGTCAAATTAATGCATCCTCGCTGAATTAAGTATTAATTTATTTTTAAAAATTACTGAATGATAATGTAGATATTAAAATTTTCAACGCAATATTTTTTAACATGTCACTTTGGAATTATATTTACTGTGAAAATTACAATAAATATTTTATCGTATTGCATTTTGTTGACAATTTACAAATAAATGCGAATTTAATTGTTTCTATGAAAATGTTTATTTTTATGCTAAATTATCTAACATTAATACTGTGTACAAAAAAATAACAGTCCTTGGCATCAAAAAGTTTAAAAACCTGATGTGATGCGAAAGCCACTTCATGTTGCCTTCATGTAAGATTCCATGACACAGTACAAAAATCATGGCACATTGTTATAACACAAATACATCATTTGGATTAAAAGCTATTGCTGATTCTGGTGACTAATTAAATAACTGACATAAATCTATATTTTTTACTCTTTCACACACATACGCACCCCACAAAGACATAGAACATTGGTCACACAAAAGTCCAATTTGTCACCAAGGCAGGATTAGTCTGTCTGTGTGACAATTTGCAAACCGGCGTCGCTCCATGCTACACGGCTCCCTCTGTTCCAGTGGTTCCACTCATCCATGGGATTACAGAGGAGCTGACGGGAAAGCAGAACGAGAGCTCAGACACTGCCAAAGGCTGAAGAGACAAAAGACCCCAGAATAATAGATACACACACTGAAAGTTGGTAACTGAGGATTCTGCAGCTGTACTGTAAATTCAGGGCAGCCACAGTGCTTACACTGTTCACAGGAGTAAGTTGATACTTTCCCAAATTACTGACATCAGATAAATACACAAATACAAATTGCCACCCACATTTATAGCTTTCATTTAAAAATGAAAATTACACCCAAAAATGAAAATTCTGTCATCATTTACTCACCCTTATGTTGTTCTAAATCAGTGTTGTTTTTGTTAATTAAAACCATTAAACTATTAAAAATGATTTCAGTAATTGAAATAAGTGAAATAAAATAAAATATATTACATGAGCATTTATATAAATATTACAAATTTAAATGAAAATGTTGCCTTGTAGGGGAGTCATGTGACATGCTCATGAACCTAGTCGCACTTGAGTCGAGCTCTGTACATTTGGCCCCTTTTTGCTGATTTTTTTCATTTTATTTTAAGTTTTATTCATCAATAATACTTTCTCTGATGGCACACAACCGGAAACAGCAGGAGTTGTCTCCGTCGGCTTCTCTGATTAAGAAGAAATCCGAGCCACCGACCACGAGCGATATGGTGGACAAGCTGGCGAACACTGTTACACACTTTGAGGACATTCTAAGAACTGAGTTGACAGCGTCGTGGAACAAGTTCGCTTCTCACATGTCAGTTGTTCAGTCGCTGTGCTCTAAATTGGATCTTCTTACAGGGGAGATGAGAGAACAAAAGAAAGTTGTCGCAGATCACGATACTCTGGGGAGTATAGCATTTTAGGTTCACCTTCATTGAGAATAACCTTCAGCGTTGCAGGATAAAGAAGAAAATTCTGGATGCCAACTTCTCTCATTTCCTTCCTAACTGGTGCAAATGCACTTCTTCTTTTTGCGGTGCCCGGTGAAAAATCTAGAAAGAAAGACAGCGTTGCTCCATCAGATGTTTTCACCGGGGCGTGAAGTCTAGCGGCCCGCAAAATGAGCTCCCTGTCCATGTACCGCAACAGTTTAAAGATGAAAACCCGTAGTTTAGCGTGATTTGAGGACAGCCTTGTGTAGACGTGATGTGCTCGCTCCACTTCAATCTCTTTGCCCGCCAGAGACGGGAGCCATGTCGGTAGCGATCTTTTCAAAAAGCCCATAGGGTCATCCTTTTGGGAACCTTCAGGCAATCCAAACAGACGCAGATTGCTGCGCCTATTGCAATCCTGTAAGTCCAACTCCTGCTGTTTCCGATTGTGTGCCATCAGGGAAAGTATTATTAATGAATAAAACTTAAAATAAAATGAAAAAAATCTGCAAAAAGTGGCCAAACGTACGGAGCTCTACTCAAGTGCGACTAGGTTCATGAGCATGTATCGTGACTCCCAACTGGTTCTATTTTAAAACTTGTATTTTGTCTTATTATGCAGTAATTCTGTTCGATAACTATGACTGACCTTAATGTTCTGAGTTGTAATATTAATGGCCTAAATGGCCCTCACAAACGTACAGGTTTTCTGGATTTTTTGCGCAGAAGAAAGACTGATATAGTGTTAGTGCAAGAATCCCATTTGAAAGAGGAGGATATACGTAGGTGTAATAATAAGCTTTATAAAGTGGTATCTCACTCATCTTCGGATACTAAAACCAAGGATGTCCTATTATTGGTGCGGACGACTTTAAATATTACTATTTTAGATAAAGGTTGTGATACAGATGGTAGAATAACACATATAAAAACAACAGTGGAGAATAGGAATATTGTATTTCTTTCAGTTTATGCCCCCTGTATTCTTGACCCTACTTTTTTTTCTGTTTTGTCAACCTATCTCTTGAAATTTTCAGATTTTGAAATTGTATTGGGTGCAGATACGAATTCTGTAATGTTGCGTATCCTAGATAGATCTGGACCAAAGGAATCACACTCTCAAGCTTTTTGTTCTGACAAACATCGTGAATGTGTAACCTCATCCTCGTTGGTGGATAGCTGGAGTTTATTAAATCCTTCTGCTAAGTCTTTCACTTTCTTTTCTGCTACTCATAAATCCTATTCGCGAATTTGCTATATTTTCATTTATACTTCTTTATCTTCAGCTGTTCATGATGCCGATATCTGTTCCTTATCTCTGTCGGATCATGATGGAAATTTGTGCAATTATCTTTGATCCCTCGGCCATCTCGTGCCACTAGATGGAGATTTAACCCTAAATTGTTACAGGACGAAAACTTTTGCAGTCAATTCAGAAATATATTTCCTGAGTTTATTGAAATTAACCAAGGTTCAGTGGATGATCCGCGAACACTTTGGAATGCAGTTAAAGGATTTATAAGTAATAACTCAATTTCATATGCCTCTTTCCTTCAGAAAAGCCGACACAAAAAGATAGTTGAACTGGAATTACAGCTCCTGAATCTGACTAGAGATAATCAACGTTGTTTCTCAGACAGTACACTCAGTAAAATCATGGCGGTTAGGTCCAAACTCAATTCATTACTGAGATCCAGGGCAGAATTCCTGATTCAAAAATCCAGGCAGAATTACTATTTTCAAGGGAGTAGACCAAGTCACCTTTTACCTCTAAGATTACGCAACAGTGAAAAGTTTGCTAATATTTCAGCAGTGAAATCCAAATCTGGGCTCATTATGACAGACCCAAAAGACATTAATATCGCCTTTTACTCTTTTCACTCTAACCTCTATACTACTTCTGCTGATGGTGACCCTGACTCTTTTGCATCTTTTCTGTCCAACCTTGATTTACCTAGGCTGTCAGATTCGGATTTGGAATACCTGGCTGAACCGATCACTCTTCAGGAGCTGGAGTCAGCAATCCGATCTATGAATAAGGGGAAATCCCCAGGCATAGATGGTATTCCAATCTAATTGTATACTACTTTTTGGTTGGATTTAGGCCCCTTGATGTTAAATATGATACATTTTTCAATTACTCAAGGCTCATTTCACCCATCTATTAATATAGCTGTTATTTCTCTCTTGTTAAAAAAAGATAAAGATCTGACTTCATGTTCTAATTACCGGCCACTTTCTTTGATAGGGACTGATGTTAAATTATATGCTAAAGTACTATCTCGTCGTCTAGAGAAATTTACGAACAGGCTAGTTCATCATGACCAAACAGGATTCATTAAATCTCGTTCAGCTTCGGATAACTTACGCAGGTTAAATCATATTATTAATTCAATGAATAGTTCACACTCCTCTTGCACAGTATTATCTCTAGATGTGATGAAAGCTTTCGACCAGCTAGAATGGAACTATTTATGGGCGGTTCTACAGCATCTGGGTCTAGGATTGAGTTTCATAAATATGATAAAAGTTCTATACGCCAATTCAGCAGCCACTGTTCTCACAGGTGCTGTTCACTCTAACCCATTCTTTATACATCAAGGTACTCGTCAGGGTTGCCTGCTTTCTCCTCTATTATTTGCCCTATCCTTGGAACCCTTAGCTCAAGCGGTCCGACAGTCTGAAACGATTTCTCCCATAATTATTTTTTACTTTGTTTGCTGATGATATCTTATTGTTTTTGGAGAAGCCGTCACATTCTATTCCTCATGTGTTGAATTTATTTGACCATTTTGGATCTCTCTCTCTGGGTTTAAAATTAATTGGAGTAAGTCATGTCTACTTCCCCTCAATTCTAAAATTGATTCCATGTCCCTTTCTATATCTATTCCATTGGTTCAAAACTTTAAGTACTTGGGGATATATGTTTTTCCTTCCCTGCAGGAAATCCTCTCAAAAAACTATAATAGTATTCTAGCCAAAGTATTCTCAGATTTGGAAAATTGGTCTTATCTTCCTACTTCTTTTTAGGCTCGTAAAGCGGTGATTAAAATGAATGTGCTCCCACGTATTAATTTATTTTCTTCCATGATTCCTCTCGCTCCACTGGTTGGCTACTGGAACAAACTTGATGCATGTGTTTCACGGTATATATGGGATGGGAAACGTCCTCATATTAAACTGACTACCTTACAACGATGTAGATTACATGGAGGTCTTTCTTTCCCCAATTTTAGACTGTATGCTCAAGCCTTTTTCCTCCGCCCTTTATCAGTTTGGGTTGATCCTGACTCTGCGCCATTTTTTCATGAATGACTTTTGGGACTTCACCTTGTCGTTCCAGCAAAGATGTTTACTGTTAGCTGCTCTCACAGCAGCAAATAAATTGCTAGTCAACCGTTGGAATCCTCCTCACACAATGGACAGACGAACCTGGACTGTGTATTTGTTGGACATCATCTCGATGGAACTCTCAACTTCTCGTATACATGGATCTAATGTGAAAACTGTAAATTTATAGCATTCAGCTTTGAATGTTGTCATCTTTTCTAAAATCTTTGTAAAAAAAAATTTATATTTATTTATTTATCCAATAATATGAATTAATTTATTATTTTTAGTATAATTTCCTTAAAAATATAAAAATAAATAATAATAATAATTTATTATTATTATTATTATTATTATTATTTATTTGTATTTTTTTGAAGTCTATCAGGGGGTGGGATGGGTTGGGGTGGGTTATAAATCTATAAACAGCTGCTTTTTGTTTTATACTATTGTTCCCAGAAGAAATTTCAATAAACAGTTGTTAAAAAAAAAAAAATAAATAAATAAAAAATCAGGTGAAGTCAAAGGCTCTGTCACAACCTCTTAATCCAGTTGAGGAGTGCCACTTTATGTGGCTTTATGTGGCTGACAGAAAGCAGAGAGCGACTCTGTCTTGTCCTTAAACCACAAAGTTTTGCATTAATCCTCCTGTTGGTCCAAAGCTCTCTGGAGGGAAACAGAGAGGACATGAGACATACTGTTCTTGAAAAAGAGGGAAAGAACAGAGAAAAAAAAAAAAAACCTTAAACCCTCTCTGAAAAGAGATGTATTCCGCCTATATAAATAGAGGCCGTTCGGTCTGCCTCGCCGCCAGCTCCGTTTTATCTTTTGTCTTCTGCCTCCCTTGACTTCTCCGTGAACCTGGGCATCTTTCGAGACGTTTTCAAATCTTTTAAGAGCATTCGGGATATTCCCTGTATTTTGACACTTCCTCTGCCTGTTTGCTGGCTTTATCTCGTTAGTCCTCCGTTACTCCTGCACTCCTACTCTCTGCTTTCCCCTCAGCAATAGCTAAGTATAGAAAATAAAGCGTGGAAAGTGAACGCATAAGAGCAGAAATAAAGAAAAAGGCCATAAATGTGATCAAGTGCAGACTTGAAGAATTAAACAGCTTATTTGTCAGGCGTTTCGCCACTCTGATCTTCTGCAAGGTCTCCTACTTGAGTTTCCTCTGTTGATTTCCTGCCTCTCTGTGTGATGAATTCATGCAGCAAAGGGCCGATGAATAAATAAACAAGTCAACAATCCCTTTTGTTCAGGGACGGGAGGCTGGAGTCCTGTAAGAGGAGAGCAGTTTTATGGGGAGAAAATGTGCTGTTTCTAATGCTGCCTAAGCCCTTAAGCTGCTCATTTCAAGGCTATTGTTACCTTACCATTGTGTTTTCCCTCCATCTCTCTAGCGCTCTTGCCTCCGCAGAGGAATGAGGGCAGTTCGTGGCTATGGGTTCGAGGTAAGGTGAAAGGCATGCTGGGATATCCCAGAGCGGCCAGTGTGATAGAGGATGATCTACTGAGTTTGAGCTTAAGATTCAATAAGAGTGCCTCTTGAGGTTCAGCAGCTTAACACAGACGCTTACGGACATGCACACACAAATACACACTCACTCACTCACGCTCTCCTTTAATGTGCGCTTCCCTTGTTCTCTAGTATCCTCGTACCGCATCGAAGCATGAAAGGGAGAAAGAGAGAGAGGGGAATGAGAGCTCTAGACGGTCTGAAAAGGAGAGGTCCAAGGTAGGACATTAGCATGAGAGGAGCATACACAGATTACAGGAAAGAGAAGGCTCTCTTGAGTCCTTTTGCCAGTTTCCTTTCCATCACTTTCAGACTCTCTGAAATTATTGTGTTTATGTGGAAAAGAATATTCTGATTAATATCGAGATATCTGGCACACTCCTGTATTAATCTGAATTACAGTGTCATGTAAACATAGGATATTCAACTATACAGAACATTCAGTTAGATAAGTGAAACTATATACCATTCAAAAATGTTGGGAACAGTCAGAGTAAAAAATAAATCAATGAATAAATAATAATAAATACTCTTATTCAGCAAGTATGCATTACATTGTTTAAATGTGACAATAAAGACATTTCTAAAGTTGCAAAATATTTCTGTTTCAAATCAGTGCTTTCTATTCATCAAACAATCATGAAATCCTGAATGTATAACAGTTTCCACTAAAATATTAATGTCATGCATAATAGTTGAAGGAGACGATGATGAAGAAGTTTAAGTAAAAAGTCTTTATTAACACACTCAGAAGGTAAATCTAACAAAGAGAGATGACAATTAAGCAGCTGTTTTCTACATATATAGAATAAGAAACAAGAAATATAACAATAAGAAATATAATAATAAAAAAGTTACTTGAGCACATATTAAAAAATGATTTATGAAGGATCATGTTATGCTGAATATTGGAGTAACAGGTGCTGAAAATTCAGCTTTGCCATCACTGTTATTTTATTTTAATTTGCCATCACAGTTATTTTAATTAATATGTTTAAATAAAAAAAATAATAATAATTTTAGTTATTTTAAATTAAAAATTTTCACAATATTGCTGTTTTTACTTTAAAGTACCCTCAGTGAGAATAAGATCTTTCAAAAACTTTTTTAAAAAATGGCAGTGTACGGCATATTCATTCACATACTTCATGTAAAAATATATGCTAAAAGCTTTACCAAAATATATGGACCATAAATGTATGGACCATAACCAAATCATTTGGACCAAATTCTAGTGCGTATAAATGCAATCAAGCAATGACTGCATTTATATGCAGCAGAATATTCTAATATTATTAGAATTTCTGATTTTGTAATTGTCATTTAAACACATCAACCTGATTATTATTATTATGATTAAGCCAATGTTATAGTTTAAATCTGTATTGGATAGATTGGATTTGCCCACATTATTCAGAATTTTGGGTCATGTGCTATAAATATCCACCGTAAATAAAAAAATAAAATAAAATAAAATAAAATATATATATATATATTTAGATGGATGTCCAAATAAAGGTAATTATGGGTGTTATTAGATACAGACAGTTTTTACTAACATTTTACAATCGTTAAAAAAAACATAATTTTGTAAATCTCATGACCTACTTTTTGTAATTCACCATGTTTTTGTGTGTTATTGTAGGGACATGAATGAGATGATTAAATTAATGGCCAAAATGACCAATAAATGGCATAATAAATGGTAAACAAGAGCATTACTAAATGAGAGTCAGCTGCTGGGCCTTAAAGATGATGCCACTGCAAGCAATGAGCAGAGAGAGAGAGTGTGAGAGACAGACAGAGAGGATGAGCACACAGGGGTGAGCGCCTCCTCCCACCAACAGCACCGCCGAATTCACCACAGCGAGAAGCTCAGCTCAAAAGCTCTGCCAGCTCCAACGCAGATTAAGATAACATGGAGCAGACAAGAACGAGAATTGGAGCAGACAAGAATGGTGGTAGGGCTGATCATAGCTTAGTGGTTACAAATCTGGGCTGGTAATCTGAAAGTTGCTGGTTCAGAACTTGAGATGAAAGAATACCATATGTACACACAGATAATGAGCATACAGTATTTGTTTTGGATTGTCAATAAGTTCACGAAATATATGTAAATCATAAAACAACAACAAAAAATTGTTGTCCAATCTGTTTGGGACCATATCTTTAATTCTTTTGTAGGCTATCTTTATGTTGGTAGGTGTTAAAAATGACAGATTCAGAGATACAGAATCTCAACTAGAGCTGCACAATTCTAGATAAATTGAGAATCACTTTTTTTGTTGTTGTTGTTGTTGTTTAAAATAGAGATCACGATTCTCACACGATCCTGAACTAAGCAAAATAACATGTAATTTACTAGAGGGTGTGACAAAATATTAATTGCCTCATTCTATTCAAAAATGTTAAACTAATTTGAATGAATTATTTGAAAAAAAAAATGTAATGAATAATTCAATGACTCACTCATACACTACCAGTCAAAAGTTTTTGAACAATAAGATTTTTTATGTTTTTTAAAGAATCTTCTTCTCACCAAGCCTTCATTTATTTGATCCAAAGTACAGCAAAAACAGTAACATTTTGAAATATTTTTACTATTTAAAATAACTGTTTTCTATTTTAATATATTTTAAAATGTAATTTATTCCTATGATTCCTGTGAAATTTTCAGCATCATTACTCCAGTCTTCAGTGTTACATGATCCTTCAGAAATCATTCTAATATGCTGATTTGCTGCTCAGGAAACATTTTTTTAAATTTTTTTTTTTATTATTATTATCAATATTTAAAACAGTGGAGTACATTTTTTTAGGATTCTTTGATGAATAGAAAGAGCCAAAGATCAGCATTTATCTGAAATAAAAAGCTTTTGTAACATTATACACTATACCTTTCAAAAGCTTGGGAGTCTGTTTAATTTTATTTATTTATTTTTTGGAAAGAAATTATAGAAATTAATACTTTTATTTAGCAAGGATGCTTTAAATTGATGAAAAGTGATGATTAAAGACATTTATAACGTTACAAAAGATTTCTATTTCAGATAAATGCTGTTCTTCTGATCTTTCTATTCATCAAAAAAACCAAAAAAAAAAAAATCTACTCAGCGGTTTTCAACATAAAAATAATAATAATAATAATAAATGTTTTTTGAGCAGCAAATCAGAATATTAGCATGATTTCTGAAGAATCATGTGACTGGAGTAATGATGCTAAAAATTCAGCTTTGAAATCACAGGAATAAGTTACATTTTAAAATATATTCAAATAGAAAAAAATATTTTAAAATAGTAAAAATATTTCAAAATGTTACTATTTTTGCTGTACTTTGGATCAAATAAATGCAGGCTTGGTGAGCAATAGAGACCTTTTTTAAAAAAAAAAATCTTACTGTTCAAAAACATTTGACTGGTAGTGTAAATACTTTATTTGTTACATTACTGAATGAATCATCGTTTTTTTGAACGAATCTCTTGAATGAATGATTCAATGAGAATAAATTTTTAACAGTCCCTTGTTGACACCTAGTGACCAAACAATGTAATCAACATTGTAATCGACAAACGTTATTTGAAGCGCCAATTTGAAATGAAAATCACGATTTGCTCCATTTTGAACAATTTCATAGACATCAGTGTTTATATCTTAACTATAAACTTTTAACCCAGTGCTTCTGTGATAATATGAATGATAGTAAGACAAATAATACTGTGTGGTTGAAAAAAACATAGATATGTATAGATGCCACATTCGACCGCTCGTTGTCATTTAACATCGCATTGTTGCTTGAATTGAGATTGGGATCGATTTATTGTGCAGCTCTACTCTCAGCCAACCCAGAAATCCCCCAAAACAGCAATGTTTGTGTTTAAATGTGAGCGTAAGAGATCTATAGTACATCCTGTTTTGATAACAGTCATAAATCCATCATTTTGCTGAAACAAAAGCAGAGGAACAGTAAAAGTTGAAGTGACAATGAGGAAACCCACAAATGTCAGAACGTCCACAAGCTAAGCAGAACTTCATTAGTACATGTCAATCTGTTCTCCTGCTAAAACTCTTCTCAACATGACACTAAAACCGCCAGGCCTCGACCTTTGTCACCTACACAGGAACAGAGTCTGTTGAAAAGTGTGTGATGTATGCAAGTATGTGTATGTTTGTGAGTGTGTGACAGCTCCCATATGGACCGCTCATGGCCGGCAAACAGCGAGCCCCCCTGCTGTAACAGATGAAAGCTGGGGCTAATTGCTGTAAATGTAGAGGAAGACGGATTGTGTTGCTATGTCACCGGTGCTGCAATTAGAGGCGTCAATAGCCATTAGAGCCAGCATGGGTTCCAGGCACTGTCAGTTCGACAGCCAAAACAGTTTCCTGTCAAAAACTGTCACCCACCTTTCCGAATAGCTGTTGAGCAAAGTCAACAAGGTATAGACACATGGAAAATCTCAGTAATGCTTGCTAGAGGAAATTAAACCGTGACATAGATGTTAGTGCAGTGACAAATGAAAGATAAAGTAAGTGCATCTAGAGCTAAATATCCACTAGTTGTTTAATACATCGGAAATATTTAAACCGACAATTCATTAGGGAAACCAGGGGCTAGTTGTCACACTTTTAATTCCAGTGAATATTTCTCAAGTTTGGTTTATTTTTTAAATTTACTGTCAGAACAGAGCAAGAGACTAAATAAGTCACTTAGTCTTGGCTACAAAAATTATACCATTATCACCCTGGAAAACAAAATGACAATTCATATATAAAATATATTCAGTGTGACAATTTGCCCCAGACTCACTGAACACTTAATGTGTTTGCACAATGATAGAGGTCACCATTGCACGACCTCACTTGTCTTTATGTGTAATAAACAATATAAGATATTCATAAGTTCTTTTATGATTGATGCCACTGTGCACAAACTGAACACAAATGGTTTTAAATAGCTACCTGTTTTCTCTCTCATTATACATAATTCAATTGTTTATGTAATATGGGATTTATTAAGATAAATGCCCATAGCATTACTTTTTTGCTTCAGTTTAGTGTTTGGGTTGGGATACAAAACTTTTTGCAATTGTATCACTCATAATATCTCATTAGGGAATGTGGACTGTCAACAGCTTTCATACCAAATCATCTTCTAAAAGGCTATTTAGGTCAAAAGAAGTGTGTTATAACACATCCAGCTCTGAGCAGAAATTAACACATGCAACCACTACCACGGATACTATGAGGATATGTCATTTGTCACTGAGGGAAAAAGCTACTGAAATATTACTAAAATACGACTTTTTTCATGTTAACTAAAATCAAACATAAAATAGAACAACAGTGCTGAATCCCAACAATGGTTTGAGGTAAGATTTTATTTTTAAGAGTAATAAATTCATAATTTTATTCTGCAAGGATGCATTACATTACTCAAAACTGACAATAAAGTGATTCATAAAGATTTCTTTTTCAAATAAATGCTTTTCTTTTGAACTTTTTATTTATAAAAGAATCCTTAAAAATGTGTCCCAGTTGAGCAGCATAACTGTTTTCAACACTGATAATAACATTCTGAGCATCAAATCAGCATATTAGAATGATTTCTGAAGGGTCATGTGACACTAAAGATTGTATTAAAGTCTGCTGAAAATTCAGCTTTGTCATCACAGAAAAAAATTACATTTTAAAATATATTAAATAAAAATATTTATTTTTAATTCTAATATTTCACAATTTTACTGTTTTACTGTTTTTTTTTCCATCAGATAAATGCAGCAATGATAAGAGACTTCTTTCAAAAAACTTCTGAATGATGTATACATATAACTTTTGTTTGAACAAAAAGCGAATCATTTTTGCTGTTTTTTAACCCAAATTTCATAATCATCAACTCAACAGCATAATATACAACATGAGCTACTCGCATTAAAACTTCACCTGTCATGAACAAGAACAGAAGACGTGATTGTGTTCATCTTATTTTACTTTTGGTGGCATAATGTGAGGAAAATTCCAAGTATGTGACACCATATTGAGTTCTGGAGAGAAAAAAAAAAACAATCAGGCATTCAAGATCAACTTAGAATGGTAAAAGATCTGTCACAACAGATGTTGTCTGTAATAGACAGTTTGTCTCTCGTTGATTTGAATCACTTACACTAACAGGATCCAATTATCATCCTTTCAGTGCAATTTAATAAAGTTATGGCCAACTGGAGTGATCCTTGCTTACTTTTGAGTACTCGTTACATTTTTTATTTTATTTTTTTTTTTTTACTACTTTTGGATCAGTGGACAGCTGTACAGACCAACAGTAAATGATTCTATATATATTTAACATCTCTATTGCTACAGTAGCACATGCTTTTAACAGCCAGCTGCTGGCTTGCACATTCTGTTTGAGCTCTGCCATAATCAAACTGATGCTGAGCGCAGTTGAAGCAGGACGGGTCGGCGGTGCTACAGAGCGCCCATGCCGTGCCAGGTGTTGCTGTGATTAAAGGCTGAAACAGCAGGTCCAGCACTAGGGCTATTTCAGGCAACTCCAGACTGAATTAAATCCGGGATTAATCGAATGAGAAATTGTATAACTCTCCTGAGCAACACAAAGTCAAAAATCTAATTATTTTGTCTTCTTCCCATGCCCTGCTTTTTGGGAGCCTGATTCAATCTCATGTCTGAACAACGCAAAGCTAATTTGTCATTATCTTGGGAGAAGGAGCGACCTGAGGTTGAAGAAAACCGTGTTTGGTTTAGACGTAAAGTTTGGAAGTAAATGGAGAGGGGAGTGAGATAATCCGGAATAGTCTAATCTAAAGCGGCTGTAATCTCTGTAATCTCGTCTTGATCTGGTAATGAGAATTCACATGATGGCTTTCCTAACCTTAAAACTCACCAATGCCATGTCAGAGAGAACTCGCCATATATTTAGATCACCCTTTCTGTGCTATTTGACATGTCACACTCAATCCGGAGGGGGAAGGGAGAGAGATGATGTAGCAGATGATGTGATAGAAGAAAACGAGTGCAGCTCATGTCATGAAAGTGCCAACAATGTGCCCCATCACAACGATAGACAACATATAGACGACAATGTCACGTCAAACTGATCTGCTCAGAAACTTACAGTAGAGAGAGACTTGCCATCCAGCAACTCGCATTTAAAACATCAAAACAAACTAATATTTACATTTTTGTTCATTTTTCCATGATTATATATTGACAATATGCAGTGATCATGTAAAGTGCAGACATTCAAAGTCCAAGTTCTCAATTTCTGCTTGAAAATACAGTAAAAACAGTAATACTATGACATTACAATGAAAATATTTTTTTATTCTATTTTATTATTAAATCTGGTCCTCAAGAAACATACCAGTGTTGAAAACAGTTGTGCTGCTCAATATTTTTGTGGAAACTAATACATTTCTTTCAAGATTCTTTCTTGAATAGAAATTCCAAAACAGTGTTCATTTGAAATAGAAATCTTTCATATATTCATTTCTTAAAAAAAAATCTTTGTAGTGTATATATATTTGGATGCAACTGTGTGCTTTTCTCTACTTTTTGACTTCAACTCTTCATAATGCTCTTTAGTCTTAATTTCCACAACTGTCCTTCACCACCCCAGTAATGATCTCAATGTTTTTATCCAGAAATTGTGCTAGTTATTTTAATGATTCACAGTTAGATGCCAATTCTAGAGCAACTGAGCTTGTTAGTGCAACTGTTGTTTATCTGGGTAAATTTAGAGCTTTTGTAATTAGTTTTTTAACAATTTTTTCTGAAAAAATGTTGGTATCACATTAGGATTTCTAAACTGGAATTAAAAATATCCTAGAAAACTAGATTTCAGTGTACATTAGTAAAATATAACTGTGTTACACTGTGACTGTGTGTCTGTTTAGCTGAACATTACAGTTACGGTATACAACTACCCACTTAATTACTAGCAGTGAGCAATATCTATATAGTATGCCATTAATACTGTATACAACAACCAGCAATTACTCACAGCTATTGTAATTAACTTATTAACGATAATGTGGACACGTTAAAGTGTTACAGAACTGGTTAAGGGACTGAGGCGTGAATGTTAGAAAGGGGATGGTGTGAGAAAAAAATAGAAAAGAAAACAGAGAAAAAAACAAGGACGGGGAGGATGAGAGCAAGAGGAGGAAGCAACGTGCTACTTGAGCACATGTGACTTTGCAGGTGCATTTATATACATTAGGGTTACGTAAATATCCTGCACATAAGTGCTGATTGGTTGTGTCTAATGGAGTGTGTTTTTGTAAGCCATGCACGCATATTAATTTAAACAAACACACATCTGGAGCACTCTTGATTCACCTAATGAGATTTCCTTGGACAACAACTCTCATCCTGAGCTCAGCTACATTCAGGGTTTAAGTCAGCAGGGATGGACGCCATTCAGAATCAAATTAAAATTCTAATTCAGTTACTGGCTTTGACATGAATTTGAATTGAGGTACACTGAAAAAAAATGTGGTGTGAAAACAATTTTCACTAAGCAATTGCTGGTAAATTTTTATAAATTTACTAAAATTTTTACATTTTGAAGTAGAAAAACTAGCATTTTTTTGTAAAATGTACTCCAATAATCTTAATTTACAACTCTAAAAAAAGTTTTTTTTACAGTGTACCAAATATGATGAATAATTGCTATTAGAATTGTAATTTTAAAAAAGAATAATTTATTCAACCTGGTCTCATGACGAAAATGATGTTCGATGTGAAATTTTTCCCCAGAACAGATGAACATATATATGTGACCCTGGACCACAAAACGCCTCAAGGTTACGTATGTAACCCTAGTTCCTCGAGGGAACGAGACGCTGCGTCAAAACGCTATGGGAACGCCTTCAGCGTGACCGGCTCTGAATACAAGTGTAATCTGTCCAAAGGATGGGCGAGACGTCACGGGCGAGGTGACGTAATGACCAGCTGGTATAAAAGCACGTGCGGTGAAACCGGCATCAGCTTCTAGGAGTGAAGCAAGCGCGGGCAGGGATGCCGGAAGTGTGGCCTCGAGACGCAGCGTCTCGTTCCCTCGAGGAACTAGGGTTACATACGTAACCTAGAGGCGTTCCTCTTCAGGAACTCGAGCTGCGTCGAAACGCCATGGGAACGAGATGCCCACGCCGCCAGGCTTCCAAGTCCCTGCCCAGTGTGTATCCCTGCGGAGCACATCTAGGGCAAGAGGACGGAAAACCTGACAAAGGTCAGGGGCGTAGACCATCCCGCAGCGTTGCAGATGTCCTGTAATGGGACACCTGCGAGAAAGGCCTTGGAGGCCGCCACACTTCGTGTGGAGTGAGCTCTGACTCCCAACGGCGAGGGGAGATCAGAGGACTCATAGGCCATGATAATGGCTTCCACAATCCACCGACTGAGGGTCTGTTTGGAAGCAGAAAGACCTCTCTTAAGGGGACCATAGCAAATCAGCAGTTGGTCCACCCTTCTCCACAGGGCAGTTCTGTGGACGTATGTATCCAGCGCTCGCACTGGACATATACAGTTATGCTTCTGCTGGTCTGGCTCCCTGAAGGGAGGAGGACTGAAGGCCTGCAGTACGACAGGCTGTGGCGTGACAGAAGGAACTTTGGGGACGTACCCTGCACGAGGGTACAAAAAGGCTTTGGCCATACCAGGCGCAAAGTCCAAATGAGTAGGGGCCAATGAGAGGGCCTGCAGATCCCCAACTCTCTTAAGAGAAGAAATCGCCAGAAGAAAAACAGTCTTCAGAGTGAGATGGCGATCAGAGATCTCCTCAATAGGCTCGAAAGGAGGCCTACAGAGAGCATCCAACACCACAGCCAGGTCCCATGGAGGAACACGGGACCGTACTGGAGGCCTCAGCCTCAGCGCACCGCGGAGGAAACGTGTAACCAGGGGGTGTCTGCCCACTGACTGTCCACCAAGAGAGGTGTGGTAGGCCGAAATCGCCGCCACATAAACCTTCAAGGTGGAGTGGGTTAACCCTGTGGAGGGTCGAGCCTGCAGGAACTCCAGCACTGTACCAACCGGGCAGTTGACTGGGTCGAGCTGGCGGTCTCCGCACCATGAAGTGAAAAGTTTCCACTTCAAGGCATACAGTTTCCTCGTTGAGGGAGCTCTGGATTGGAGGATGGTCTCAACAACCTCGGTTGAGAGACCGGAAGCTATGAGCTGTGCCCCTTCAGGGGCCATACCCACAGCTTCCACAACTCCGGGCGGGGGTGCACAAGGGTGCCCCCTGCCTGTGAGAGGAGATCCCCCCTGACGGGAATCTCCCATGGAGAGCCGTCGAGGAGAGAAATCAGGTCCGAGAACCATACTCGGCCCGGCCAGAACGGGGCTACTAACAGCAGCCGGACCCCGTCTCGGCGCACTCTCTCCAGAACTCCGGGGAGCAGAGCAATCGGGGGAAAGGCGTGGCATCCAGCCCCAGTGGAGCTGGATGAGTCAGAGAGTACCAGAGGGGACATTGCGATGTCTCCCAAGTCGCAAATAGGTCCACCTGAGCCTGGCCAAACACTCTCCAAATCTGCTTCACCACCTCTGGGTGAAGCATCCATTCCCCGGGCCTCTGCCCCTGTCTCGACAGGATGTCTGCTCCCACATTGAGATGCCCAGGGATGTACACTGCTCTCAGCGAGAGGAGTTTGCCCTGGGACCACACAAGGATCTGGTGCGCCAGCCTGTACAGGGGCGCGACCACAGACCTCCTTGGTGGTTGATGTAAGAGACCACTGCCGTGTTGTCGGCGCGCACCAACACATGGTGATCTCTTAGGTCTGGGAGAAAGTGTTTCAGAGCCTGAAACACAGCCAGCATCTCCAGCCAATTGATGTGCCACGTGAGATGGCGACCACTCCACAGACCGCGGGCAGGGTGGCCACTCATGACCGCTCCCCAGCCAGTGAGGGATGCGTCCGTCGCTAGCGATACGCGGCGACACGGAGCTCCCAGCACTGGGCCCTGAGACAAGAACCAAGGTTGTCTCCACATGTCTAAGGCACGTAGGCACCGCCGCGTGACCTTGATCATGCGAAGTGGGTTCCCTCTCGGGAAGAACCCCTTGGTCTTGAGCCACCACTGTAGGGGTCTCATGTACAGCAGGCCAATAGGTATCACGTTGGACGCAGCTGCCATCAGACCCAGCAGTCTCTGAAACTGCTTGATAGTGAGTGACTGGCCTTCTTTCACTCTCCTGACTGCCGTGAGGATCGACTCGATCCGAGCAGGCGACATACGTGCCTGCATCGTGGTCGAATCCCACACCACACCAAGATAAGTGGTCCTCTGTAATGGAGAAAGCACAGTCACCTTGGCGTTCAGTCTTAACCCCAACGCTTTCATGTGAGCGATGTTGAGCCGCCATGTGCTCTGAATGAGCGAGAATCAACCAATCGTCGATGTAATTGAGTATGCGGATGCCTTGTAGCCGCAACGGAGCTAACGCGGCATCCACACACTTCGTAAAAGTGCGGGGTGAGAGTGCTAGGCCGAAGGGAAGAACCCGATACTGGTAAGCTTCGCCCCCGAACGCAAACCTCAGGAACTTCCTGTGAGTAGGAAGGATGGAGACATGGAAGTATGCATCTTTTAGATCGATTGTAACAAACCAGTCCTGGGACCTGATCTGAGACACAACCTGTTTGAGCGTGAGCATCTTGAACCTCAGTCTGCTGACTGAGCGGTTCAGCTGACACAGATCTAAAATGGTACGCAACCCTCCATCCTTCTTTGGAACTATAAAGTACCGGCTGTAGAACCCGGACTCTCTCTCGTGAGGAGGGACCACCTCGATGGCTTCCTTTCTTAAGAGAGTAATTACTTCTCGTTCCATTACCAGAGCCTGCTCGGGACCCACCAGAGTGGGATTCACCCCGTTGAATCGAGGCGGAGGAGAACCGAACTGAATTCTGTAACCTCTCTCTACAGTGTGCAGGACCCACTGAGACACATTCGGCAGTAGTTTCCACGCTGCAAAATAGTCTACTAAGGGAACCAGTCTCTCGAGACTGGCCTCTGTTGTAATCTGTTGTAAATTAGCTGCTCTAGAGATCCCCGAAGGGGTGGCGAGCATCTCAGCTCCGCTACGTTTCCGGGCGGAGAGAACTGAGATATGTGCTCGCTGGAGATCGCTGCGCCCTGGAACACCGTACGTGGCAGGGTTAGCAGAACGATCTCCTGAGGGCACTGAGGAGAGACGGGCACCGTGTAATGCGGTGAACGCCGCTCTTCCCCAGCGGGAGCTACCCTCATAAGCCCTGGGCCATAAGCATCAGGGCCTCTTGGCCGAAGACCTCTTTGCCTGAAGGACGGTCCGTAGATCCGGCTTAGGCTTCGAGGCCCCCGACCGAGAGCCTTTCTTACCGCCCCAGCTCCGCCGCGGGGGAGCACGGGCGGCGACACTCTCTTTCTGCGCCTCTCTATGTGAGGAGCCAGCACGCGGCAGGGGCTGCTCTCGCCCAGCAGCCCCCTGAGCTAGAGAGCGGCGAGGGAGAAACCGCTGGAACGCCGCCACCTGCTTCCTGGCCTCCTGGTGCCTGTCGACGACGGAACCAACAGCGTCGCCGAACAGGCCAGAAGGCGAAAGCGGGGCGTCCAGGAGGAAGACCCTGTCACGGTCTTTGATATCTGACAGGGTCAACCAGAGATGCCTCTCTGCCGCCACCAGGGCTGCCATAGACCGCCCAGTAGCACGGGCGGTCTCCTTGGTGGCGCGGAGAGACAAATCAGCGGTTTTGCGGAGCTCGCCGATATCGTCCGCATTAATTCCCTCACCCTCATCTAGGTCTTTGAGCAGGTCAGCCTGGTACGCCCGCAGCACTGCCATGGTGTGCAGACACGAACCAGCCTGACCTGCTGCCGTGTACCCCTTGCCCACCAGCGCTGACGATGTGCGCAGCGGCTTGGTGGGCAAGGTCGGAGCCTTCAGAGACGACGCAGCGTCAGGGGACAGATAACTCGCGAGCGTCTGTTCCACCCGAGGCATCGCTCTGTAACCGCGCTCACTCGTCCCCGCCACGTTACCGTAGTAATCGGACGAGGGGACGAAGAGGCGGGCCGAGAATGGTTTTCCCCACGACCTCGACACCTCGGTGTGAAGGTCGGGAAAAAACGGCAGGCTCCGATGTGGAGGTGGAGTCTTAAACCGCAGAAAGCGTTCGTCCAACTTGCTTCTCTGCGGTTCAACACGACACTCGGCCGGCCAATCGATGCTTAATCTGGCCACAGCACGAGTGACCACCTCCACAAGCTCCTCATATTGGGGCGAAAGAGAGGGCGAAACATACTCGGCGCTCTCCACGTCAACCTCCTCGGAGGAAGACAGGAGAAGTGCCGAGCCCGCTGCCCGAGGAGAAGTAACCGCATGGCGGGCTTCCGATCTCGGGGAGCGGTCACCGGATCTAATGGGTGAGGATGGAGATAGAGACTCGCTCGTCTCCGATCCCTCCATCAGATCCCGCTGCGAACCCCACGAGCGCCGCCGCCGTTCCGCCTCAGCGGAAGCGGGGCCATTGCCGCGGGGAACGCTGATGAAAGAACCCTCCTCGGAAAAAAGGGCCTTTCGGGAGCGAAGCGTACGCAGCGGGAGACACTCGCAGTGCTGGCAGTCGGCTCCCTCGAGAGCTGACTCTGCGTGCCTCGCTCCCAAACAAACCACACACAAGCTGTGTGTATCACCTGCAGACAAATAGCGTTTGCAGGGAGGAACACACAGCTTGTATTGTGATCTGCTCTCGCCCTTCACATGCTTAGCCTTATACTGGCTTTTTGACATGATTAATTTCAAAGGACAGACAACACCAAATAAGACACACAGTTTAGACACAGAGCGCTAGCTGAATGACAGAAAGCTGATGCCGGTTTCACCGCACGTGCTTTTATACCAGCTGGTTATTATGTCACCTCGCCCGTGACGTCTCGCCCATCCTTTGGACAGATTACACTTGTATTCAGAGCCGGTCACGCTGAAGGCGTTCCCATAGCGTTTCGACGCAGCTCGAGTTCCTGAAGAGGAACCAGTCTTAAGTCGCTGAGGTATATTTGTAGCAATAGCCAAAGATACATTGTATGGGTCAAAATTATTGCTTTTTCTTTTATGCCAATAATAATCAGGATATTAAGTGAAGATCATGTTCCACGAAGATATTTTGTAAATTCCCTACTGTAAATATATCAAAACTTAATTTTTGATTAGTAATATGCATTGCTAAGAACTTCATTTGGAAAGCTTTCAAGGCAATTTTCTCAATATTTAGATTTTTTTTGTACCCTCAGATTCCAGATTTTCAAATAGTTGTATCTCGGCCAAATATTATCCTATCCAAACAAACCATACATCAACGGAAAGCTTATTTATTCAGCTTATTTATTCAGATGATGTATAAATTTCATTTTTGGAAAATTGACCCTTATGACTGGTTTTGTGGTCCAGGGTCACATATGGTATGTGATGTTGGTTTTGTACGTGTCACCACTGTTCTGACTTGAAATGTCCACTGAGTGGCGCTATATGCTCCGTGACGTTTTAAAATACGGAAAGTGCAAATAGCCCGCCTTGTTGGCAGAGGCTATTTACACTAACTCCGCCCACCAACGTGTGATTGGGATAGTCAACACTGAAAAAAGACGCTTGTGAAGCATCAGTTTCAGCGTAAATGGTAAGGCGCATGCTTTTTGATGCGATCGACCCGAGTTCGAACCCGCCTTTTACCTAACTTTTTTCCTCCCTTTTCAAATCTCATATCGCATCAGAAAGGCATTTATTTTCAATAAAAATTAAGGAAATAATCAAAAAGTTGAAAATAAAGTATCGGTTAGGTTTAGGGTAGGTGTAGGGCGGGCTTTATTATCCCAATAAGGTGGCATCCATTTAATAATTTAAATTAAAATTATAATTTACACTCAATACATTATTACTGCGTACTGTTTTATAATGTACTACAATACTGAGGTGCAGATAATTGCTACTATTTGCCATAAGTAGTATAAATTACAGAAAATCTTGCTGTTTTAACAGTGTAAATAGAATCTATAGCTATTTGCACTTACTGTAAATAGCATATCGTTAAAAAATACTACTATTTTCACTTAGTGTAAATAGAATCCATCGCTATTTGCACTTAGTGTAAATAGTATCTATCGCTAAGAAAATATGCTATTTGCCACAGCCATATCACCCTGCAGCCCAAGACTAGTCGCCCACTGAAGCTAAGCAGGGTTGAGCCTGGTCAGTACCTGGATGGGAGACCTCCTGGGAAAACTAGGTTGCTGTTGGAAGAGGTGTTAGTGAGACCAGCAGGGGGTGCTCACTCTGTGGTCTGTGTGGGTCCTAATGCCCCAGTATAGTGACGGGGACACTATACTGTCAACAAGCACCGTCTTTCGGAAGAGACGTTAAACCGAGGTCCTGACTCTCTGTGGTCATTAAAAATCCCATGGCACTTCTCGTAAAGAGTAGGGGTGTAACCCCGGTGTCCTGGCCAAATTCCCACCACTGGCCCTTGTCAATCATGGCCTCCTAATAATCCCCATCCACTTGATTGGCTCTCTCTCTCCTCTCCACCTGTAGCTGGTGTGTGGTGAGCGCACTGGTGCCGTCGTCCTGTGGCTGCCGTCGCATCATCCAGGTGGATGCTGCACACTGGTGGTGGTTGAGGAGAGACCCCACCACATGATTGTAAAGCGCTTTGGGTGTACAGCAATACACATAAAAGCGCTATATAAATGCATCATTCATTCATTCATTCATTCACTTAGTGTAAATAGAATCTAATTACATTCCCACAGGTATGTGTCAGGCTTGTGTTTGTGGTGTCTTGTGGTTTTCTGTCTCATGTGCTCCCCATCCTCGTGTATGCCCATATTTGGTTATATTCCTGTTCCTGTCTTTATTGGTTCATTATTAGTTAATTCAGTCCCACCTGTGTTTGTTTAATTCCCTCGTTTAGTTGGGTTTTTATAGTGTGTTCTGCCCCTTGTTTCCTGTCCGGTATTAACGTTGATGTCCTGTTTCTTGTCTGTCTCTGCCTGCCTTGTGTTCACTGTCTTGTGTTACCCTTTCGGATTTGATTAAAGACTGGCTATTTTGAGTTTACTCCTCATCTCCTCGCTTACCTTGTGTTGAATCGTGACAGAATAACGGACCTATACAGTCAGCGGCGGCTATTCTCCTCATTTTAGTTTTTTCTGTTTTTTGAAAGTTTTTTGTTTTCCTGTTTTTTTCCCCCGCGGCATGGAAGTTGCCGCTCGCTATTCCGCCATAGCCCGCAGCAGGTAAGCGTGGGAGTTCGGTGGGATCGCCGCGAGTACTGCGAGTCTGCTGGCCGCTCATCATTCAAGTTCACCGGCCGCTACGAAGTCAAGCCCACCGGCTGCTCCAATGTCAAGCCCGCCGGCTGCGGCTCACTTCAGCTCCAAATTTCGCTCCAGTGTCCTGACCAAGAGTCCAGTGCAGGCTCCAGCCCCTGACCAAGAGTCCAGTGCAGGCTCCAGCCCTTGACCAAGAGTCCAGTGCAGGCTCCAGCCCCTGACCAAGAGTCCAGTGCAGGCTCCAGCCCCTGACCAGAGTCCAGTGCAGGGTCCAGCCCCTGACTAGAGTCAAGTCATGTCCCCTGAAGTATTGTCCACAGGAACATTTTTAATCAGTCTTGTCTTGTCTTGTATTGTCTGTTGGGGTTCTATTGTTGCCTCAATTGAAGCGGTTCCTGAGTTCACCCCTGAGAGTGCCCCTGTCACCACGTTCAGCCCAAGGAAGGCTGTGGTGCTCACGTCAGGCCCAGAGAAGAGCCTCAGATTCCGAGCCTAGCCCTAAATGAGCTCCTGTTCCTGTGGATAGCCCTGAGAGGGCTTCTGTTCCTGAGTTTAGCCCACGGAGGACTCCTGTTCCTTAGTTTAGCCCACGGAAGGCTCCTGTTCCTGAGTTTAGCCCACGGAGGGCTCTAGTCCCCGAATCCAGCACAGGGAGGGCCTCTAGACCCGAAATTTTCACCAAGTAATTTTTTTGGGGGGGCCACGGTGGCCAATCCGCCATGGCTTTCTTAGCTCCCTGCTCTGCCATGGCCTCCCCGAGCTTCCTGCTCCGCCATGGCCTCCCGGAATGGGTCCTGCTCTGGAGCCCGGCCATCCCCGTGTATCCTGTCCTGAGGGGCCTCCAGAGTGCCCACCCCCCTCGGGGGGGGGGTAATATCAGGCTTGTGTTTGTGGTGTCTTGTGGTTTTCTGCCTCATGTGCTCCCCATATGGTTATGTTCCTGTTCCTGTCTTTATTGGTTCATTATTAGGTAATTCAGTCCCACCTGTGTTTGTTTAGTTTCCCTCGTTTAGTTGAGTATTTATAGTGTGTTCTGCCCCTTGTTTCCTGTCCGGTATTATCGATGTCCTGTTTCTTGTGTGTCTCTGCCTGCCTTGTGTTCCCTGCCTTGTGTTACCCTTTTGGATTTGATTAAAGACTGGTTATTTTGAGTTTACTCCTCGTCTCCTCGCTTCCCTTGTGTTGAATCGTGACAGTATGTTTTCGTCATGAGATCAGGTAGCATTTATTGGAATGAAATATACCTGCAGTATAGTTTTGATAATAAATGTTCACACAATCACAGGCACTCACAATCATTGGATGATAATAATATCCATGTTCCTGCAAGACAAAAAAATATTTTTTATTCATTTAGCCATCTATATTTTCATCAATAAATTAATATAAATAATAAAAAATAAATAAATAAAAATTATACAAATACAACAAAAAATATATATTTTTGCCACACCAGTTGAGTTGTATTTAAAGAAAATTTAGATTTTTTTTTTTTAATAGTGACTTCTGGTTTATGAGTAAAACATGGTTTGTGGCTTACACACTAAAGAAATTTTACTTTTTGTCCTACAAAATAAATTAAAATCAGCCATGCTTCAAACATGAATTCTGAAACAGTTGATATCAATTATCTACCTATTATACTGTACTTACTGAAAGGACTAGTTAGTCAGATTTGTCCTATCCTGGCGGTAGTTGGTCCTTACTTTAATACAGCTTTCAAAATTCATGTTTGAGATATGACTTTGTGTACTTTATGTTGTGAAATTAAATATGAAAGTCTCTTCAAGTAATGCTCATCACAGACCTCATTTTGCTCATGAATTGAAAACTACTATTCCAAAAAATCCATTAGGAAATTCCAGAGGGAATCCATGCTAAATTAGCCTCCCCAGTTGGCCTACAAATTGACATCATGAGGGAACAGCTCTATTCTTAAATTCTGAATTCTGGAGTGAAGAACTCAAAAGGGCAGACAGGGAGACATCAAGTGAGAGGACAAAACCAGCAGGGTTCCTCGTTCACTGAACTAAAGGATGCATATGAGTCACGCAAACTACACGCTACACCTCTACACCAATACTCACATCCGTCCTCTGATCTCAGAAGGGAGGAAGAAACCTAGAAATCTCTGTTTGACTCTGTTTGACACCCCATCCCCCTCTAGCAGCCCCTTCTCTGGCATCTTTGTCAACATATGAGAGATGAGAGAGAAAAATGAGAGGTAGAGACAAAGCTGTCAACCTTTCCTCGCAATGTGACATGTTGCTCTCTTTCCAGGAGGTTACTGCTAGGAAAACTATTCAACATTCAGAAGAGTGCTCCTTCTGTCCGTCAGTCACTCCTAGCAGCAATCCACACCTCTGACCTCATTCCCATCTTTTCACAGCTACATATGGTGAAATCCATTCGAAAGTGAGCAGCACTGTGCCCTACTCATTCTGAAGGGTAGAAAACTATGAAGGGTGCAGGGCATGTTTGAAACACACTATATGACAGCATATACGTCACTGACGTGTTATTGTTGGAATGATATCGGACTGTTATAATGGAAGTAATACTTTAAAGTAGACAGATAAATTAATATATAAATAAATAAAAATAGAATAATAAACAAAACAGAATAATAAAACGATTTGATATGAATTTTTGCATCAGATATTGCTTTGCAGCATCTTAATTTGTTCTAATTGTATACTGTCTCTAGCTGTTTAGATAACACTTTTATTAAACAAATAATAAATAAAATGGCAATAAAAATAATAAATAATGAGAATAATATAATAAAATGAAATAATAAAATTAATAACAATAATAATAAAATAATAAAGATAACAATGGCAAATAATAAAACACATAACAAATGCATAAATAAAATAATAAAGATAATATATCATAAATAAATAATAATAAAAATTAATACATCTGTGTCAAAATAGTTTATTGCAGTGTTTTTCATATTCACTTCAAATTGTATACTGTTCATGTGGTTTTTATAGTTGCTTTATAACAATAATAAAACAACATATATAAATAATAATAGTATGTTTTGCATCAAATATTGCTTTTTTGTATTTTTCAAATTGTAGACTAGCTGTTAAGATAACAAATAATATAAAAAATAATAATCAAATGATAATTGATTTAGTAAAATTGCCCGTATACATGTATACATAGAATAAAATAATAGATTAAATATTATAAATAAATAAATAAATAAATAAATAGTTTGTGTCAAATACAGCCTCTTTGCACTTTTTATTCAAATTTATTTCAAATTGTCTACTGTCTACAGTGTTGGTGTTCATAGCTGTTATAATAAATAATTTAATAAACACTACAATAAAACCCTTTAAATAAACAAAATAAATAAATAATGAAATAAATTTGGGTAAAATACTGCAGTTATAGGCATCCCTATTCAAATTTATTCCAAACTGTATACGTCTCTCCATGTTGGTAAACAAACATGTAAGACATATTTTTCACTTGTAGCAGTGAGTGTATGAGAGCAATTGAGAGTTTTCAAATATAGGTTATGTTCTTAAATAAATTACCTCAGGTTTGCGAAATAAGGACTGAGAAGACACTGGCCAGAGTTATGTGGTTATAAACGGCAAAATGACTTCCTTAAAGTGACTGTCCTTTGTACACTTTGTTGAAGGGCCCTTGGTGAAGAGTGAGGGGATTAAGCTGCTCAATTTTGAAAATGCCAGTTGGAATTTGCCCATATTCAGAGCGACTTCAGCCAAGATATTTAGTTATGAAGGATCATCCAAAGACTCCTGTGAACTAATGCAGGGGAAAATGAAGAGAAGTCAGAATGATATTTTGCACCGTAAGATTCTTAGACTCTATTGAACCGCAGCATGAAAAGGGTACGTTTAACATCAAAAGAGCAACATCGTGTTGCTCGCCAAGAGACCGAGCAAGACCACTCCAACACACTCCCACTGCGAGCAGCGAATTTACAGACAAACTTCTTCAAAAAGAAAACAAGATGTGCTAAGCGGAGAGAGGTGGGATAAAATTCGTTGTGCAGGACAGGAGGGGGGATTGAGGGAGAGGAACGGGGGAGTTATAGAGTTGGAAGGACAAATTAGCACACAATGTGGCTACTTTATAATTAGCTGACAAAACTGACAAGCAATTGCAGAGCGACTCAAGCATTAGATTAAAGTCTTTTCCATATTTAACACACAGCCCTATACGGCTGTCTGTGCTGAGTGGTAACTAGACTCCCACAATCCACACACACACACACACACACACACACACACACTGACGGCTGCTCTAATTGGTAATTATCCCCAAACCCTCCTCATGGGAAAGTGGTACTAATGGAAGTATTTTAGCTGGCTCAGTAGGCCCAGGCAGTTCTCCATCACTCTGTGGCTCCTCCATGAGACAAGAGAGGAAACGAGCAGGGGATTCTCTGGATCTCACAGGACTGACATGGTTAGGTTAGAGCAAGCATGATTAGACCTACTTCCTAAAGACACAACCACAAGATACTTTCACGTTTTTGATAATATATCTCTAACATTACAGGTCCTGATGTCTGGTGTTAGGGTTAGGGTCTGTATATACCAGAGTTGGTATGCAAAATAAAGGAACAGTTCATTCAAAAATGAAATTTCTGTCACTCACCCTCATTCCAGACTTTATGTGTTACGTTAGACACAAAACAAGATATTTTAAGAATGAAGATTAAGCTTTATTGTAGGCACAATAATTCTGTTGCACAGAAAACATAACTGTAATTTTACAGTTGTACTGTATTACTATTACTGGTATTACTATTATATTATTTTTCTTAATTTATATATATATATATATATATATATATATAATCACCAAAAGTTTGGCCAAGTTGTGCAGCCCTACAAACAAGCCCTACAAACCTGGAGCTTTTTTATTTAAAAAAAGTTTTTACCATTGAAATCTATCATTGAAATTAGATTTTATTTTTCCTTAAAATTGTGCAGTCTAAATCTCCAATCTGCTACTTTTAAAGCTGACTTTATAGGACTTTTTATAAGGACTGCATAACAAACTCTAATTGCTGAGACACACACTTGCTATGCTTATTTTGATATTTTTTTATTTAAAAAAAAAAGAGCAATAATAACAACTACTATTATTGTAGTTCTTTGTTTTACAGTCATATTGATATGGAATCACATTTTCTGGCCAAATTGTGCAGCCTACTGGAGCTTTTCCTTCTTTTTTAATAAGACTTTTTAAATCTTTTACTCTCCAGTCTTTTTAATCTCCAGTCTGGTCATTTTAAAGCTGAGATGGACTACACAATATTCTATAACTGCTGAGACACATTTGACATGCTTATGTTAATATTTTATATTAAAATATTATTATTATTATAATTATAATAATATGATAATTATTATTATTATAGTCTATTTGTGCTAATTACACATTTTAGCCAAATTGTGCTGCCCTACAAACAAGCACAGCAAACCTTTTTTAAGGAATTTTAAATTACAATTTTATCAGAAAAATGACAAATAGTGTTTTCCCCCCAAAATCATGCAGCCTTAATCTCCAGTCTGAAAGTTTTAAAGCTGACACAGATGGACTGCACAACAAACTATAATTGTTGAGACACATTTCACATGCTTACAAATACAGTGCTCATACCACTGACACATAGACCAACAATTACAAAAACAGCACATGCAGAACACAAGAACACATCCTGTAAATACACCCACTGATATCCCATGATTACCTGCTGGAAGACTGACTCACTGTTTTCACTTAAAAAAAGAGTTTGTATGAGTGAAGATATGCAAATACACACAATATCAGCGCTACGCTAGTATTACATTTTGTGTTATGCATGATAACCTCCGGAAAACAAATCAGCTATTATACCTGTGAGAAAGCATGTGATTCATGTTGAGATGCGCTTGATCTCCACCCAGTCCTACAAGACAGATGCACAAACAGATGTGTCTTCGCTGCTCTGCAGTGTCATCGGACGTCTTCAGAGTTTGTTCAAACACACACTTGCACACACACACATTCATGACACGCTAATCACAGCGCTGCGAGCCGACGGGGCCTATCTCTCTGACACAGCTCAGAGCCGCGGCATCACTCTTTAATATATTTTTAACCAGACACAGACACAGATGCCTTCGACACATCCAAAGAGATTTCAAGCTATATGAGATTATTTCTCATCTTCTCTTGCCTTAGACCCCTCTCACTTTCCTCGGCTCTCAAACTATCCCTCCCCCTTGTTCTTCCACCAGAGGGGGGATTGATGCTGTTAGGGTTCACAGAAAGGGCAGCGAGAGCCAACAAACAGGCAGAAAGTTTTGCCCCGTCTCGCCTGAACATCTTAGTTTGAAGAAAGTTCGTTTTGGACTTGTCAGTGGTGCCGAAGCGTGCGCTGAGATAAAAGAGTGTGCTGCATATTGAATCAGATAGTACTTGCCAATGCAATAAGATCCAATAACTTCACATTCCCTATGGTGTCTGGGAATTATTAAGAGCGATGTATTTTGTTCATCTTTCTCCAACCCTGTAGGAGATTCATGTCCATGCAACTTTACAGCAGAAATTACATGTAAGAGTGTCTAGCATGTTAATCAGACAACATCTTCTGTGATGAATTTATTTGAGACTTCTGGGTTGATTGATTTTTAGAGATGATGGGAGCTAGTTAATAAAATTTAGCTCACCAATTCCCTTGGCACCATGTCCTAAACAAATGGAGAACAACAAAACAAGCAAAAGAAACTCTTCCATGTTTGGTTTGTGGTGAGGTACCAAATATTTTCTGATTCTGATTGAGATGTTGCCACATTTTCACAACTAACTGTGTGGGTCTTTTTACATAAAGGATTAATATGTGTCATATCAAGTATCTGGGTTTATTTGAGCCTGAGTACATTTACACCTTCTTTCCAATGAGTCTCCAGTGTAATCACATCTGATCGCAACTCAAATCGCCATTTAAACGGCATTCATATGGCAATACAGGAAAGATTGCATTAGCTGAAACATTTCACATTAAATATTAAAAACAATAAAAGATAATTGAAAATTCTTTTCATAATTTCATGTGTTTTCTTTCTTTATGAAAACCTCACTGAAGCATGTTAATATGGATACGTATTGAAGAAATATTGAAACACTTTTTAAACCTTGGGGAACAAAATGAGAAAATGAGTGTGTAAGCCAGTGAAAATATCTGATAAATAATTGAATATTGTTGATAAAACTGGAATTTAAAATAAAAAGGCAAAAACCTACAATCCTATTTAAAAGTTTGGGGTCAGTAAGATTTGTATTTTATTTTATTTTATTTTATTATTTTGAAAGAAGTATCTTATGTCACCAAGGTGGCATTTATTTAATCAAAAATACAGTAATTGTAAAATATTATGAATTACTACAATTGAAAATACCTGTTTACCATTTTAAAATAATTTTAAATAGAATTTATTCCTGCATTTTCAGCACTATTACTACAGTCTTCAATGTCACATGAGCCTACAGAAATCATTATAATATGCTGATTTGATGCTAAAGAAACATTTCTTACTATTATCAATGTTGAAACAGTTGTGCTGCTTTTTTTAGTGAAAACCATGATACATATTTTCAGGATTCTTTGATGAACAGAAAGTCCAGGAAAATGGCATTTACTTGAAATAGAAATCTTTTCATCCAAAAAAAAAATTATTTTAAATGTGTCTGCACTATTATTAGTTATTATAAATGTCTTTACTGTCACTTTTGATTGATGAAATGCATCCTTAATAATTAAAAATATTAATTTATTTAAAAAATATCTTGCAGACCTTTACTGAACTTTTGAACTATATTGCATGTAGCAAAATGAGAATAACAAAATCAAACCTGTGTATATACCTTCATTGAATGTGGTCAAAATCCATCCCAGAAAACCTCTCCAAGTGCAGTTTCTGGTCTGATCACCAAAAACACATTAATGCCAACCCTTAATTACCAAAAAGAAGTATACTTCAAGTTTATTTTATTAAATATGCTTAAGTAAAGTTCAAGTATATTTTTAAGTATACTTTATTTAGTAAGTATACAAATATCAGTGTACTAGTAGTATACTTGTAAGTGTACTATTTCAATACTCCTTGGGACTAAATTGGCCCACTTTCTATATTAAAGTATACTTTTAAGTATAACAGTAGTTTTCTTTAAGTGAACTTTACATCATATCTTAAGTATACTATGTCCCTATTCATTAATGTGTATATATTTTGTTATATGATTATCTGAATATACAAAACATCAAAAGAAAGAACAGGGTATCTGCTTGTAAACAAAAACATTTTATTCTAGCTTCATGCATTCTTTTTTTATAAACACCTGAATGTGCGTAAGTTTCGTAAGTAAAATATATATATATATATATATATATATATATATATATATATATATATATATGAAGAAATAAGTAAACAACATTTTAAACAAAAAGCTGAAAGAAGACTATGAATTGGATTCAGAATGATAATCAAAATGTAGATGGAGTCGAACAACACCCCAAAGCTTGACAGTCATTATTACCTCTTCATGGGTCAACATTTTATTCCATAACGTTACACAGATTTGATGCTGTTTTATGTCTGATGATCATGTTAGATTACGTGTGGAAGCATCTGTTGTGTTTTGGTTTCTTCTTCCCTGTTTCCATGTTTTGGAAATTCTGTACAGAAGATTTGTAATAGCACCCCCTAGCGTATAACAATTAAAACATGCTCGGAGCACAAGTATAGCTCAAATAAATATAGACTTTTTCTAAGTATATGTCAAGTATACTTAAATGTCATTTTAAGTATATTTCTCAGAAGTACATAAAGCACATTTCTGAGAAGTACATAAAAAGTAGACTGAATTCTTAGTTTAAAAGAAGTATACTAATAACACACTTGAATAAACTTATTTTTCGTAAGGGAAGTGTAAATCTGGCCTATGAGAGACAGCTAATATAAGTCACAAAAGACTTACACACTCACAGCAGGAGGAAGGAAATAACACTGCCTTGTACTCCAGTCATCTTTGCTAAAGAAGAGCAATCTGTCTTATTGTAGTCTTCATTACTGTAGTTACTGAGTTACTGTAGCTGCCATGATGGATGCCAGATGACTGGCAAAGCAAAGTGCTGTGTCTTTTTAAACACATTTTACCTGACAGGATTCACTGCAATTACTTCGTTGACCTGTTTAGCGTTCAGTCGTGCAGATTCAGAGACGACTGCTGTTTTTCCAGCCTGGGGAAGTGCGTTCATTCACTCATTCCTTTGAGCGTTAGCTGCTGATCTTTGCTGGCGCTTTCCTGTTGCTCTCCTGCAGAAACAAACGGCAGGCATGTGTAGGCTGACATATACAGCAATAACGAGAGTTCATAGTCTTCCCGCAGGGAATTTGGGGTTTATTGTTGCTCGCGGCAGCCTGTTTGATACTCATCCATATTCTTTCTCTCTTTCTGGGTGCAACTGAACTGGGCTGTGGGGAATATAGCACCGTCTGGATCAATGGAGGACTTTCGCCCTGCAAGCTGTCATTTAGCTTGTGCAGCTCCAAGACTGATGCTTCTCTGTGGCTAATATTTTAGGAAGAGCACATAGATAGAAGCCGCCGATGGATCATAGCACTGTAAACTGGAAGAAGATAAAATGACCACTCTCAGACTAACATACGGTTTTATGACAGCAATGTGTTACAGCTAAAGTGCTTCAGCCCTGTCAGAGGACACAACCAAGCATGCATATTAATTTGATTGAAACTTCAGCCAATACTGAGGAGCAAAACCTGATGATATATTGTGTTCAAATAAAAGTCGCATACGGCATGTTTCTACTTGACTTTGGATCATAGAGATGTTCCATTGCCCAACGCTAAGGTGATGACACCAACGCTAACATTAGTTTGCAGGTGTTCAATTAAAAAAGAAGCATCCTAGCAACCAAAATGCAGAGGATAAACAATGGTATGATAATAAATTAATATTAGTATTTGCTCTGCAGGCATAGAGTTGTGAACAAAAAGGCAAAGTTATCATTTTCGCTCAGCGTCTCAGCCAACATTTGCTAAACAGGTTTTATTAGCTTGTAAAGCAGTTTCACTCACTGATGTTTGCTTAAAAGTGATTGATTATAATCTAGTTGTTGCTATGTTTATCATACACCTTAATCATGAAGAAATTAGAGTTGTGGACTTTTTTTAAACAAGTTGGAAATTTGACTTTTAAGGTACGCTATAACGCTATATATATATAAGATTTGAGGAGGTGGTACTTTTTTAGTAAATTAATATTTCTGTTCAGCAAGGACACATTAAATTGTTCAAAAGTGACTTGTACATTGTTACAAAATCTTTCTATTTCAAATAAATGCTGTTCTTTTCAACTTTCTATTCATCAAAACACTCTGAAACAAGAAAGAATCACAGTTTCTATAAAAATATTAAGCAGCACAACTGTTTTGAACATTGATAGTAATAAAAAAAAGTTACTTGAGCACAGAATCAGCATTTCATAAAGTGATACTGATAAGTGGATTAATGGCTGCTTAAATTTAATAAATTGCATTTTAAATTATAGTAAAATAGAAAACAGATTCAATTGTAATAATATTTCATAATATTTCTGATTTCTTGTATTTTTGATCAAATAAATGCAGCCTTAGTGAGCATAAGAGACTTCTTTCAAAAACATTAGAAAAAATCTTACTGACTCCAAACATTTAAACAGTAGCAATTCAGTCTGAAACCACATAAATTTAACATGCCCACCAGAAACTGGCACAAAATAAAGCAGCCCTGCTAATGACCATCTACACAGGAAACAACACCCTGCAGAGAAACCCAGTGTTTATTTTCGCACCCCAAACTGTGCTAATATATTGAGTCTTTTTGAAATGCCAGAGCCATTTCCTAGTCCTCGGCATTCCCTATTATCCTAAGCAGGCTGATTAAAGACTCTGAAACTCCTGGGTAAAGGTAAACACATCCCTGACTGATCACATGAATGACAGCCAACAGAACTGGGATAAACATTTGTGTGTGTCTGTTAGGTGTAAAAGCTTGTGTCTAGCTATAATATTGTGCTTAAAGCCTTATAATACCTCACCATTACTTGTGATATATAAAAAGTGTACGTTATAATGCATTGTTCCTATCTAAAACATGCAAGCTCAAATTTACAGCCTCAAAATGAAATTTGCCTAGTGAAATACGCAGCCGTCAAACCCTGACTTCATTAGCATGAATGTGAGGTTTGTGACACTCCACAACTCACACACACTTGCTAGCACGCATGCTATTTATAAGTAAACAGCATCGGGCGACAGTTGACAATGGAAGCCCTTGAAGTGTGCAGACGAGAGGGATAGCTTTAAACGGCCATGATGTAGCTGCTCATGTATGAAACCATGCTAATGTAATTCATTCTACCTGGTGATCTCCCTCTGAACGACGCTCCACTACCTAAACTCATGAATATTTCATGAAAGTCACTCACAAAACCACATCTTCAGAATCACAGATTAATACTCAAGGGGATCACTAGCTAGGGGAGGGCAGTGGCATGTGAGTATGTTTGTGCAAGTATGTAAGTAAAGTGGAAGACTGTCTGTACAGGAGCTTTTCTGGCTAGTATTTTCATACATGTACACACAACATAGGCTCATTGGAAAAATGCCTATACCTACATTCTTACAAAACCCAAAAATACAATTCACAGCGGTTTCCAACTTCAAACAACTTTCATTCCTTTTCACACTAATTAGGATTACACGAATAGATTATCTATTAATGAAAACTTATTTTGCACAGTTCCTTGCACAATGTTATGACCTCAAAACACTTGTACCATAGTATAATTGTAACCTAATACATTTTGACATTTGCATCATATAACCACCTCCACATGTATGGCTTTTTTTATGTAGTAAACTTGCTCGGTAGCTCCCCTGGTACAATACTGCTTTGCGAAGAGCTCAGTACAAGTCCCGTGAAACACGAGTCGTGATAAAAGAGATCAAAGACTTATAGGAAAAAGCTAAAATGGCATTAGTGCTTCTGCAAATTTAATTTAATTTTTTGCATTAAGGAGAATTAGTAAGAGTCTCACGCAGGTGCAACACGTTTCGTTTTGTCTGAAAACATGACTGAATTAAGGCAGACTTCTGAGAGAATTTAAAAGAAAGAATGTATGATTGAATGAATTGTATGAACGCATAAGGGGGAACTGACTGTCTTCAAAAAAGTTTTGATGATATTTGCTTTTCATCTTCCCACATGTAGGCCTAATGCGTAATAAAGCAGTGTTCATAAGTGCAGCATTGCTTTGTTTACAGCGGTTACTGCTGTTCCATAAGTGCCACCTGCTGTCAGACAGTGAATTTACATTTTCATTCAGCCTGTCTGCAGTTTGTGTTCAGACCAGTGCAACGTTAGGCCAAATTTTTGTTGTAAATATTAACCGGTCAATGGAAAAGGGCCTACCTTGTTAGCCAAAGTGTTGAGATTTTTAGAATGCATATTAGCTTATGTAGAACTGTTTATGGAGCAGATAAAATATAATATATTTATCATTCTGACTCACCTTTTTCATAAAAAAAAAAAAAAAAAAAATTAAAGGCTGAAAAACTTCAAAACTTTATTTGAATGTAGTACATGTCAGTAGATAACATGTTATGGATATTTTTTGTTAGTTTAAAATCCGGCCCTCATTTTTAATGTTTTTATTTTAATGTTTAAGCAAATAAAATAGTGCTGCTAATTTATTTGTTGGTTTTCGACATAAAAGTTAGTGAAATGATTTCAGTGTATCAGTACTTTTTGAACATTTCCAGCACATTTTAACCACACCATGTACAGTACAGGATTGATACATTATTTAAGAGATTTAAGTATTGTATAACAAAGGTACCTCTCAGCCACTTTCATTTGTAAAAAGTAGCTCTTTAATGAAGTAAGGTTGGAGAGCCCTGACTTTGTATGACCTGCTGTAAAATCACTTCAGTGAGAGCTAGCTACCACTTCAACCGCTTTTTAGCTGCCTTGTGGGTTTACGCTGAAACTTTTTATTAGAATTAAAATAAATACACTAAGGCTAAATCTGACCGGCTTCAGCAGCTAAGTGTTGACATGCTGTGTCACTAGCAAGCATCTCAGGGAATGTGTAAGCGCTAACGCCGGCTAATTAGCAGGAACGGACAAGTGAGGCAAATAATTCAAGGTCGATGCAACGAGCAAAAAGAGACTGTATGTCATTTACACTGTCCACCCTCCCTCTTGAGACCTGCTAAATAAATAACAGCTATGAAGTGCCGTCACAACGATAGGAAAAAGAAGATGTGATCCTCAATACTCTCATTAAAAAACAGGAACATAAAATGTAGCGGGCCAGATGGATATTCATTTTTCAGCATGCCCATGTCAGTCATGAAGATACATCATGAAGATACACGAAGTACATCACGCACACACACACACACACACACACATTAAAAAAAGGGAGGTACAGGTGCAGCTTCGGTCAAACAGAGAGTTTTGCTAATTACAGATGTAATGTTGGCTGTAATTCAGAGTAATGCTCATTAAGATCAGACTTTATTTTTAGCCTTAGCATCACCACATGTCAAAACGCTAATCAGTCTGTTTTATGCACAACTTCATAGAATTAGTTTCTCCTAACTGTTCAGAAAAGAAGAAAAAATAAATAAATTTTAACACAAGAATGTGAAACCGATTCTATTGCTCTCGCTATTTTGAGAGCGTAGGCCTGGTACTGTGCGTTTGAGTATGAGTCAGAGGGATAAAGAAACACTCAAGATAGCATTGTTGAGAAAATAACAATGAATAACTTCCCCCGAAAGGTTGGTTGCTTACATCATCCAGCATTTTTGTGTAATATCACAGAGCTGGTGTCCATGACCGTGATCTTACACAAGATTTGACGCACATAATCCAGGACAGGAACTAAGCTGTAATGAAAATCATGTACATGCCTTTATATAAGATCATAGGTCACTTGTGAGATAGTATATTGTGCAATTCCCAATTTAGGCTTCACTGATCTCTCTTTGAATGTCCTCATTCCCTACTTCACCTTTCCATCTGTCTCTGTCCATATGTCTATCTGTGACCCTCTATGACTGGGTTCCAAAACAAAGTGAGTTGCCTCAGTGCCTACTACATAAACAGCATAACCTCATATGTGACTCCTTTAGCAAATTCTAAATAGGCAGCAGTTCTAAATATTGCTCAACAGTGGAGAGTCAGCTCTCAACTGATTTCAGTAATGCTTGATGTTAGCATGTTGCTAAGCTAACATCATAATATTCTGATAACAACCTGGTCTCATGAAGAAAACATACGTCTGGGAAATTTTTTCGCAAGATGCAAAATACGTACCACCATATATGTTCTGTGACCAGAGGTGGGTAGAGTACCCAAAAACTGTACTCAAATAAAAGTAAAAGTACTTATAGAAATATTTACTCAAGTAAAAGTAAAAGTAATAGTCTGAATAGTTACTTGAGTAAGAGTAAAAAAGTATCGGATAAAAAAACTACTCAAGTAGTTAGTTACTAGTTACTTTGGATCATATACTGAATAGCTATAGTCTATTTTTATTTAGATATATAGATAACATTTCTATATATACATATATATATATATACACACACACACACACACACACACACACTGCCGTTCAAAAGATTTTTAATGTTTTTTTCATGTAATTTATTTCAGTGATGCAAATCTGAATTTTTATCAGCCTTTACGCCAGTCTTCAGTGTCACATAATCCAGAAATCATTCCAATATGTTGACTTATTATCAATGTTGTTCTTTTTAGCTTTCTATTCATAAAAGAATCCTGAACAAAATGTCACAGGTTCCAAAAAATATTAAGCAGCAAATATATTAGAATGATTTCTGAAGGATCATATGACTCTGAAAACTGGAGTAACAGCTGATGTTAACAGCTTAAATTATATTTTAAAGTATATTAATTATGTATTATATAGCCTATGTATATATGTATAGGCCTATAACCTCTGACACGGAGAAGAGTGAAAACTCCTCACATGACAGATTTGCTTTCAATTGACTGTAGATCCAAAGCCACGTCTTCAATGCTCTTGATGTTACAACTCTGAGTGAGAACCACTTCAGACGACTCAGTGCGTGCGGCAGGGAACTGAACGAATCATTCAAACTGATTCGCCAACCAATTCACCAGTTTGCCAGCTGGTTTGATCAAGCCTTTTAACAGAGTTGACTCAGAAGAATGAATCATTCGTGAATGGGCATCACTCATTGCCCAGAGAAAAGTAGACGGCGTGTTTGGAATAAATTGAAGCATTTTTAACATGTATTGCATTAAGATAAAGTAACGTGAGGAGCGTCGCCCACAGTAACGAAGTAAAAGTATTGTTTTTTCACCAAAAATGTACTTGAGTAAAAGTACCCATCTTTAAATATACTATATATTTAAATATATATATGCCTATGCTGTAAGTCTAATGCTCTGGGTTGTTTTAAAATAACGTACCATCTGCGCTACACCTAAACCTACCAGAAAGTATGAACAAAAGCAAATGTGATGTAAAAACACAATCGTAAGTATGCCGTTTTAGCTTGTTTTTTGATCTTTCATCTTTTTCATCATGAGTCATGTTTTTGATGGGATTCCACATCCTAAGTCCAATTCTGTGCCGGCTGAGCTACCAAGCAAGCTTGTTACATCCGGAAAGTGAAACATATGGAGCTGTAATCATAACTGTGTACAAAAACGATTACAAGTGCTCACTGTTTTACTGCCTCTAGTGTTCATTTTTTTTGGAAACTGCAGTGATATGTAGCCTACGTATTGGTACGTTTTTTGCATCTTTTCGAAAAAGTTCCCAGAGGTACGTTTTCGCCGAGATCAGGTAGTCTAATAAACATCAAAATACACAGCACACAAATCTTTTTTGAGCTGAATGAAACATTATTTATAATCAACTTCTCTTGCCTTTCCTTGAGAAAAAGAAGTGCTTTAATTGTACTGAATGTGCACTTGTAGTGTGCTTTAAATCCAAAAAATCATTTCTAAAAGCTATAAAATAAAATAAAAGGCCGCTTAAGTGTACTTGGCACACTTTCATGACAGCTTCTGAACACTTAAGTATACCTTTTAGAAGTGCATTTCATATATGTTTTCATAATCTTTAAACAAGTACACTTTTCTCTTGTAGTGAGTTATTCGATATTCTATATATATTGTAAGAAAAAAAATCTGTAAAACAACGAATAATGTCCTGGCAGAAAATGCCCAGTACATTTTCTGTTAAATTTACAGACATTTTCTTGAACACAACTCACAACTCAATGCAATGCAAAATTAAAAATACAGGTAAAAAAAGATCAATATGGAAAATTCCTTCATATTAACAGTACATCGAGTCATGTTTTTATGGTCTTTTCTTAGAGTGTACTAAATTAATCACTAAATTAATCAACTTAATCATTACAAATGAGTACTTACAAATATATTTAAAGACATGGCATAAAAGTTTCAATAGAGATGACATTAATGTATATTTTAGTTTACCATAAATGCTTGTTGGTATATTCAGCAGTATAAACGTTTCAAAGACAATAGAAGTACTTATGAAATTACAGAAACAATGTATTTAAGATGTAAAATAAATATCTTAAAATAAATTTTGATTTAACTGCAATTAACATGCAATTAAGTGTCGAAAACATTAAATCAGGTTTGAGCTAAAGTTTATTCTTTTAAATTCTATTATTTCCATAATAAATTCTTTTTTTTTTTTCTTTTTTCAAAAAATATGGCAAAGTTTTCACAAGGGTTATCCCACCATTTTGGATTTTTTTATTTTTTTTTTGCAAAGCTTTTTGAAATGGATTTTGGGATTGCTTCTTTTTTTATGTCTCTTTCTGTCTTTCTTTGATCATTGTGTCTTTGCCTCAAATAAACTTTAAAATAACAAAAGAAAAAAATGCCTTTCTAAAATAATAGCATGTGATGAAGAATAGAAGACACAGAGAAATTGCAATACAACAATATATTAATCTGCTCCCTTGCTATTATAGTCGTGAGATTAAACTCCAATGATGGGATTAAAAGGGGTCCTCGCATTCATTGCTGAGATGAAGAAATATGGAATACCATGAATATTATTTCTCAAATCTGATCAGTTAAGACCTGAGGGATTTCCGCCTGAATCATTTATACAGTAGCTGACAACACAAAGAAGCCATGAACACACAGCTCTTGTCTGTGGACATATTGTATAATAACAATGTTTCCATCCTGCTGTCATAAACACAGGTGGCTTTATGTAATCTAGACAAAGAGTGTTGAGGAGGAGGATTATTCTGTAAGGGAGAATGATGCAATAAAGACATCCGCCAATGAATCAGCCTTGAGGAAAGTTTTATTTCTCAGTGGTTGATCTTTTATAGCTCAGGAGAATCAGTGGAGTTCTCAGTTACGATTTAAGCATCAATTTTTTTCTTAGATGTTTCTCTCAAGATACCTTAGGAACAGGGGAGTGGGGAAGACACTTTATAAAACCTCATCAGCCTGGCTCATGAATATTAATAAGTTAACGTAGAGGTTTTGAAACCTCTTTTGAAATCTATAGATGATTTCTAGGGTCCTTTTTCAGGAAAAGAAATCTGGAGACTGGAGCAAAATCCTACATCTGCTCTTCATTTAATCATATTACATTCTTGTAGAAACAACTGAGATATAACAGAGATCTTATTCAAGTTCTTTCCTATGAGGTAATTCATGTGGATGTCAGAGAAAAGATGTATGGATTTGAGATACCATATCTTTTTGTCTTTAAGACAAAGAGCTCAAAGAAACTCAAGCTTCGTTCATTCTGTACATTGATTCTTTGATATGAATGGCTGACTAAGTTTGGCTCCAATCCATTATAGATTTGCATCCCTGTAGTTTTGTGTCTCCTCCAGTAGGTGTTCATGGTAAACTCTGGTTTGAGGAGATTAGGGAAGCAGGTGTAACTAATTCTCCCCAATATCCCCACTGAGCCCCACGTTCCTAGACTCGCCTTTTCGAAATCCCCACGTCCTGTCTACTGTTCCTCCTCACCGAACCTTCATCTCGGCGTTGACACCTCCAGGCACGGCCCGCTCAGCTCTCATAAACAATAACTATGTTCACACACAGTTCAGTTATTGTGTAAATGAGAGTGACAACCAAACTAGCTCCCATTAAATTCTCAGGATTTAGCAGAGTACATCTACTAAATGATTAAAAACTTTAAAAAAGTATTCAAAGCTGCTGTCGATCGGAACAGTATTTAAACTGCCCTGTTTGAGTTAGTAAACAGAGTTCAATTTAAAATACTGCATTTCCAAACCTTCTTACTTTAAGCCGATGTTTGTCATCAGAACCGGACAACACGGCTGATTTAGTCTTGTTTACTTGTTTTAATTCTTGTTTACTTCTGGGCTCACTACCGGCTACCTGTCTCCCGCAGCATGTCCACTCGACCTGAAAGAAGAAAAAGAGATAGGGGCAAAAATCCAAGGAGGTGAGGAGTGTTCAAAAGAGAAAATGCACTAACAAAGAAAGGGGACTCATTTTCAAGTCTCAGCTTTCATCATGTCATAATTGTGCCTGAAATCAGCATGCATTCAAGGCAAACGGCCCAGCGTTTCCCCCTCATCCTTCTCTCTTTAGCTTCTTCTCCTTAACTTACTCTCTCCATTTCCCTTTTTGCATATAAAAAGGATAAATGCAACTTCCAGATCATGAATATTTAAGATAAAGCATGTTCATTTGCGAGTCTTTGAAGAAATGTTTTCTCAGTCCTTTTATCCAATCCATACCTTCAACTTTGACCTATCTGTTTATCGTTTGCCAAGTCTTTAAGTTCTTGCTCAATGCCCCCTCAAAACCCTCATGCTTTTTTTTTTTTGGTGAATGTAAGTACAGTTTATCTTTAAAGTTACAAAGTTACAAAAGCTAAATCAATATCTGTTGTGCTCACAAAAAAAATCCCAAAAGTCTCTCTCTCTCTCTCTCTCTCTATATATATATATATACACACACACACCTCTAAATGTAACAACATAAAATTTTAAAGATGCTTCAAAACAACATTTATAGTGAAAAGTCCCAAACGAACATATACACTCTTAAAAATAAAGGTGGTTCACGATGCCATGGAACAACTTTTTTGTCTAAATGGTCTAAAGAACCTTTAACATCTAAAGAACCTTTCTGTTTCACAAAAGGTTCTTTGTGGCGAAAGAAGGTTCTTCAGATTATAAAAAGGTAAGAAAGAGATGGTTCTTTAAAGAACCTTTGACTGAATGGTTCTTTGTGGAACCAAAAATGGTTCTTCTATGGCATCGCTTCAAGAACCTTTTTAAGCACCTTTATTTTTAAGAGTGTATGATACATTTTAATAGGATTATTCATTTTATTCATATAACATTACAATGTATAGTTTTTACATTTATATATTAAAATACAAGGCTTAAGAGAACCTTCTTCTGTTGGGGTACTTTGTAGTAGTTTTAGACATGATGTATTTGTTTATTTTTTTAATGTTTTCAAAGATTCACTCTGTAGTTCATGTTTCACCTTGAGATTAGAGTAAACTAGTTTAGCTGTTGACATAAAAGAGCTCATTTTGTACAGAACCTACTGAATGACAGAATTGATTTGGAGGTTTCAGGCATCTCTCATCATATTGGTTCATAGTGGAATGTGGAAAAAAATGAAAAGTATCAATTCCTACCTCATTCCACCACAGCTCATTCCAGAATCTGGACACGGTTGATGCTGTATGTGTGTATTAAAGACACAAGCCGTTTCCCTCATGACAAACACTTTATTGTCCAGTCACTGAAACTGCAACTAAAGCAGATCTTTTTTCACTCCCGGTAAACAGCAACTGCTGAGAAAACTGAAAGATGACAAAGGAAAATGAAAATCTATGGAAATTTGGACAATCGGTCAGACACTGTACGCTCTTCTTTCCTTATAGTCTAGCTGAGTCATTGTGATCATACGCAATTTGTCTAACTTTCTGCTGGGAAACTTTTCCTGAGGGAACTTTATGGCCCGAGAATGAAAAATCGGCAGCTGCCCTCCCCAGCCAGTTTTCTATCTTTCCCCCACGCAGAGTTTATTTAAAACTCAGGTGGCGGTTGCTGATCTCCAGGAAAGAGAGAGGTGCTGTAGGCTCTAATAGCCAACATTATCTGAGAGTGCATCAACCACCGAAGATAGGACTATAATTTTTTTGCTAAAGTACAGTGGGCAACAAAAGTCTAGACTACTTATATTTCACATCCTTTTCTACAAGTTTTTCTTTAAAATATATATTATCAGCATAATAATTTCAGTCAAAACTAAAATGTGCATAGAAATGCATAAAAATTAGTACAGTATTCAGAACTCAGGCGTTTGCTTAGAAAAAAAAAAAACAACCTGTGCCAGCTAAAAAAAAAAAAAAAACTGTGATTGAGATGAATGAGAATGCTAACAAATTGCCATCTCTGGGTATTATGAACTTCTTTGCAAGGCTAGGCACCAGGATTTCCAAAATTCAGAATTTGATTGAGAATGCCTTTTAAGTTCCAATTCACTTTATGAATGCAAACTGAATTTCAATTCTATTCAAGTCAATTCAGACAGACAGACAAGACAGACAGACAGATAGATAGAATTGAAAAGGAGCCAGTTCTTCAATTTCTAATGCAAAACATTCTCTGTTCTGCATTTGCGTACTTGCATAGAATATCTTTTTGGCCTTAATCTGTTTACAGGACAGGAAGTTGCATTGAACTAAACACAGTGATTACGCTACCCACGGATAGACTCTCTGGTGTGTCGTTCCTCGTGCGGTCTGAATGAGAGGACCATCTATTGAAACTTGCTGAAGGACTGCATGTGGGCTGTGCGCTAAGAAAAATGTTTGCGAGATGAAGGGCTGAGAAGAAATGAAAGAAAATGATTGCATGTGTTTTTCTATCCCAACAGCCAATTCCTATGTTATATCCCAGAGAGAGTAGCACAGGAAGGGCTTTCAGACAGAAGGGGCTCATCAGTGCCCGCACGCTCCCATACTCTCACACAGCTCCAGTCTGACACTTCTCCTCGGGGTGGAAGATGAAAAGAATTTTTAAACACCAGTGTGATGGATCACTCATGCATATTTCATGCTGTAAAGCACATGCTGTTATCACAAAGCAGATTAATTGGACATTTACTTGAACACTAATCGATTTCGACAAGATATATCTATATTATTTCCTGTCTTTGTTCTGCCACCCAGCAACTTAGCTGTTTTGGCACTTTCCACGAACAAGCTATAAAGCATCTGAAATAAAAACTACGGTGGCTCAGTAATGCACAGCACAACAAAATCTCCACAACACAACAGAAACAAGCCGCAATGAAATTAGCACAAAACAATGGAAACAAGTCTCAACACAATGGAAACAAGCCACAACACAATGACATTAGCATAACACAATGGAAAGAAGTCACAACACAATGGAAACAAGTCGCAACACAACAGAAACAAGTCACAATACAATGAAATTAGCATAACACAATGGAAACAAGTCACAACACAACGGAAACAAGTCGCAACACAACAGAAACAAGTCGCAACACAATGAAATTAGCATAACACAATGGAAACAAGTCACAACACAACGGAAACAAGTCGCAACACAACAGAAACAAGTCACAACACAATGAAATTAGCACAACACAATGGAAACAAGTCACAACACAATGAAATTAGCACAACACAATGGAAACAAGTCACAACACAATGAAATTAGCACAACACAATGGAAACAAGTCACAACACAATGGAAACAAGTCACAACACAACGGAAACAAGTCACAACACAATGAAATTAGCACAACACAATGGAAACAAGTCACAACACAACGGAAACAAGTCACAACACAATGAAATTAGCATAACACAATGGAAACAAGTCACAACACAACGGAAACAAGTCGCAACACAACAGAAACAAGTCGCAACACAACAGAAACAAGTCACAACACAATGAAATTAGCACAACACAATGGAAACAAGTCACAACACAACGGAAACAAGTCGCAACACAACAGAAACAAGTCACAACACAATGAAATTAGCATAACACAATGGAAACAAGTCACAACACAACGGAAACAAGTCGCAACACAACAGAAACAAGTCACAACACAATGAAATTAGCACAACACAATGGAAACAAGCCACAACACAACGAAATTAGCACAACACAACAGAAACCAGCCGCAACACAACAAAATTAGCACAACACAACAGAAAAACAAATGTATTTATCTATTTCAGTTGGTTACCAAGGAAAGTTTTAAGTTAAAGTACTAAAATGACTAAAACTGAAATGAAAATAAATTAATTCTAAATATAAATATTAAAAACTACCTAATGAAAATAAAATCACATGACAAAATTATTAAAATTTTAAGAAAAATTTAAAAAAATGGAAAATTTAAAACTAAAAGCTAATTCAAAATATAAATAAATAATATAATAGTACATAAATAATGCTCAAATGATGTTATGAATGTTATATTTACTTTGTTGGACAAAAGAATTTTTGGTAATTAATTTTTTATTTATTTTTTTATTTTTTTTACTACAATTCATTACAGTTTTTTACAATCATTTTTGCACTAATAACAGAACCTTCATGTCATTTTTAAAAACTCTAGACACATAATTCACAACCGATGATCAAAATGCACATTTTTCAAAACACTTAACACTTTTTCCAAATGCTTGGAGACAATACACATGAACCAAAGATCTTTTGGTCATTGAACTAAAATCACCGGTTCAAACTTAACATCAAAGTATTACTATTTCAAAATACAACTCACACATTACATCTGAATTGAGTGTTTATTCATTTCATTACAATGATCTAACTATCAATTGATACAACTGCTCAAAATGCTAAGTAACTGTTGCATTACTCTTAATGCATAGTTTTTATGGAAAATGATGAACAATATTACACATTTAGATTATGAAAGTGAAGCAACCGAGGACTGAGTATGTTCAGGTATGATCAGTTTCAAGATGCTTGTTGTTGGGAGAAAAAAAAATCCCCAAAAGTTTATATCATTGTTATCAGTATTTGTTTTTCGTACAGTAAATGTCTTTTTAGAGGGTGATAGAGCTGGAAGCTGATGAAAACCATCCATATTTTTGGATGAGGCAGGCTTTACCTTGGCCATGACACGGAGGAGAAGTTGAGAGCCCAGCGGTTGAGAGGGGCTCAGAACGATGTTCTCTGGGGGGCCTGAACACCCCCCACTGAATGTGATTTTGAGGGGCCCCACAGCAAAATCAGCCCAGCAGGCGCCAGACGTCTATGTAACGTCAGGTTGACGTTGGACATGACGTCGGACTGACGTTGCATTTTGGTTGAAAATGAAAATCGGGTTGACGTCAATATTTGACGTCAATTTGACGTTGACTTAACGTTGGATTTTGGTTGCACAACCTAAAAACAACAAAATCTCAACGTCAGCTGACGTCGGTATTGGACATCAATTTAACATTGACATTAGACGTTGAATTTACGTTGAATTTTGGTCACCCGACGTCGCAACCAAAATTTAACCAAATATCAACGTCTTATGACGTTGTGTGCCTGTTTTGTGCCTGCTGGGAGTGCAAAGGGCCCAGAATTCCTAGCGAAGGCATTGAGTGCAATCATGGTTTCAGGCCCATCCACAGTTTATCACCTTGTATTTACCCCCATACTCCCCTTTTCTTACTGTAACCCGACTGAGGAGTTTTTCTCCACATGGAGGTGGAAGGTTCACAAACAAGTCACTCTTCTCCAGGCCATTGATGATGCGTACAATGACATCACAGGAGGAGACCAATGTCAGGCCTGGATTTGCCATGCCAGAAGATTTTTTTTCCAAAATGTTTAACTAATGAAAACATCCATTATGATGTGGATGAGAACCTGTGGCCAAATCCACAAGACAGGGTTGATAAAAACATAGAAGTGCAGTGAGGAACACTCCAGTTGACATTTTACTGTAGGCCTACTGTACTTTTTTCTTATCTTTTGTTTTTCTTTTCTAGTTTTTTCTTATTTAAAGTTTTTTGAAAAACCTGTTGTGTTGATTATTTCGTCAATAATTTTCATTAAATTTTGTTTAACGATTCCAGTGTCTGTACTTTTCTCTCTAGTCTATTACAACAAAGTATGAATGTGTAGAACCATAATGAAAGCTGTATCATGTGTTTTGAACAACTATATTTAATGATTGTATTAACAACTAAACAGTGAAACTATGGTTATCTTGTGTGTGGGTGATCTAAAGTAATGTTCCTATGATATTTCATAATAAATAAGTATTTTGAAGCAATGCTTTTGCAAATGCAAGGCTTCTTTAAAGATATGAACGCAATATGCAGAGTTTTGAACATTGGACAGCCTGTGTTACAAATAATGACTGTTTTGAGTATTGTGTCTAGAGTTTTGAAAAATGACATGAAGGTTCTGTTATTAGTGCAAAAATTATTATAAAAAACTGTAATTCAACAGATATGGTCAAAATGTTAACATTGTATAATTTTAATAGTTGGATACAGTTGAGAAGGTCAAGACCTTGTTAGGTTAATTATAGTAGGTTTAATATTATAGATAATAATTAATCTAATATCTAGTTCTCACAAAATACATAAGATTGTGCTTCTGATGCATTAAAAAACATTATTGAAGACAAAAGTGTGCTTCATGCAAAGTGCCTTATATCACTTCCTGCCTTTGTTCTGTTAACCTGCACCCTGACGGTTCTTCAGTAAAACCTACATTTGAAGATCCCCATGCTCTTGTTTGCTCTCTTTCTCTAACACACACACATATACTATTTGTTAAATCCAACCGTTTCAAGGTTGTGGCTGCTTTTGACACCCCACTATGCATGTGTGCATGAGGGAATTTGAGCGTTCCTTTGGGTTTAAGCTCAATCTGGGAGCGTGTAGAAAAGTGTTAAGGAAGAGAGAAAGTAAGAGACACAGAGAGAGGACGAAGATGATTCGTCACCCTCATGCCGTTTCAGACCTGTATGATTTCCTTTCTTTTGTAGAACATGCTTTTGTGATTTTCTGTCCACACAATAAAACTCAGTAAGGTCCAGTTGTTTTGGACCCCATTGACTTTTATTGTAAGAACAGAAACATTCTTTAAAATATCTGCTTTCGTGGATTGCAGAAAAAAGAAAGCCCTACAGGTTTGGAACAACATAAGGTGAGTAAATGATGACAGAATTTTCATTTTTGTGTTATTCCTTTAACAGCACACCAGCTGCTTCCCACAGGAAAATCAACATCCCTCTTTCTTCCTCGCTCTTTCCATCGGTTTCTCTCCTTCACAGCGCTCAAACACGCCACACGGTTTTCAACAAACGCAAATGAGGCTAGCAGCTTCAAGCATTGTTTCTCTCTTAAAGTTTGCTCAGGAAAAAACAACATCATCGGCCTCCTGTGATTGGCTGTGGCAATGATGAGGAGCATTTGTGCAGAAAACATGAAGTTTGCAGCCTGGCACTAATGCAAGGCAGGAAATGAATAGGTCTGATATCCCCCTCCCCTCACCCACACTGTATTACAATGATTTCTCCTCTGTGCCAGATTGCCATACTGTAATAATCCTGTGCATATTTGATAAGCAAGCCCACGTTCCCCCCCTTCCCATCATCTAGTCCCTCACCACACCTCATTTCACTTATGGAACGATTGTTCACTCATTAATTCAGCCTCACACTGTGGAAACAGGTGAATGAAGGGCAAAGAATGACTCTGTTTCATCTCTGCCTGTCGCGGTGTCTCAGTTCATTTTTCTTCCTTGAGCTTTTTTTGTTTCTCTGTCAGACTCTCTGCTGGATGTTTTGAACTTTCGCTAAATATAATCTATAAATATGCGATTACCGGGGGTAATAAAAATATCAGCAAATTAGCTTGCAGTGATATGAGGTGCAGTGGCCCACCAAATACACTTGGACACTTAAAGGGGTAGTTCACCAAAAAATGAATGTTCTGTCATTATTTACTTACCCTCATGTACTAAAGCTGTAGGGTGTTGCAGTTTCTGTGAAACGAAAAAAGGAATTTTCATTAGATAAATCATAACAATTATCATTCCTTTTTAGAATCTTGATATTTTTTTTCCATAAAATGATCACAGTCTGTCAAGGCTGTAAAATGGCCCCTGTTTTTATTGTTGTTGTTTTTTTGTTTTGTTTTTTTACACATTTTAAAGCCACATAAGTGTTGCTCTTAAATCAAATGAATCACTTATGATAAAGTATGTCATCATGGTGCTTAAGAACCAATGGTGTTTGATGCTGTTGGTGTTTTTCTTTAAACCACACATAAAAATGTATGAATATCATTGCATCAGAAATTAAAATATAAAACCATCTAAACAAAACATACCTCAAAGAAAGCAGAAAATATCACATAAAATGGTTTGTTGGATTTGCAAGTTTTTATCGCATTTATTTGATCAACAATACAGTAAAAACAGTAACATTGTGAAATATTATTACAATTCAAAATAATTGTTTTCTACATTAAAATATTTTAAAATGTAATTCATTTTTCTGTGATGCAAAGCTGAATTTTCAGCAGCCATTACTCTTCGCCATTAGTCTTCAGGGTCACATGATCCTTCAGAAATCGTTCTAATATGCTGATTTCTGTGGAAACCATGATAGAAAAATAAATTATCTGTAACATTATAAATGTGTCAGGACTATGGACCTGTCTGTGTGTGTTTTTCCTCTTGTTGATTGTTAATTGGTTTCCAGGTGTGTCTCCTTAGTTCCCTCGTTATCCTGAGTTTAAAAGCCCCAGTCCTTTCAGTTAGTGTTTTGTCGGTCCTCGAATGTCTACCCTGCCTGTGATCTGTGTTACCCCTTTGGATTAAAAACTCTTGTTTTGTGAAATTCCTCGTCTCCTGGCTTTCGTGACTCCTTGCTCCCTGTGAAGTGTGACAGAAGGACCGACCAAAGACAGTAACTTCCATGTGTTTACCCTCCGTTTTGTTTCCCGTTTTTTCCCAGTATTTTTCTTTCTGTTGTGTCTCTATGGATCCCCTCCTTCGCCCCGAATTCCTCCTCCTGCTGCTGGAGCAGGGGGAGCGTTCGCTCAAGGACCATACTAGACTGTTCCTGATGCTAGCTAATACCACCAGCTACCCGGACGACACGCTCTGCGCGTTCTATGTTGAACACCGCATGCAGAGCGCTGTCGTCCAAAGATGGTCCTCGAGCAGAATTCGCCGCCTTCGTGGAGTGGACTCTGGCGAGAAATGGATCGCCACTCACCATCTGCCCCGTGGATGATCTCGCCAGATCCACTCCTGACCCAGAGCCCAGCCCATCAACTCCCCGTGGTGCGGAGCATCAGCCCGAGCCCACCGATGACGGAGAGCCATTTCCCGCTACGAGCCAGTGCGAAGCCGAGCGACTGAGCGGAAGATCGTCCCGGAAGTTGAACCCAACACGTCAGATCAGTTGCGAGAGCCGGCGACAGTGCCTATCACGAGGGAGCCAGCCGTGGACGGTGTGAGTGCGGAGTGGAGCTCCGCCCCCTGCACCTCGGCTGAGGGTGAGCTGATAGGACATCTGGGGCTGCTGGACTTTGAGGGGGATCTTATTGACTGGGCAACTGACCTGGAGGTCAACTTTCCCCCTCTCCTCTCTCCTTCGTCTCCTGGATTTCCTTCATCTCCGCTGGTCCCAGCCAGCTCCGCTCCTCCCGAGTGCCCTCCTGTGCCCGCTCCTCGAAAGCGTCCTACAGAGTTTCACCCTGAAAGCCCAGAGGCTGACAAATGCCCGCCCTCCCACCCGCTCCTGCCTCCTCCACCGCTGTCGTCTTGCAGCCCCTCTGCTCACCCTCAGCCCTCCATCAATGCGGTGCGAGCTCCGCGGGTCTGCCATCCTCCATCGCCGTGGCTGGAGAACCCCTCACCTCCGCCTCCAGCCTCCGAGGCTCGGACTCCGCCTTGGCCCGTAGACCCAGTGGCTCCACCTCGGCTCCTAGCTCCCTCGCCTCCACCGTCACCCGTTTATCCATCTGCTCCACCAGGCTCCCTCGCCCTTCCGGCTCCGCCGTGGTCGGGCGTCGACCTGCCATCGCCTCGGGACTCCTCTCCTCTGGCTGCGCCTCGTCACTCCGTCCCACCGGCTCCGTTGGGCTCCTTCCTCCCGTCAGCTCCACCTGGGTCCTCAGTCGCTCCAGCTCCGCCACGGATCTCCGGATTTCCGCCTCCGCCTCGGTCGCCAGAGCCCTCAGCTCCACCCTGGCCCCCCGGATCCTCGGCATCCCCCTGGCTCATTGGCTCTCCGTCTCCACCTCGGGCTCCTCCACCACCAGCTCCGCCGCCGTTGGTCAGCCCCTTGGAGTCGGCGGCCATCCCGCCTCCATGGCTCCTCCCTCCGTCGGCTCCACCGTGGGCTGCTGTTATGGCTGTGGTCTGGGTCCTGCTGGACTCCTCCTGCTCTGGATCCCTCCTGTCTCTTCCCTGGCTCCTCCCTCCTTCGTCGCCTCCCTGGTCTCTGTCAGCCAGCCCCCTCCCGGTGGTTCATCCTCCTCCTGAGCCTCCTCCTTAGTTCCCGCCCGCCCCTCCCCTTTGGATGTTACTACGGTGCGAGGACGCACCTTCCGGGAGGGGGCGTTATGTCAGGACTATGGACCTGTCTGTGTGTGTTTTTCCTCTTGTTGATTGTTAATTGGTTTCCAGGTAGTTCCCTCGTTATCCTGAGTTTAAAAGCCCCAGTCCTTTCAGTTAGTGTTTTGTCGGTCCTCGAATGTCTACCCTGCCTGTGATTTGTGTTACCCCTTTGGATTAAAAACTCTTGTTTTGTGAAATTCCTCGTCTCCTGGCATTCGTGACTCCTTGCTCCCCGTGAAGTGTGACAAAATGTCTTTACTTCACTTTTGATCAATTTAATGCATCTTTTCTTAAACAAAATTGATTTCTTAAACTAATTGTACTAACCTCAAACTTTTTATACTTCATTATCTAATACAACATAATTGAGATTTTTATTTTGTTTTCTAAAGTCCCAAGATTCTTTTTTTGTGGGCGCCATATACAGTACGAGAAGTGATTGGTGGCTTACTTCTTTCATCACTCCTGTCTCATTTGGCCAGGCTGAGCTGATGAAACACGTGTCAGACCATCACAGATAGTGTATTGACCAAGGATAAATGAGGGCGGCAAATGATAAACAGCAATTCTATGTGAGCGCATGACAGCTTCTATAATGCATAATATATGATTGTATATGTGCATTCTTATGAATTATAAAACATCTTTCAACATACGTACCGTAAATCAAAGAAAAAAGGCCCGGCTTGGCAACCTTCACCCACTCCCAGAGGTGGTGCAGTGGAGTGGTTAAAGATCTGGGCTGGTAAGCGTAATGTTGTAGGTTCATACTTCGCATGTGCCAATCCACCAAGCCATCAAGGCTGTGTTATAGCTCTCAAATCTCACAATCATGTACTGTATATTGAAATACGACAAACTTCCTACATAAAAAAAAATGATTAGATACATGCAATGATTATGTTAACAAGATTCTGGGTGTCTGCACTGTATGTGACGCCATCAAACTTTCCTATCTGTGCACAGTTATGTCTACAGAAAGGAGAGAGAGATGAAGGGCATTTGGAGGTTGGACTGAGTAGAATGGAGCTGAGATGCTGTTAATGTTATAGTAAATTAATATTCGTGTGAGGTCATCTATAAAAGGGGAATGCAGGTACCGTGAGAGACATCCTAATGGACCTTGTCAGAGAGAGAGGCGTGTGTATGTGTGTGTGAGTAAGAAAGAGTGCATTAGAGCCTAGAAAGTGTAAGATGGGTCTATGTTTTTGATGTATAATATAGAAAGGCTTCTTTCTTATTGGGAACTTTTCACCAATTTTTTTCCACATGCAGTGAACGCAAAAAGAAGAGGGAACAGAATCAAATTCAAACCATTTTATCTGCCTGTCTGTCTGTCTGTCTATATATCTTCAACTTTCAGATAAAGTTGTTCAAGTCAACGTCAAACTTTCCCTTTCCATTTCCATTCTTTCCTTTTCTAGTCAATATAAAAGACCCCAGAGGTTTTATAATGGAGAAACACATGAAAAAAATGAGAGAGCAAAGGAGAGTGGCTATAGCAGCCACTTTAGACAGGAAATAGATTGAGAGAGGACATTCGCACAACTATCTACATTTCCCATCTACTCCTTCTGTCCAGCATATCACACTGTGAGATTACATCAGTCACACACACGCACTCTGACATCAACAGACCTATACATACAGAGTACATAAACTTGCAATAAATGGACATATATTGACACAGATATACATATATATTATTATCAATATCTGTTGAATATATTATTATTATCAGTTGACTACGGTGGCCCAGCAGTGCACAACACAACTTAAAGGACTACTTTTGTTGTGTTGTGCTAATTTTGCTGTGTTGCGTCTTGTTTCCGTTGTGTTGTGCTAATTTTGTTGGGTTGTGGTTTGTTTCCATTGTGCTGTGGCTTGTTAGCTTTGTGCTGTGCAAATTTCATTGTGATGTGGCTTGTTTCCATTGTGTTTTGCTAATTTCATTGTGTTGTGGCTTGTTTCCATTGTTCTGTGGCTTGTTACCTTTGTGCTGTGCTAATTTCGCTGGTTTGTGCTAGTTTCATTGTGTTGTGGCTTGTTTCTGTTGTGTTGTGGTTCGTTTCTGTTGTGTTGCGGCTTATTTTGGTTGTGTTGTGCTAATTTTGTTGTGTTGTGGCTTGTTTCTGTTGTGTAGTGCTAATTTTGTTGTGTTGTGACTTGTTTCTGTTGTGTTGTGGCTTATTTCCATTGTGCTGTGCTAATTTCATTGTGATGTGGCTTGTTTCCATTGTGTTTTGCTACTTTCGTTGTGTTGTGGCTTGTTTCCATTGTGTTGTGGCTTGTTTCCATTGTGCTTTGCTAATTCCATTGTGTTGTGGCTTGTTTCCATTGTGCTGTGCTAATTTCATTGTGTTGTGGCTTGTTTCCGTTGTGTTGTACTAATTTCGTTGTGTTGTGCTAATTTCATTGTGTTGTGGCTTGTTTCCGTTGTGCTGTGCTAATTTTGTTGTGTTGCGGCTTGTTTCTGTTGTGTAGTGCTAATTTCATTGTGTTGTGACTTGTTTCTGTTGTGCTGTGCTAATTTTGTTGTGTTGCTGCTTGTTTCTGTTGTGTAGTGCTAATTTCATTGTGTTGTGACTTGTTTCTGTTGTGTTGTGGCTTGTTTCCTTTGTTCTGTGCTAATTTCATTGTGATGTGGCTTGTTTCCATTGTGTTGTGCTACTTTCGTTGTGTTGTGGCTTGTTTCCATTGTGCTACTTTCATTGTGTTGTGGCTTGTTTCTGTTGTGTAGTGCTAATTTCATTGTGTTGTGACTTGTTTCTGTTGTGTTGTGTTGTGGCTTGTTTTCTTTGTGCTGTGCTAATTTCATTGTGATGTGGCTTGTTTCCATTGTGTTGTGCTACTTTCATTGTGTTGTGGCTTGTTTGTGTTGTGTTGCGGTTTGTTTCTGTTGTGTTGCGGCTTGTTTCGGTTGTGTTGTGCTACTTTCGTTGTGTTGTGGCTTGTTTCCATTGTGCTGTGCTAATTTCATTGTGTTGTGGCTTGTTTCCATTGTGTTGTACTAATTTCGTTGTGCTGTGCTAATTTCATTGTGTTGTGGCTTGTTTCTGTTGTGTTGTACTAATTGTATTGTGTTGCGCTAATTTCATTGTGTTGCGCTAGATTTCGTTGTGTTGTGCACTACTGGGCCACCGTAGTTGACAACTGTTGTGCTGCAAGTTATAGTTCACACAAAAATTTGCTAAAAACTCAATTTTAATCAGCTGTTTGAAATATGAAATAACCACTTCAATAAATTCAAAGATCTCAGTTTGTATATAATTGTACCAATTATACCCAATTAATCTGAACTAGACTATAGAGCGATTAAGCAAGAGTATAAAACAAGACAGACAATGATATTAGCATGCAGATTTACACACCATAATGAAAACACCCACAAAGGTATAAAAAGAATTACACACACCACACACTGCATACACAATCCACACAAACACACACTCTAGTGTGACTGCAGCCTAAAATTACTCTTTTTCTCAGCTGTCTGCTCTTTCTTTTGCCTCAGATGCTCTGTGTGTGTGTGTGTGTGTACGCGTGTGTATGTCCGACACAACAAGAGAAGGTGTCTTCCTGTTGCCAGGGGTGATAAATACAGGCCTAATTGAAAGGCTCTTTGATAGCTCTCTGTAGCCTGTTTAATTTCCACCTTCTCAATTAGTCTTGCCATTTGCCCGCCTGTCTTACAGACAAACCACAGGCTTACAGACACCACAGAAACAGAAAAAAATGCAAGAGAGAGGGAAAGGGAAAAGGAAGGGTGGGGAAAGGAGGCATTACAACATAATTGTACGTCATGTTTGACAAGTGTTACAGTGGAATGAGGTCACCTCAGGGAATGAAGATCACACACTCAAGACCAGATAACATCAAGAGTATTATCGTTAACAAAAACAAGTCTTTCTCCATTCATTACAGCTTTATATTCTTTAGCAAAGAGTTTTAAGCCATGAACCAAACTAACCAGCTCTAAGACAAATCATAGCACTACCAACTTAGATTCAAAGTTTTAGACAATCTGAAAAAGACAAAGGTTCAATATTGTGCATTTTTTTAGCTTTTCAAAATTAACTGAACATCCCATGAAGTCCAAAACAATATTACGAAACTACTGAATATAAGTCAGAATAAGTTTAAAGTTTATATGATTTGCAATGCTCAAAGTGACTTCCAAAGTGGAAGTAAAACACCAACAAACTTTATTCATTTTCACACAAATTATGATTACAGGAGCAGATTATCAATTAATAAAGACTTATTTTCACATTTTTCCTTGCACAGTACTATGCTATGACTTCAAAATACATTTACCATAGTGAATGATTTATAAACTGATACATTTTGATGTCTAAATCACATAATCAGCTCCATATCTATGGCTTTTCTGATGTAGTAAATTTCCTTGGTAGCTCCCCTGGTACAGCATTGCACCAATGATTCAAAGCCCTCGATTACGAGTCACAAGTCACAATAAAAGAGGTAAAATGGCATGGTTGCTTCAGCAAATGCATTTGTATCTGACATTTCCTTTTGTTAACACTTTCAGTTAGATTTAGGGTTTACCAACATGAAACCAGATTCAGATTTATCGGATAAAACTGAATCCACTTTTTATACCACTCACTGGATATTTCACTTTGAAATAATAACATAACGCAACTTAATTTTATAGAAATGTTGCAAGAGGCACGTTTTTTCCAATGAGCCCAGACTGTATTACCAATATGTATAGTTCTGCTTCACCATATTTAAACAGCTTTTTTAATCAATTGATTATTTAGAGAAGACATAAACAAATAGGAAGGCACAAAGAAAGATTGCAGGAATAATATTTTTTTTTATACAGTGTCAGAGAATGTGCATTAGTTTTACACTAAATATTAAAAAGGTGAACAAATTTTGAATTTAATATTTCAGAATTTGGACAACAATGATTTTAGAGAGCTCATATTAAAATGTACATCTCATGACAAAACTATATTCTAATAAACAGTTTTCATTATTTAATCACAACATATAAAGACCTTTAAATCTCATTTGGATATTTTTGAGATTATTCCTATTAAAATAGATAATTTTTCCTAAATCTTTTAATGATAATGTGAACATACTGATAACTTGATTCAGTTGCGCTAACATTGAAACGCTTTTACCACATCAAACACACAGATCTGTGTAAGATATAAGATGCGAGATGAGCTGCTATTAGCCTGCTGACACGTCCTGTTGTTCAGTCATACGTCTGATTCTTTCATGAAATTATACATCAGCAAAAGCCTTAATCACTGGTTGTGTGATTGAGCGCTAATTGCATGCTAAAGGGATCCAGCTCATTTGGAGAGACAGCTTCTCACTTCTTGATAATCTCCAGGCTCTGATGCAGGGAAGTTAGCAAGGAGCTAATTGATTTGCAGTTACTGATAGTGAGACAACTACAATGTGAGAAACTCTTCAGGCATCTGACTGCAACTAAAAGAGTTTAGAACAGCTTTTGTCTTAAAGCTAAGCACACAAATGTCAGATCTCTGTAAGCGTCAGTCAGAGGCTACTTTGACAAGCCTATTTTCACAAGTAAGTGACAATGTGAAATGTCAACAGAGAAAAATGAAAATGCTTCTGGTATATTGCAACAAAACAAGGAGTTCACTAAGAATTCATTTCATCCACTGATAGTGATGTTCATTTGCATGTGTTATCTGAATTCTTATAGCACCTGATTCACTAAAGAATCACTCTGAACTGATTCACTGAAAAGATTTTATTGTAAATCAGCCAATGGTATTTTTAACAGACATTGTTAAATGTTAGATGGGCAAATCATTCAGCTAATCATTGTAGCCTTAGCCAACTGATTCAATAAAAATATTCATTCATGAATTGGACATTCCTACTTCACTAAAAATCATTCAAGAAATTACTGTGAACATAATCAAAATGATTCATTATAAAGATCCTACTCAAAAAGAACGATTCATTCTTTAAATGGACATTACTACTTCATAAACTCCAATAGAATGATTTGTTTATATACCAGACATCACTACTTAATGAACAAATCATTTAAGGAATCACTATGAACTTTATAAATCAATTCATTAAAAAGATCCTACATCAAAAGAATGATTCATTCTTGAAACAGAAATTACTACTTCATGAACAAATCATTCATTTCATTCTGAACTTAATGAGCTGATTCACTGAAAAGATCCTACTAAAAAAAAATCACTTATGAATCAGAAATTGTATATAAATTCACTGAAATCATCTGACTCAAAAGAACGATTTGTTCATAAACCAGACATTATTACTTAATGGACAAATAATTTAAGCAGTCACTATGAACTTAATCAACTGATTCATTAAAAGATCCTACTCAAAAGGAGGATTCAATCAGAAATCAAAAATTGCTACAAAGTGAATAAATCATTTAATAATTTATTGTGACCAGATCATTTTACAAATCATAACAGATTCTCTGGAATAACTCAAAAAAAAGATGATAATAATAATTTAGCAATTCACTGTGAACTTCTTTTATTCACTGAAAAGACTCTCAATGTATAAAATACAAAAAGTGTTTTCAAATATGTTTTATATGACATGCTGCAAAATCACAACTACATGACAAAGTGACTCATAAAAACAAACACTCACTTTCCTCACACACCACACAAACATACACATACAACCAAAAGTGTTTACACGGATTCCAGGAAGGTGATCCAAGCAGATCTCATAGTCATCTTTTCTGAGAATACGAAGCAGATTTGAGGGCCATCTGGCCTGTTCTACCACTATAGCCACTGATTGAGCGCCTAACGGGATTGTGCATTACACATCAGCTTCTGACAGCACCAGTGGCTTAATGATATGTGCTCATTCTGCTTCAGCCCAGACCATCACTAAAGCATTACGTGGAGAGCTGCTTTCATCCAGGGGTGGTGACAAACAGAAGGGGATTGAAATGGGGTTTTCTCAAATAACAATACATTTAGAGACCTACACAGCAGCATAAGGGTACATGTAGCACGTGTGATTGTGCCTGTACTCACGTAAATACAGACGACTGAAACAATTCTCAAACAATTCAGAGTTGCAGATTTAATTTAAAATTCAACACTGCTCTGAAAAACGTCATAGCAATTCACATTCACCTACATACTGTATATGTATGTACAATATTTGACATCTTTAAATTTGACATTTATCATGTTCAGGAAGTCTGCTGCACTATTAAACAAAATCAAATAAACATGTTTATAAATATTAATTTTTATTTTGTTTTATAAAATATACATACATACACACATATATACATACATACAGGTGCATCTCAAAAAATTAGAATATCGTGAAAAGTTCTTTTTTTATTGTAACTTATTTCAAAAAGTGAAACTTTCATTACATGTAAAATAAAACATTTAAAAAGTTTTTTTGTTTTAATTTTGATGATTAGTTCTTTAACGTATGTTCATTTATGCACTCAATACTTGGTCGGGGCTCCTTTAGCACAAATTTCAGCATCAGTGAGGTGTGGCATGGAAGCTATCAGCCTGTGGCACTGCTGAGGCACTATTGAGCCTTCAACTCGTCTGTATTGTTGGATCGACTGTTTCTCATCTTTCTCTTGAAAATATCCCATAGATTCCATAAGGGGTTCAGGTCAGGCATGTTGGCTGGCCAATCAAGCACAGTAATATAATGGTAGCAAACCACTTGGAAGTGGTTTTGCCACTGTGGGCAGGTGGTAAAGTCCTGCTGGAAAAGGAAATCAGCATCTCCATAAAGCTTGTCAGCAGATGGAAGCATAAAGTGCTCCAAAATCTCCTGGTAGACGGCTGCATTGACTTTGGACTTGATAAAACACAATGGACCAACACCAGCAGACGTCACGGCACCCCACATCATCAATGAGTGTGGAAACTTCACACTGGACTTCAAGCAGCTTGGATTCCGTCCCTCTCCAGTCTTCCTCCAGACTCCAGACCTTGATTTCCAAATTAAATGCAAAATTTACTTTTCTCTGAAAAGAGGGCTTTTGACCACTGAGCAACAGTCCAGTTCTTCTTCTCCTTAGCCCAAGTAAGATGCTTCTGACATTGCCTTGGTAGCCCTTTTTCTGAAGACGTCTGAGCGTGGTGACTCTTGATGCACTGACTCCAGCTTCAGTCCACTCCTTGTGAAGCTCTCCCAAGCAGTGGCATGCACAGACCTCCGGAGGGGCAGGGGCAAAATGGGGGGGGGGGGGGGGGGGGGGGGGTGTTGGTCCTCCTCGGCTAGGGGTGGGCAATATGGCAAAAATATCACGATTTTTTTAGAAATATCACGATTCACAATATTATCACAATTCTGTCATGTTGAATTTTCTATTTTGCAAGATGTTTGAGCAGTACAGCCAAACTAATTTCCCTACTATAAAGACAAAGCCTAACAAAATATAAAAAAGTATGGCGGATATTTAGGCCAAAGTGGGTGAAGATAAAAATCATTGTCATTATTTTATCTTTGTTATTAAAAAATGAGAGCAAAGATACACATTACAAATATACATAATATACAAATAAAATAAACAGTGTTTTATTTTCAGGTAGTCTACAATATGTGTATTTTGCAGGAGAGAAATTTAGCAAGAAAGAAATTGAATGAACAAATATAAAAATAAAACACTATATAGATTGATTCCTATTAAAGCAACTGTATTAATGTTTTTCAGTCAAGAGTAGTGAGTGGTTTTTCTCTTTGTGTTTGGTGTTTTATTAACATTAAAGAAATAATTCACCCCCGAATTAAAATAGGCTAGTGTTTTATTTTTATACCTTCATTTACTCACTCAAAAGTTGTTTTAAACCTGAATGAGTTTCTTCTGCTGAAAATAAATTCTATTTTGAAGAACGTGGAAAACCAAACAGTTGCTGGTCCACAGTGACTTCCATAGTATTTTTTTCCCTAATGTTAAATTCAGTGTGGACCAGCAACTGTTTGGTTAGCCACATTCTTCAAAATATCTTCTTTTGTGTTCAGCACAAGAAAGAAATTAATACAGGTTTGGGACAACATGTGAGAGTAAATAATGACAGAATTACAATTTTAGGGTGAACTATCCCTTTAATGACAGTCGGCTGCATGTTTAGTTCTGTCCCTTTAAGATCTGCACGCATCTAATATACAGGCACGCATCCGTTTCTTTCAGCTGTTTACTTTCATTTTAGACATAACCAACTGAGTCTATACATAAACATTGTGTGTTTTGACAGTATTAGCAAAAACATAACTTAGTTCAGTAATCAGGCGCTGTTTGACGGGCTTTTTAGAGCACGCGCTTTGGGTGTATGTGCTCAGAAAAGGCGCTCGTCAGAACAGCACACGAATGAAATGTTTAACCAGTAAGTCTTTGAAGCAGATGCAGATAATGTACTTTTGTGATTGAGAATAAGTGCAGTGTCCCGTGAGAGTAACTTTACCGCTGAGTTAACACTGAATGTATGTGGCATTGTACAGTACATAGAGACGGCGGCGCCAGAACTGCAGCTGATAGAATGTGCGCTGTAGCACGATACCACGATATTTCTTCAAAAGCAGATCTTGGAGAGATTTTTATAGTCCACGATCAAAAATCGTCATATCGAACACCCCTACCCACGGCAGAAATCGCAGGCACTTTACCGTCGGACCTCAAAGGGGCAGGGGCTCAAGCCCCCCTGGCCCCCCCCCTTGTGCACGCCACTGCTCCCAAGTGTTTGAATCAGTTTTGCTTGACAGTATTCTCAAGCTACCCAATTTCTTCCTTCCGGTCAACTTTGCATTTAATATGCTTTGTTACAGAACTCTGTGAACAGCCACCCCTTTCAGTAATGAACTTCTGTGACTTATCCTCTTTGTGGAGGGTGTCAATGATTGTCTTCTGGACCATTGCCAAGTCAGCAGTCTTCCCCATTATTGTGGTTTCAAAGAACAAGAGCTACCCCGAATTTATACTGTAGGGATGGTCATTTAATGAAGCTCAAATGTAAATATTCTAATATTTTGAGATAATGGATTTTTGACTTTCAAGAGCTGTAAGCTCTAATCATCAAAATTAAAACAAAAAAAAACTTTTGAAATGTTTTACTTTACATGTAATGAATCTAGAATATATGAAAGATTCACTTTTTGAAATGTTACAATAAAAACTGAACTTTTTCATGATATTCTAATTATTTGAGATGCACCTGTATATATGTATATATGTATATATGTATATATATATATATATATATATATATATATATACACACACACACACTCATACATACACACACACACACACACATGCTGTGTATGACATGCATCTCAAAATTGCTTGTATTTTAAAATGTTTTAACTGCATTACTAGTATTACTATTATTCTTGTACCAAAAGATTGCAGGTAGATCTAAAATGGTCTGTGAGTTATGAAGAAAAATATTAGAATGCCCAACTGCACTCTCCCCCAACAATAATAAGTGAATTCTGAGGGGTAACCGCAAGAAATAAGGAGCGAGACAAAGAAGAAAAGATGTTATGAGAAATGTAGGAAGAGTTGTAAAGTATGAGAGAGTGGGTGGACTGAAGCTTTATTTGCTTTATGCTAATAAGCACTGTCAAAACTCCCCAAGCACATTTTAAGCCCACTGAGATTGAGATCATTTAGAAAGTAAGTAGAGGAGGAGAGGAAGTGAGAGGGTGGGGTCCAAATAAAGAGTGATGATAAACTGCAGGGGTGTTAAAATGCGCCCACCCACACACCCAACACTAATTGATAGGACAGTTCGTGTCATTCTATAAACAGTATATCCAAATATACTGTCTATTAAAACTCCACTCATAAAATAAATCTTAAAAATGTGCATTATCACCCTCCACACAGGGTAGATTTGTTGACTGCACACTTTTCCGCGCACATTTCCCACATCACATGCCTCGTTTTCTTTTTCTCTCCCCAGCTGTCATTATTAATATGACCTTTATGGGCTGTTAGCTTATTCAGGGTGATGTCAATCATCTTTTCCTATTAGTAGAACAACTCTATCAGACGCTGTCACCTTTCTTTTTTCTTTTCTCCTCTCTAGTTTGTTCCTTTTCTTCTCCTGCATCCAGGTTGTTCCAGCAGGCCTTGTCCTTGTCTGGGCCTCTGGAGGCAGTTTGGAGTCGTTGGACTGTGAACGCTGTATCTGAGTTCACCTCCACAGTCCCAGGATGCAAAACAGTCACTCGCACACGCACTTGACAGATGGAACGAAATGGAATATGAAATGAAAGCTCTAACTGTCAGCATCGCTACCGTTCGTAGCGAACAGAAGCGGTTGTTTGCTCGATTGCTGCTTTACGCCAAGTTTTTAATCTCTGACAAATTAAAAAGGAAAGCAAAATAACAACAGATTATGTGCCAATTTCTCAAGCTTGTTAACAAGGACCATAAAGAACAAAGAAGAATGTGAACGATGAGAGAAGCCTAATTGTGTCGGATCCACTTAGCGCTCGCAGGGAGACGAGCAGAACGGATACAGTAGCAGCTGCCAGCGTGTCAAAGATCAGCCACGTGATATATCAATCTGGCCGTGGCTGAATTTCGCCGACATATGTTAGAAGACACAGAATAAAGAAGTACCTGAACCTGACACACACCGTTTTGGCTCCTTTGGGACTAATACACACATCTTCAAAGCATTTGAGGAGTCATACGGAATTGGGAAACACCCGTGCCTTACGTTCCTACACAAACACGCGGTCTCTGGGTTTTTCATCTCGTCGTGACACTTTCACACACTCAAGAGGTTCGAGCAAAGATGGGTTGTACTTCAAAGTCCCCTCAGGCCTGACACTGGAGGCTCTTAGAGGCTGAAGAGGATCGCTTGCTCTTTATGGAGTCAGCTGAGTGCATGACACTCCGGTGGAGTCTGATGCTGGGGTTACATCATGAGAGACGACACCAGAGAGATGATGGGATGGAGGGGAGACGGATAAAGAAAGGAAGCAAGACCTGCAGTGACAGGGCAGGAAGAGTGTGTTTGACATGGTTTGGGATAAAGGTAAACTCCTGGGACACGATGAATGTGGCGAGACTCATAGAAGCCCCCCCAAAAAAACATCCACATACCTGAGATTCTTGGTCTCTTGGGTGTCAGGTAGCTTACGGTCTCAGACAAGATCTTTTCAGAGGGTGTTGCCAACTACCTCACCATACACACTGTGACACTTATTCCAAAAATGAATACATTACACTCATCATGATCAGGGTTGTGCATTACTCAGAATTGAAATCCAAATTTGATTAAAATGAACTGAAATTAAAGAATATTAATACTAATAAAAAAAAAGATCTTAGTAAAAATCAATCAAACAAATAATGAAACAATATAATGAAGTAAATAACCCAAGTAAAATAACTACAATAAGTATACATTAAAAAATTATATTAAATTCTTTACATTGAACAAATCGACTAAGGATACATATTGTATAATTGTATTTCATATATAGAGATTCATATACTGTATGACTAGGGTACTGGCCATTATTAGACTTTTTGTTGTTTCATGTTCAATACTGGATATTTAATTGCCTTTGCCATCAATCTTTAGAAACACTAATAATGTAAAAAGACTGTTCAATGGAGTATTTAACAAATCCCAAAATAAATATCCACTTTTCATTCCGCACATTAAAATGCTGTTATTTTCACATTTAAAATAACTGATTTATTAAAAAAAATAATAGAGTAATATAACTACAATAAGGGAAATTATTTTACATTTAATTATTATTATTTAACAAATTATGAACCATGGTGGAAGAACACCTCTTTTCCCAGAATGCTATTACTATACCAGCTGAATTTCTCTAAATTGTAATTCAGTAAATTCGGTCCCACTTGATATTAAGTGGCCTTAACTACCATGTACTTACATCAGAAAATAAGTACAATGTTATTGTGTTCATATTGTATTGCAAAACACTTTAGCTGCTATTGAGGTGGGATACGCAGGGCCGGCGCTAGCTATAGGCAGAGCAGGCGATTGCCTAGGGCCTCGGGCTTTGAGGATGGGCCTCCATAACCGTATAGCATCCCCTATATGCCTGTCCACCAACCAAGACGGGCAGCAAAATACCGCCTCATTGTTCATTGGATATAGTTGAATTGTCACTCATCTGCAATTACACCAATTAATGTTGCAGTGTCAAAGCGGTCAAGCCTTCTGAATGTATGCGTAACGAACACATATCTTCAGGTGCTGCGAACCAAGCGATGCAAACGGCTAATAGGCACGCAACGAAGTATAGCTCCTAATGCAGGTGTGTGATTTGTCATCATCTATTTTAGAGTGATTGCAATGTATTCTCTGTCGATCAGCATCGTTTCTGGTCAGATCATTCACCGCTTTATTACGAGTTTAAAAGAGCGCGAGCGCCACTGACGCGCCCAGACGATGCTTTATTTGCGCGTACAATGAAGGACATCGCGTCGGGAGCTGACTAGCAAAATAGCTACAAAAGTAAAAGCAGAGAAGTTTGTATTCAAAGTTAAAAAGCAAACACACTAGAACATTTTTTTTTTTTTTAATGTTTCAAATAAAGGATCTCAGGTGTATCTTCTAAATTCTGCTGATGATTACATTACTGCTCCAACATAACATTTATAATTTCAGTTTCAACTAATTAGAAATTAACTTTTTTTTCTGCTTAGTAGCGATCGTGTCTTTCTCTTCCACTTGATTTGTGTGTATATATATATATATATATATATATATATATATATATATATATATATATATATATCATATTTAAGGTAACAATGCAATACATTATCATATAATTGATATTAATAATATGACAATATCTACTGTCAATATTGATCAAATGGGAGGGGGAAATCCTGCCCATACCCAGCTAGGAAAAAAAAAAGAACAAAACAGTAATATTCAGAACGGATACGTTAATAGATAAAAAAAAAAAGTGATAGTAATGAGACTTGTTATAAAAGTTTTTTTATATTGTTATAAAAGATTTATATATATTTTTTTTTAAACAACTTTTTAATAATCAACAAATCCTGAAAAAAGGATCACAGGTTATAAAATAAACATTATGCACTGTTTAACATTGATAATAAATGAGTATATTAGAATGATTTCTGTAGGATCATGTGACACTGAAAACTGGAGGAATGGCTGATGAAAATTCAGCTTTGCATCACAGAAATATATTTTAAAGTATAGTAAAATACCGAAGATATTTTACATATATAGTAGATATTTAGTAGATATTTTTAAGATATAGTAGAACCGGCCCTGGGGATACGGGTAAGGTTTGATGGTATGGGTAGGTTTAAGGGTGGGTTAAGGTGTTAGGGATGGGTCAACAGTGTAATTATAATTATTATGAATTACAGATGTAATTACATGCAGGTATTTTTAAAAATTTAAGGACAATGTAAAAACATGTATTTACACAATAAGTGCACTGTACCAAATGATTATTTTAAATGTAAGTACAAAGTAGTTAAGGACACTTAATATAAAGTGGGACCGTAAATTCCACTTCCATTAATTCCAACTGAACTTCCTGTGGGAGTGGCTAATTCAGTTCAAATTCCAACACATACATCTACATTTAATGATTTAGCAGACATTTTTTAGCAGAATTTTGCCTAGTGCTGATCTTGATATCATAATTTGATCTCGAAACAAGTCGCCACTGCTCAACTCGACAAGTCTTCAAGAGGGTGTGAATCAGTTTCAATCTTTTTGGCAAGGTTCACTTCACTTTTGTTCATTACAGCAACTCATACAAACTCTTGAAGATATTTAGATGACCTGCTGGATTTGCTGGATTTTGATGTAACTGTGATATAAATGTGACAAAAAGAATCGTTCTAAAGGTGATAGCTGCCTGGTCACTGGTTGATATGGTGATACTAAAAATGTATAGGGACCACATATTCTGCATGACCATATTTTACATCCCTAATCCCAATACCTACACTTAATAGCTACCTTATTAATTATTAATAAGCAGCAAATTAGGAGTTTGAGGCAAAAGTCATAGTTAATGGTTTGTTAATGATGAGAACTGACAGTTACAGTGTGACCGATTAAAACTTGAGTGTTTGAAATGAATGCTGTAACAACTGCAAAATTTTCTCTATTTCAGTTCATTCAAATAAGTAGCCTGGTTTGTAGTCTGGGATTTTTAGGAATATTTTAGTCTGAATCAGGGCTTCAGGGGGTACAGTCTTGGTCTGGATCTTGCAGTTTTCTGGCTGAGGGTCCTAACTGCTTCATTCCTCCTTCCTATATCTCTCAATCTCGTTCCTCTGCGGTGTTGTCCTGATTCATCTCTCCTTCCCTCGTTCCTCCTCTCTTTATCTGCTCATCAAATCACCGGTCGGAGATATCTGTAAGTGTGTGCGCGTGTCCCTGCGGACAATAGAGCTAGAGGGGGTGAATTCAGGTCGACCCAGTGCTTCATGCCGAGCTGAGTCCTCCTGAGAGCTCAGAGTTAATAAGACAAGTTTTAATTAATTTTCCCTCTATCAGGGGAGCAGAGAATGAGAAAATTGAGCACAAGCTCCAAAGGTAATGAGAACCCTGTCGGTCTATCCCAGGACACTTGCCCGGGACCACAACCTTCAGTATATGACTTTAATCTGAAAGTCCCAGGATCTAACCGATACACACAGTAACCACACACTCATTTGTTAAATGGAACATAGTGCTTTAAAATGACCAATGTCCTTCTTTCTGTGTAACACATATGAAAAAAGTAAGTATACTTGCATAAATCTCACTGGCAAATATGTAATCAACTTCTTTGCACAAATTAAGTATAAATGTCTGTCTATGGAACAAGATTATTGCTATTAAAAGGATGCACAACATATCAGTACTATATCTATTACCAGCCAATATTAGATTTTAAAAAATTGTTAATTTATAATTTCAGTTAATGTTGTATAATTATTCATCCTCATTTCCCCTTTGCTCACTTAAAGTTAATCTTTAAGAAAATTAATAATTGTAATAAATGTAATATTTAGCAAATCTCAAAATAAATATGCATTTCTCATACTGTACATCATAATGTACATACTGTATATCATCAAATTTACTTGGGCATTTAAAATCACTGACTTCATGTTTTATTTTTAGGTTTAATATTTATTTTATTATTTTTGTTTGTTTTGTTTTTCATTTATTCACAAATACAATAAAGAAATAAATTGTAATTCAGCTATTTATCAGTTATAATTTATAAAACAAACAAAAAAACATTATCATCTTATAATGCATCCCTATACTTCCATATAAGATAATTTCATACTTAAAAACCCTTCTCCTTTACATTAAACAGAATTTCACAATTCTGAACATAATTGGAAAAAAAGGGATCTCTTATCCATTCAAATGTCATTTTGACCAGTCAAGAGGCAATTAACAGCACAGAATTTCTCATAAGACAGCTAATTGTGAAGACTTTATTTATAGAAGGGTTTCAGTAAACAAATCTTTCCTTTCCTTGGCCATGACAGCATCCTGTAATGTTCATCTTCATGCATTTCTGTCTAATGGAAGAAGGAATTGACCCCATGGTGTGCGTGCACACATTTAATTGTTTGATAGCGGTGGTTTAAAATTGGAATAAAAAGCAAGCTGGAATAAATTAAGATCTGTTTTACTTCATCAGTTTTTAATTAGATACATCATGTTCGCTTGCGTACCCCGGCTAATTATCATTGGTGTTTTTTTCAGGGAATCAAAACAAGTGCATTAATGTTTATTCCACAGCTGAAATAAACTAAAAGGAATGATTTATTCTATTCCCTAAAATCTCTTTGAGACTGCAAAATGCATACATTGCTTTGCAATCTTACAAACGTATAGTCAATCTAGTGCTTGATGTTTCCAGCTGCTTCCACAAATTATAGCTAACAAGCTTTCATTCAAAGAGTGAAGGCAGTCTTGTGGTTCGTCATGGACAGCTTGTTAAGGCTGGCTGTCACATCTCACATAATTACCTTGAATCCCACTGAGTGAGAAATTCAATCCAGTAAAGTCAATTCATTAAGTAATGAGAAAAGGGAAATTTAATGTTGCATCGATTACATGCAAATAATTGTAAATGAAAAAAATCAAGGAAGGCTCACGTTCAGAAGTTAAAGAGGACGATTCAAACCACTACTGAAACGGCCACAATTTTATAAAGAAACTGAGATTTTAGATACATATATTCTCAGTAGATGTCAGCACAGGTTCCAAGAACTTGTCAATTTTTTCAGATAACTATTCTTACTTTTCAGAGACATGTCACATCACTCACAGAAACAGCACTGTGCATGAAGGTGTCATCTTTTAAGGGTGTCAGTAAATCATGCTGGCCTTCTGAGAAACAGAGTTTATGTTGCAAGTCAAAAGTCTGGCTACAGTACACAGACTAGACAGCAGGATATTTCATATCCCAATTGATGATGGCGACATAGAGATATAAATTATGCTATGGTTTTGCGCTCTGTAATGACTGGGGAAAAAAAGATGTACATAAAACACAGATTATTAGTTTAAATTTAGGCCTGAATACATTTCTGTTGATTCCAGAAATACAGTCAAATTTTAATGACAATGTCCTATGAATTTATCTCTCAGAAACACATTGTTGCTGCTGCTGTTTTTAGATTCCATAACACAATATTACATAACAAAAAATACCTTACTGTGTCCTTACTGTGACCTAACATACGTAAAAGTTGATCTACTATGACTGAGTGAAAATAGCATCTAAACAGACTGAGAAACATACAGGAAAGCAAAACCCAAAAAAACTTCTTTGTACTTATCTCTCTGAGACCTCGTAACCACCTACTTTAATACAGTGTTATCACTCATAACATCTGCAGTGGAAGTGATAAACCACCAGAAGCAATGAGATCTGAGGAACGGTGGCTTTCAGACTCCAGGTCAAGGAGAGGTTCCTCAGAGAGCAAGGCCGCCGAACAATCCGGGAGATCAGAGATCACTGGAGAGAGTTCTGACACCCACCTTACTCATATGAAGCATTGATCTCTGTTTGAGCAGTAAAGAGAGTTTGCAACAGTGCACAGCTGAGTGAACAGCTCCAGAACTCGGTTTTAAAATGCACTCTGAAATGTACATTACTACTGATTTTGGATCAGGTCTTGCCAATTTAAACTGACCTCTAATATGCTTAAGAAATTCCACACTTGGTCAGAGACGTGTTGAAAATGACATTGCTGGACATTTTACACTGTTCTTAATGTGTATTCAGTGTCCTGTTTTCTAAATTTGATCTAGCCACAGGAATAGAATACTCTAGAGATGAACAAAAACACCAATAGTCAGCTATATCCTGCTCCAACAAAAGAGGCTTTATTTACAGCAACTCCCTGTCTGCTCAGTGTTACCATCATTTATCTGATTCCACTGTTAGACTAACCTCTGTCCCCATGTCCGAATGCCTACTTTTCTGTTACATAGACTACCGATCAAAAGTTTGGGATCAGTAATTTTTGATTTGAAAGGAATCAATACATTCAGCAAGGACATATTACATTATGTTACAAAATATTTCGAAGTAAATGTTGTTCCTTTGAACTATCAGAGAATCCTGAATAAATGATCATGTTTCCACAGTTCCAACACAGTTTTCAGCATTGATAATAATAGTAATATTTCTTGAGCACCAAATCATCTCAATGATTTTTAAAGGATCATGAGACTCTAAAAACTGGAGTAATGGCTGCTGGAAATTCAGCTTTGACATCAGAGAAAAATTACATAATACATTAAAACAGAAAACTGTGGTTTTAAATTGTAATAATATTTCACAATATTACTGTTTTATCACAAAAATCCAGCCTTGGTGAGCATAAGAGACTAAAAACATTTTAAAAATCTTACAGATCCCAAACTTTTGAACAGTGTAATATATGAAAACCAATACATCAAATGAGTGGTGTTTCAAAATATGCAGTATTCATAAAAGATGGGCACTTAATAACAGACTGACATGGAACAAAATGGTGTGCATTCATTGCATCAGTCTTTTTAAATGGAACACCAACAAAATGAGATGCTTGAAATGGAAAGCATGAAAGCTTGTGAGGCTTATTAACAATAACACAAATGCCAAATTAAAATGCACCATTTTCAGGATAAATAACCAGGAGGCAAATATTGCACACAATTATGCTCAATATATCGAGAGAATCAGAAATCGTGACCACGATTAATCGTGCAACCCAATCTAAACAGAACCAACACTGAACATACTTAAATAATGATGCTATTGTCTTTTAAAGCTGCTTTATAGCAGAATATGAATGGTCTCCATAGTTGAGTTTCCATAATTGATTCTGCTATTTACCTGTTTATCATGGTAACACTTTATTTTAAGGTGTCCTTGTTACACACGTTACATGTACTTACTATTATAATGTCAATGAATTATGCAGGTAACCCAAAGCCAATACCTAATCCTAATCCTAACCATATAGTAAGTACATATAGAATCAGAATCAGAATCAGAATGTGCTTTATTGCCAGGTATGTTTACACATACGAGGAATTTGTTTTCATGACAGAAGCTACCGCAACGCAACAGAATGACAGTGACAGAACAAAAAACAGATAATAAAAAGAAGAATTAAAAAGAACAAGCAAATAAGGAATAACAATATACAAATTGACAATTGTATGTACAGGTATATAACAGTAGACAGTTTTGTATGTACAGGTATATTATGTGCAAATTGAAATGTAGACTAACTATGTGTGTTAGATAAATAAGTGTATAAATAGTGTGTGTTATTATTGTCAAGTGTTCTTGAGATGGATTGCCTGAGGGAAGAAACTGTTTTGGTGCCTGGTTGTTCTGGTGCTCAGAGTTCTGTAGCGTCAACCAGATGGCAACAGTTCAAAGAGGGAGTGTGCTGGATGTGAGGGGTCCAGAGTGATTTTGTCAGCCCTTTTGCTCACTCTGGATAAGTACAGTTCTTGGAGAGTGGGGAGGGTTGTAACAATGATTCGCTCAGCAGTCCGGACTACCCTCTGTAGTCTTCTGAGGTCAGATTTGGTAGCTGAGCTGAACCAGACAGTTATTGAAGTGCAGAGGATGGATTCAATGATGGCGGAGTAGAACTGTTTCAGCAGCTCCTGTGGCAGGTTGAACTTCCTCAGCTGGCGAAGGAAGTACAGCCTCTGCTGGGCCTTTTTCACAATGGAGTCTATGTGAATGTTCCACTTCAGGTCCTGAGAGATGGTGGTGCCCAGGAACCTGAATGACTCCACTGCAGTCACAGTGCTGTTCATGATGGTGAGTGGGGGGAGTGCAGGGGGGTTTCTCCTGAAGTCCACTATCATCTCCACTGTTCTGAGCGTGTTCAGCTCCAGGTTGTTAAGACTGCACCAGACAGCCAGCTCCTTAACCTCCTGTCTGTAAGCAGACTCGTCACCGTCCTGAATGAGGCCGATGAGTGTGGTGTCGTCTGCAAACTTCAGGAGCTTGACAGAGGGGTCTTTAGATGTGCAGTCGTTGGTGTACAGGGAGAAGAGCAGTGGGGAGAGAACGCAACCCTGGGGGGCGCCAGTGCTGATGGTGCGGGTGCTGGATGAGAATTTGCCTAGCCTCACTAGCTGCTGCCAGCCTGTCAGGAAGCTGTTGATCCACTGACAGACGGAGGTGGGTACAGAGAGCTGAGTTAGTTTGGGCAGAAGGCGGATTGGAATGATAGTGTTAAAGGCTGAGCTGAAGTCCACAAACAGGATCCTCACATAAGCCCCTGGTCTGTTTAGATGTTGCAGAACATAATGCAGTCCCATGTTGACTGCATTGTCCACAGACCTGTTTGCTCTGTAGGCAAACTGAAGAGGATCCAGCGAGGGTCCAGTGATGTCCTTCAGGTGGGCCAGCACCAGTTTTTCAAATGACTTCATGACCACAGACATTAGAGCCACAGGTCTGTAGTCATTTAGTCCTGTAATTTTGGATTTCTTTGGGATGGGGATGATGGTGGAGCGTTTGAAGCATGAAGGGACTTCGCACAGCTCCAGTGATCTGTTGAAGATCTGTGTGAAGATGGGGGCCAGCTGGTCATCACAGGATTTCAGACAGGCTGGTGTCACAATCTGGTCCTGGTGCTTTTTTCCTTTTCTGCTTCTGGAAGACCTGGCGGACCTCGCCTTCGCTGATCTGAATTGCAGGTGTGGGGGAGAGGGGGGTTGCTGGAGGTGTTAATGGTTGTGTGGAGAGGTGGCGGGTGTGGGGTGTTTTTTCAAACCTGCAGTAGAACTCATTCAGATCATCTGCCTGTTGTTGATTCTCCACAGTGCTGGGGGATGGTGTCTTGTAGTTGGTTATCTCTTTCAGACCTTTCCACACTGATGCTGAGTCGCTGGAAGAGAATTGGATCCTTATTTTTTCTGAATAATTCCTCTTTGCCACTCTGATCTCCTTTTCCAGTGTGTATTTGGCCTGTTTATACAAGACTTTATCCCCCTTCCTGTAAGTATCTTCTTTGGCCTGACGGAGCTGTCTGAGTTTTGCAGTGAACCATGGATTGTCATTGTTGTACGTTAAATGAGTCCTGGTAGGGATGCACAAATCCTCACAGAAACTGATATATGAAGTGACAGTCTCTGTGAGCTCGTCCAGATCGTTTGCAGCAGCCTCAAAAACACTCCAATCAGTAAGGTCGAGACAGGCTTGTAAAACCCACTCTGTCTCGTTGGTCCATCTCTTTACAGTCCTTACCACAGGTTTAAGAGATTTCAGTTTCTGCCTGTAGGTTGGTAAAAGATGAACTAGGCAGTGATCAGAGAGTCCTAAAGCTGCTCGTGGAACAGAGTGATATGCATCCTTTATTGTTGTGTAACAGTGATCCAGTATATTACTGTCTATGGTGGGACATGTAACATACTGTCTGTATTTTGGCAGTTCACGGGAGAGATTTGCTTTATTAAAGTCCCCGAGAATGATTAAAGCAGAGTCCTGGTGTTGTTGTTCTGTGTCTGTGATCAGATCAGCTAGTTTCTGTAAAGCTGAGCTCACGTGCGCTTGTGGTGGAATGTAAACACTCACCAGAATGAACGAGTGAAACTCCCGCGGCAAGTAGAAAGGTTTACAGTTAATGAAGAGCGTTTCCAGATCAGAACAGCACATCTTCTTTAACACAGTTACATCTGTACACCACCTTTCATTGATGTAAAAGTACGTCCCGCCACCGCGCGATTTCCCTGTTGATTCTGCGTTGCAGTCTGCTCTAAACAGCTGAAAGCTCGGCAGATGAAGCGCGCTGTCCGGAATGGCGTCGTTCAGCCAGGTTTCCTTTCCTTGTTTAACCGGGAAAGCAGAAGGAGTTCGTCTGTTTTGTTGGGTAGAGAGCAGAGATTCGCCAGATGGATGCTAGGCAACGGCGTTCTTAATCCCCGCCGACGAAGCTTCACGAGCGCGCCGGCTCGCTTCCCCCGTCTGCGTGTCCTGAAGTATCTAAACAGCACTGCTGCTCCGCCGACTACAATGTCCAGCAAAACATCAGAATAAACGAAATCCGGTGAAATATCGGGTGATGTGTACTTCCGAATGTCCAGCAATTCGTCTCTGGTGAAACTCATTGCAGGGATATGACTAAAGACAGGACAAACTAACGAAAACATAAAAACAGCTGCGGACGATGCCACGAAGGCTGCCATGAGCGGCGCCATCTTGCCATCTATATAGTTAATTAATATTACTCAGTACTTAAATGTATAATTATAAATGTATAATTACACTGTATAAATGTATAATTACACTGTATCAAGGACACAAAATAAAGTGTAACCTTATCACTTTGAAGCTGCTTTGAACCTTATCACTTTGAAGCTGCTTTGAGACAACCTGTATTGTATAATGTGCTATAGTCCAGCTTGGACCCAACAACCCATGTTCTAAAACAAGCTACAGTACCATCTTAAGTGGATTTTCCAACAGGAACAATTGTACTTTTTAGTGCCACTAACAGCCTCAAACAATCTTTCAATCCTTAATACCACAAACATCGCAAACTTCAGAAAATATAGTGGAAGTACAGTGACTGTTGCAGCCTGTATCTAATGAAATGATAAAAACCTTTGTGTCCGAGTCCCAGAGGTTGTTTAGTGAGCCAATTAGACTACATATGCAGTGTTTTTTCAGCTCTTGCTATTTTTGTGTACAATATGCATCATATGGTCCACGGATGAGCCATCTGGGGCCAAGTCTAGGTCTGCCTCTGCTTTGCGCTTACGACCATTATGCATCCTTTTTTGCATTATTGATAATAACTCTGCAAACTACTACCAGTCTTTTACACAAATGCCCTCTTTTTTCTTTCTCTCTAGCTGGGTCCTTGACAGAAGTCACAGTTGCGGCTCCTCAGGGCCGGTGTTCAATAATTGGTTTCGCTTTAATGGATGCTGGGAGGGCCGAGGGATTCCTGTAATCCCTGCATCTGCTCACCTCTTACCGCTAATCTTCCCAGTCTATCTACAGCCAACACTTTCCCAGCGCTGAGCCTTCAGGTAGTGATAATGAGGTACGCAAGCCCTCCCACACACACACTTGCTTCTTCCAGGCCCCTTGACTCCTGAACTCTTTCCACAGATTTCCCTGATGGATGCAGCTTCTCTTGCTAAACGCGAACACACAAGCTCGCACAAAAACGTTTGCATTCGCACATGCTTGTTAATTACAAACGGATGCAACTTCTGCTACACACCAACCTTTCTTGCTCCAGTTCGCCCAACGTACACTAAAGCACTGCCAACGTTTATGTTTTCCTATGTCTTTCCTCTCTGTCTCTGCAGTCATTATCTGTAGGGGAGAGCGAAGTACCTAAACGCTCTCTCAATGCTCTCTGGCACACCTGGCTCGTTAGGAAGCCTAGATTATCTCTAATTAGTCTCTAATTCTGGCCAAGCAGAGCTCCACCCTCCACAGGTGCTGACACTAAACAGCCTCATTAATATTGCTAGCGGGGCAGAATCCGCCAGCGAAGATCAAACAGGCCTTAATTGAGCCTGGCTTAACTTTATAAAGCTGAGCAATTGAGGAGTAGGGTGCCTTGTGTAATCACTCAAAATGAAGGCAAATTCACAAATATTTGATAGAAACTTCTTGTCTGAACAATAACAGAGTAGATAAGCAGGCCGCTTTCAAGACCACTCAGATGTAGGGTGGATGAAACCACACAGCCAGCTGGCAAAACGCTGCTCCTGGTTTATTTTTTATTGCCCCCATTAGGATCGTAATGGCTTCGATGGACTGTCTGGTGCTCTTTCACCCTCTTTATGTGCAGAAAAAGGCTCCATTATGTCTCTTTTTCCATTGTGCTAATGAGGTTAGACCAGAGGACTCGCCTTAAGGACAACAGCATGTCCGACTCATTGAAGCCACTGTAACATGTCAGTTCTTTCATAACTTTGACTGACACTTCAGGGTCCATTAAAGTCCAAATGTAATTCGATTAACTTGCACTGACAACACAAACCTGCCAGATTCAATTTATTTTTACATTCGGAATAAAACCAAAGACTTTGTATATAGGAAGACTGTGCACTCCTATTACTTATGAATGGGAGAAAGTGTAACGCTTAATATGGTGAATAAGCCCCGCCTTCTAAATGAAAGAGACAATCATTGATTAGTAAAGTCTTCGTGGCACTACAGCTGCCATTAGAAGCTCCGGTTCTTACAGGAGCAGGCAGCGTTCGCAAGCTCGCGCTCATGACTGCGCATGCACATTGACTGGTCTAGCATCAAAAACAAACTTTATGAGAATGTTATTGTCAGATTTCATTGGTGTTTTCGAACATGAAATTTAATCATAAGCTTAGTGAACAGTTTTGAAGAATTTGATGTTTCCCCAGTCAAAGAGATAGGAGCTGCACTTGCATGCCCGAGAGGCGTTTCAAAGATGGCCGCCGAGTGAAATGACTTGTCTTAAAGGGACTTTGATAAAACACAAAATAAAAGCTTGACAATGTAATGTAATGTAAGTGAAGACAGAAAAAAATTACTACTGTAATTTTATTGTACTGTAGAATAAAAAGAATTATTAGTTACATTACATTTTTATATAAAATTTAATTGACAAATAATAATAATGTTCTATTTATTGTTGTTCTATTATTTAATAATAGATTTTTTACAATAAAAGTGATTCAACAGTAAAATGTCTCTTAATTCATAATATTTTCTTAAACATTTCTCACATAATAATAATAATAATAAACCATCATCTTTAAGAAATCTTTCTATCTGCAGAAGAAAAAAATGTTTTGTGCATTTTAATCCAGTATTGTGTAAAATTATTGTTCTTTTATGATGTTATATTATTATTTTCATTATTGTTACATTAATATTAGATTCTTTACACAATAGCAATATAACAATAGTAAATAATTTGTCTTAACTTCTTTAATCTCCTTAATTTCCTGTATTAATATTATAATAATATGTTGTATTTATTGCTGCCCTGTTATTTAATACTAGATTTTTTACAATACAATTGTCAGGTGTCTGGACTGTCTGTGTCGTGTTTTGCCAGTTTCTGTTCCTGTTTTACCTTATTTGGTCATGTTCCTGTCCTCGTTGAGTCTGATTAGTTCATTCCCTGCACCTGCGTTTAAGTAATTATCCTGTGTATTTAAGTTCCTGTCTGTGTGTTTCTTCCTTGTCGGGTCTACTTGTTGGATGTCATGTGTTTCTGTCGTGGATATCCCCTGTGATTCAAGTATTAAACACTGTTAAACGTTTCTCCGCGTCTCCATCATTCCTTCCACAGTGAATCGTGACAGAAGACTCGACCAAAACAGTTTTATTACATTTCTCCCTCCGTTTGTTTTCCGTTTTTTCACCCAGTGTGTTTTGTTTCCGTTGTGTCCATGGATCCCCTCCTTTGTCTGGAATACCTCCTCCTCCTCCTGCTGGAGCAGGGGGAGAGATCGCTCGAGGGCCACACCAGACTGTTCCTGGTGCTCGCCAACCTCTCCAGCTACCCGGACAACATGCTCTGTGCATTCTATGACGCCAGTTTAAACTCCACGTACTGTGCGCCGTCGTCGAAGGAAGACCCTCGAGCGAATTTCGCCGCCTTTGTGGAGTGGACACTCAACTCCGGAGTGCCACTTCGGACCCAGTGCCCAGCCCACCATCTCCCCGCTGTGCGGAGCGCATGCCCGAGCCCACCACTGACGGAGAGCCAGAACCCGCCGCAGCCGACGAGCCATCGTCCAGGAGTGCGACAGAGCTGAGGATCGCCACGGAGCCAGAGCCTCACAGAGCGTCAGACCAGGTGTGAGAGCCGGCAACAGAGCCCGCCACGAGGGAGAATACCGCGGACAGTGAGAGCACGGAGAGGAGCTCCGCTCCCTGAACCGCGGCTGAGGGTGAGCTTAGTATGGCGCGGGGTTTGTGCCACACTGAAGGAGAGAGGGCTCCTGTTCCAGAGTTAAGCCCAGAGAGGGCTCCCGTTCCAGAGTTAAGCCCAGAGAGGGCTCCCGTTCCAGAGTTAAGCCCAGAGAGGGCTCCCGTTCCAGAGTTAAGCCCAGAGAGGGCTCCCGTTCCTGAGTTAAGCCCAGTGAGGGCTCCTGTTCCTGAGTTAAGCCCAGTGAGGGCTCCCGTTCCTGAGTTAACCCTCTGGGGTCGACAAACGCAGATATGCATTTTGTGGCATCTTCTCCTGATAATGCCGAAAAGAACTTAAATTACACTTTCAGTTTTGATCGCACAGATAAGAGCAATACATCAATCGAATCTGTAAAGGGTCTACTTTCATTTGTATACACACATAATAACAACAAAACTTTGTGCATTTATAAAATAAAGAAAACAAACAGGGTGCGCTGTCTGCCACCTTGGTCTGCGTGATCTTCATTTAGAAACGCGTCATTAAAATGAACTAAAACTCGGCGAATACTCCACAAAGAGACATGAGAGATATATCTATAGAAAGCTTGACATGTCTACTATTAAACTAAGCAAGTCTTTTTGAAAACAAATATTCTGTGATAAAGTAATCCATATGAAACCAACGCGATGTCCAGTCTTTCACGTCTCCCTTCATTAGCTCTAATGCGACAACGCTCACGCGCTGAGCGTGCTATAGATATTATAATCATCCACGTGAAGCGCGCGTAAACGCCCACATCACAGCAAACAAAGCAGCGAGACTGTTCGCTTCGCGCTGAGAGGAATGAGACAGAATTCACCTCAGATAAACGTGCGTTGTGACAAATAAGACAGAATTTACCTCAAGATGCTTTGGATTACCTCAAAAAAGAAGAATGCAGCGGCTTGATCCAGCGGAGATCATAAACATGAGTAGGCCTAAGTCTTTTTTTTATTAACCTACTTGTATTAGTTTCCACATAACTTGTACACATTTTACTAGTTAGACTTTTTCCAAACTATAATTCCTGAATGTATAATCAAGTGAAACATTATGAAGGTTCATTCACAGCATCTAAATGTCTCACGACACCAGGATGTATTGTTTTTTTTATGTTCTATAAAATAGACAGCAATACGATATAAAAGTAATATAAGTTATAATGTTACTAGCCTAATGTTACAGTAAGAATGATTAGACAAAACTTTACTGTGATAGGCTATTCTCTGTTCGCAAATATAGCCATATGTTTATAACTATAGTTTTTGTATTGTATAGGCCTACATACAAAGCATGCTTGTGTTTATGACTGTAACTAAGCTTCTGTTCACGAATATCTGCTCTGGTGTAAATATTTTGAATGTGTTATACCCGGTCATTGGTGTTTGCAATCGTCTGTAAATATCACTGAAAATATGTGTGCTATGAGGTAATTGTGTTCTTTTTTTCTATAAATTAGTACTAGTATCAGTGATCATCACAATAATGTTAATAATGTTGTTACAAACGAGGCCCTTGCGCCTCCTCTCTCGCACCACCAGAGGGAGCCCTCACCGGAGTACTAACCCGCATTCGGACTCAAACTCCCATCAGCCCACTTACCTGGGACTGATCACCTGCACCTGTCATCAATTACACACACACTCATTCACATAAAGGACTGTGTTCCTTGCACCTCAGTGCAAGATTTGCCACTGTGATCACTACTGAGCGTTTTTCCTCTGTTTACTCTGCCTGCGTATTACTCAGACTGTTTATATTGTTTACGATTCCTGCTGCCACCCTCGACCTTCTAGCCTGTTTATCGACTCTACCTGCCTGCCGCCTGCCCCGACCTTCTGACTTGTGTTTTGTATTGTCTACTGTTGTTAAATAAACTGCAGATGGATCATCAAGCTTCTGACTCGTCACAAATGTATTTTATTTGTGTAAATAGCATGCTTACTTTTTTATTTCAGATGTGAGGATAACAGTGCAAAAGAACCTGTTGCAAAGCAAGCCAATGCAAATAAGCAGCCCACTCAGGAACCTGGACCATAGCTAAGACCAAGTGAGGCACACACTCCCATGAGTCTCTTCAAAATGTTGTTTTTTTTGTTGTTGTTGTTTTTGTTTTTTTTTGTTTTTGTTTAATTTCCTTTAGAGCACATAAACAATATACACTTTGCAAATGCCAGGTATGTGATGTTCATTTATATATTTCAACAAGACACACTACCAGTCAAAAGTTTTTGAACAGTAAGATTTTTTTTGTTTTTGTAAAGAATTCTCTTCTGCTCACCAAGCCTGCATTTATTTGATCCAAAATACATAACGTTGTATTTGCTAAAGCAGTAATATTGTGAAATATTTTTACTATTTAAAATAACTGCTTTCTATTTGAATGTATTTTAAAATGTAAATTATTCCTGTGATCATATCTACATTTTCAGCATCATTACTCCAGTCATACTCCAAGTGTAACAATATACACTATACCATTCAAAAGCTTGGAGTCAGTATATATAGAAATTAAAAACTTTTATTTAGCACACAAGTGATGATAAAGACATTTATCATGTTACATGTTTATCCAAAGCGACTTACAAATGAAGCAATCAAAACCAACAAAAGAGCAACAACATGCAAGCACTATGACAAGTCTCGGTTAGCCAAACGCAGTATACGTAGCAAGGTTTATTTTTTATTTTTTTTTTAACAAGTAGATAGAATATAGAAAAGAAAGCTAGTGTTAGTTTTTCAAGAAAAGCTAGCAGTTAGAGAATAAATATGCAATTGATAGAGGGTCAAGTGTGTGTGTGTTTGGTTTTTTTTTTTTTTTTTTTTTTTTTTTTTTTTTAATAAAAAGGCAGATGGATAAAATAAAATTAGAAAAGAGAATGCTAGAGTTAGAGGGTCAAATGAAGATGGAAGAGATGGGTTTTTAGCCGTTTCTTGAAGATGGCTAAGGACTCAGTGCTCGGATTGAGTTGGGCAGGTCATTCCACCAGATGGGAACAGTTAATGAAAAAGTCAGTGAAAATGATTTTGTGCCTCCTTGGTATGGCACAGTAATGCAGCGTTCACTTGCAGAACGCAAGTCTCTAGAGGGCACATAGGTCTGAAGTACTGAATTTAGGTAAAGGGGTGCAGAGCCAAAGGTGGTTTTGTATGCAAACATTAAACATTTCTCCGCGTCTCCATCATTCCTTCCACAGTGAATCGTGACAACAATAGCAATATAAAAGTAAAATATTATCTTTTATTTCTTAATATTTTCTTAATCTTATTTCTTATATATTAATAATAATCATCATCATCGTCTTCAAAAAATCTTTCCGTCTGTAGCATTAAAGAATGTTTTGTGCATTTTAACCCAGTGTTGTGTAAAATTGTTCTTTTATTGTTATATTATTATTTTCATTGTTATATTAATATTAGATTATTTATGGAATGGAAATATAACAATAGTACATTGTTTGTCTTAATTTCCTAATATTATCTTAACCATATTTCATCATATTGCATATTTCATAATAATAATAATAATAATAATAATATGTTGTTGTATTAATTAATAGTATAATATTATTCTAATATGTTGTATTTATTGTTGTTATTGAATAGATTTACAATACAATAGTAATATAAAAGTAAAATATGTATCTTTTATTATTTCTGATTATTTTCTTAATCTTATTTCTATAATAATAATCATCATTTTCTTCAACAAATCTTTCTATCTGCAGCAGAAAAAAAATGTTTTGTGCATTTTAATCCAATTTGTGTAAAAAATTAAATGCAAAACAATGAATGTGACACTGGTGCAGAATTTCTGATTCATCTATCACACAAGAAGTGAAGACTAAATCAATCACATACATACGATACTATGCATACTATACAATGCAGCAATGTACAAAGAGCAGAATGCTATAAGCTACTGTATTCTGAACACAACCAATATATCAGTTGTTTATACATGCACAATCTATTCAAAGGTCAGGACTGCAGTGTTCATTTCAGCTCCAGTAACCTTATAAAAAGCAGAACATGACGAGGAAACTCATAATCTGTTAATTACTATGCTAAAATAGCACCAGTGGATTGTGTAAATGGGATACACAACCTTGAAATGGTCAAGGCTCCATTACAGCGTTGAGTTGGTGGAAAAAGAGCAGGGCCTCAAACATCGTGACCCTTCATCCCCCACTACGCACATCATGTAATGGTTTTTCTCTCTTTGCATCTCCTTCCCCCCTCACTACATTTCAGGTCTATCTATCTCTTTGCCTCGAGTGCCCTGAACCCCCTGACCTGCCGGGGATGAAGGGCCAAAAAAAAGATAGGAAAAAAATAGATATAGGCCTAGAGAAAATGAAAGAGCAAAGAAGAGGGCAAAAGATTGAGGGGAAAAGTTTCAAAGAAAAAATGTAGAAGACAAAACGAGAGCAGATCTCAAAAAACTATTTTAGCATGACAGATCATATAGGTATCTGAAAAGTATCAAAAATGTTAAAGGAATAGACCAGTTAAAAGAAAATACTGCATGCTGTTATTTTGTTATAATGTATTATGGTGGTTTTATAGTGATTTCTTACAAGTTCTTATTTTGTGGATCATAAAAGTTTGGAATGACATTAGTGTGATTAAATAATGACATCATTTCGAGTGAACTGCTCCTTTAAGGTGGCTAAGAAATTCCAAAAACAGGAGGATGAGAGGTTGTGAGCGATGAGGCAGTGGCCTTTCTGAGCCCACTGTGGCATCAAACTCCCATGGCCACATGCCATGAGAGCTCCAGAGCTCTTCTCATCCACCCTTCCATTTGTTCAATCAATTTCCATCTCCGTATCATCCTGTCTCAATATGACTTTCCCCAAGCCGGGGCTGTGTGGGTGATCGATCACCAAAAGAGTTCAGAGCTGAAATTGAAATTGAATGACGCCTCCATTCTAAGCGCCGAGGATCAATGTACAAATGCAAGAAGGTGCTGGCAAGATTAATTAATAAATTTATTGATTGCTTAAGAAGGACACAATGGGGAGCATTAGGAAGTCTCTTTTTTTCTTCTATGAGAAAGTGATAATCAAATTTGAAGTCGATGTCCTCTGCTGGGTGTCATGGGCACAGTTCAATAAGTACTGTTCCCACCTCTCATCTCTGGGACATTTTGAGGACAGGCATATCATCAAGAGGAAAACAAAATCCAAAATAATTTAAAAGGTATTTAAGGACAAGAGTTTGTTCTCTGTCTTTTTAAGACAGCAGAGAATTTTCTATGCCGTTTCAGGCTCAAAGAAAAGCTACCGAGAAAAAAAGTTGGAAACTTAAATCAGAAACTTCTGGGGGGACATGGTGTCAAGATGAATATATATCACACAGTTGAAAAAAGCAGCAGATAATAGCACAAACTATTTGGAACCAGCGCATTGTTAATGTCACCGGGAAAATTGTTGGGCCGGGTAAAAATATTGATTTTTCCAATCAACCGTGATCTTCATTTGAACAATCAAACTGAATGAAAAATGTCAACAATTGTCTTTTTAGAGTTTTGCATGCAAAAACAAATTAGTGCAGACCGATTCCCAAAACAAATTACTCTTAAGAACTGGTTCTTTTTAGTGAATCAAAAACATACACCCATTCTGAGCCAGTTCTTTTAATGAGTAGTTGGAAAAAAATTCTAGTTTCTGGTTTATATTAGTCTGAATCAGAACAATTCACAGCAAAAGCATAGACAATTTCAAACATATGTAAGCTGATATTATAACTGAAAATGAATAAACCTGAATGAATCTGAATTGAGTCAAATAAAATTAAGAGGTTGTGAATCTGAACATTTGTATTGATAAGCGGCCATAGTACTGAATAAGGCATATCTTAAGCCTAATTTGCATAGAAAAGAGGCATCTTTAAGCCTACTAAATGACAATGGCTTTATGCTGAACGTCGCATGAAAACCGGTTTAATCGCATCCGCTTGTCAGAAAAAGTGTTAACAGCAGTATAAACTGACGGCGATATCTATGGTGCAATGATGCGACCTGTTTTACAGAACACAGAAGTTTGTTGAAAACAACCTACATTTAAACACTCACAGATCTATTTCAGCATATTTAGCACCAGGTTAAACTGGATTATGAGTGGTTAGTCGTGCTGGGCAGTTTGAACAAAAATCTGTACTACGTTTTTTTTTTTTTTTAGGATTCTGGCAGTTTCAGAGTTTGTCTCTGACTTGCCTTTATATAAATCAGATTGCATGAAACAGTTGCAGAACCACTGCATTTTAATCACGATCCAAACAAACATGTTTCATTATAGTATGAGCAGGTTTTAATGTAAATTAGATTATATAATTTAAAAATGTAAAGCTAAAAACAGAATGGTCTGACCATAGCTTTGTGAAATTATGCTAAATGTGTTGAACGAGATGCAAATTCATTCTCTGCCAGCTGGTGGCACTTTTGGAACAGAAAAGATAGAACATTTCCTTTCCTACTGCTGTAAACAAAGCAGCGCTGTGCTTTTTAATACTACATTAATATGCATTATATGGAGGTAAGATAAAAAGAAAATACCATCTAAACTTTTCTAAAAACAGTCAGTTCCCCTTAGAGATACATTTATCACCCATAATTCAGTATAGGATTTTCTTCCAATATTTCACGCATTACTCTACCTGCTACAGTATTTTCTCCTCTTTGCATTCATCTTCAGCGTCTCTGACTTCAGTTAACGGCCGTTTACAGTTGGTTTATTTGCCCAGTTAAAGAATTTGTGTGTTATTAATAGTTCTCTAACCATTAGTCAGAAGTGGACGCAGTTAACTGGGATCTCCTCTCAATTCATGACTCTGTCTACGTTGCTTAGCTTCTTGTACCGGTTTGTTGGTTTTTAAAAATTCATACTGTGTGCGTAATTCAAACCGGTTTACTGTTTGAACCGGTATATCACCCAGTACTAGTGGTTAGCAAATAAAACACAGGTTTTAACAGTAAAATGACCCATACAAAAGCACCACAACTGTTTAGTAAAATTACCCAAGTGTGTTTTGAGACTGCTTGTCCAAAGTGCAGAGGACAGTCCATTAAGAGCCTAGAAAAGAAGTGTGCTTTAGAAAAAAAGACTACAGACCTGTATAAGTCAAATAAATCAACCGCTCTCTTCAAGCATAGTCTATAGAGACATTCAGTCTTCCTCTCTCTCTCTCTCTCTCTCTCTCTCTCTCTCTCTCTCCCTCATGGAGGTTTGGGCCAGGTGGTGTCATCTGCAAGATAACAGTATTGTCTGATTTGATTGATTTCTAAAAATAAATAAATAAAATGAATCCCTAATCCAGGATTAATTTCAAGCCATGTTTTTCACATCACTCCTACATACTTTTTATATCACCAGATTCTCCTTAGAAATACTATTACGACTTCATGTAACTTGTTTATGCAATCCCTAAAAAGCTTGTACACGAAAAACAGATACAGCGTCCCTAGAACACATGTACGCCTCCACCTGGAACTGCAGCGAAGAGAAGAATCCGAACAGACTTTGAGTGACATCATCCACGAGCCCACGGGGGAGGTACTGAACCTGACAGAGAATAACTACGATAACAAAGAAAGCAAGGGAGGTGGAGAAGAGAACGAAGACATGACAGCGACACGCAGCTGACAACACGCTCTGTTTGACTTTGGGAAGGGAGGTGGGTGCTCGCCTTACAACGATTCTGCAATTTTCCAATGAATATGGAACAATCCCATCACGCAACATTACTCAGATCATTCCGCAGGACTGACGCCGGGTCTCATGACATTGCTCTCTCTATCTCGGGGTTGACACTTCCTCTCTGTGCCTGGGAAGGAACATGGAAAAGGCACAGTAGGTATCTAATGCTGCAAGACCACCTCAAACAATGAGGACAATAAGTCAAGACCCTTTCAAATGAGAGTACGGCAGCAGAACAAACCTGCTGTACTGGTATATGGCACATTCCCACACTGCTGACATAACTGGGTATATGTCTTACTTTACAGTATATGTATAGAAACTATTGAGTTCACAACAGGCGCATAATCACATGGTTTTGTTATTAGACACAATGCAGTTCTGATGAATCTGTATTATTGTCATTGAGGGAGCTTGAGCCTGTAGTTAGTAATTAGCATAATACACATCCACCATCTCCATATGGATGAGGAAATAGAAGCCATTAACATAGTTTCAATTCTGCAATTCAAGATGCAGAAAGGTGAGAGAACATATGGTTTTACATGAAGGTTACCGCAAAAAAAAAAATAAGACATGGAATGTCAACATGAAGTTCTTTAAAGATGCATTGTTTATAATAAAAAAGTCTGACGAAAGAGAACATTAATCACTAACAGATCTCCTATATTAATTTTATGCAAAAATACACAAAAATAACACTTAATTTCAACATTTACTCTCCATATACAGTCCGTATCAAAACATGCTGGGAAATCAGATTTCCCTGTCTTTGTGTGCGATTGATAAATGTGTCCAACTTACTTAATTTCTTAAGTTGTTAAACATGAAGAATGTTGATATGGAATGAATAATTATAATGAATGGAATATGGAATGAATAATTATCATTCTTGAAACTGAAAATGTATCCATTCTCAAAATTTTAATTAAAATGCATAACAAATGTTAGTCAAATATTTATTTCCTGTAGTGAAAAGAATTAAATAATAGGAGTAAATTGTAGACAAAATTGTTTGAGCTAAAACACATTCAGTGTTTCTGAGGGCAGAAGTGTGGCTGGTTCTAAATTTTATCTGGTGTGGCTGGTTCTAAATTTTATCCTGAATTCCTGGCTGAAAACGTTTGCACACAATGTACTACATAAAGAAAGAAAAATGTATTGGCACACCACAAGTTAGGCGAGATAAAGGCAACATCAAAAAATAAATAAATAAATAAATTGCATGCAGCACTCTGCTCTTTTCTGCTTCTCTATTACTTCAATAGATCAGTTTCTTTCCCTTTGTCTTCCTCTCTATCCTTCTATGAAGTTAAAGGTCACATGGCTTCACTGAAGAGGCTTTTGTAATGATAAATATTGCATATTTAGTCAGATCAAGTGGTCTAACTGCATAACACTGACACATACTCATTAAAGTGCAAACATCCATACACTCTCTCTGTCTCTGTCTGTGTGTTTATGCACTATCCACAGTTCAGCCTTTCTGCTGAGGATTATTGGACATGTCAGTCTCAATGCTGTCTCTGCAGTGCAGGACAGAGAAACACCCTCAAGTCATTATACAGTAGTATGCAGTGTGTGTGTGTGTGTGTGTGTGTGTGTGTGAGAGAGAGAGAGAGAGAGAGAGAGAGCTGGATGATAGTTCAAGTAATGTATAGTCAATGTGAAATCAGAACTGACCCTATTTACCTTTTTAATACACATTATTGATGTTACTGCACAAAAAAAGTTCTTAAAATTCCCTACAATTCCCATCCCTGTCCATTTTCCTGATGTATAAAAAGACACATCCTTTATCATTTCTGTTGAATACTTTGTCTCCACAAGTACACCAAAACAAGGCAGTGAAAGGGTTGCAGACTTCAGTTGCAATTAGGTGGAAAGCAAGTATATCTTTCTGTTTTTCTTTCCACATTTATATTTCAAACTTCTTGACACCTCTTACAATTCTGCAGCCAAGTTCCAGTGTCTGCAAGCCCCTCTGCTCTCACACACACACACACTCCTTTCAACAGCAGGCAGCATTCACTGCCACCAGCCAGTTCACGCTCCCTCCTTCTCTCTCTCTCTCTCTCTCTCTCTCTCTCTCTCTCTCTCTCTCACAAAACACACACACACACACACATACTTATATAATCAGACAACTATGCTGCTTTAGAATCCATATGGCATTAACAGGACCAAAAACGTGACAGTCAGTCCCCTCCACCATCAGGTGCTTTCAGAAAAAGGCACAAACAATGAGAAAGTCTGTCTCCCATTGAGCTATGAGACTGTTAAATAACAGTTTACGATTTGATGTTCTCCAAAGACACAACGGGAAATAACAAAATCCCCTGCTGAGAGCAACGGTATGTGTCTTAATCTGCTTCTAGAAACTTAATCTGAAATTTGCTTACTTGTTTTAGTGCATGTAATGTCCAAATGACCAACTAAGCTGAGCTGAAGCAAACTGCACTGAAATGAATCAGTTTTAAACTAAACTCATTTAACTTTTAAACTCATTTAAAAGTAACTGCAGAAAAATATTTGAACTGAACGGGGAAATAAAAAAATAAAAAAAAATAAACTAAAAACTGAACTAAGAACTGAACTAAGACTAAAACTTGAAATTTACAGGAGACCTATTATGCCCCTTTTTACAATATGTAATATAAGTCTCAGGTGTCCCCAGAATGTGTCTGTGAAGTTTCAGCTCAAAATACCACCACACAGATCATTTATTATATCATTTTGAAAATGTCTATTTTGAGTAGGAGCAGAAACGCATTGTTTCTTTAAATGCAAATGAGCTGCTTCTGCAAAAAAAAAACATCTAATTGGTTTTGATTATCATGTCTATCGTGCTGAAATCATGCATTTTAAACCAAATTAGTTTAAACTTCTGATATACGGTTTTCTGAGCGCAGATTTGAAGCATGTGCACAGAAAGAGGTTGTCACACAGCATGTGAGTACTAAACTTAGGCCGCATTTACACTGCAGATCTTGATGACCAATTCCGATTTTGTGACTATATCTGATTTTTTTGACGACCCGCTTGCATCTTCTTTGAAAAGTGACTCGTATCCGATATCTGCATTTACACTATGCATAGCGAAACAACACAATGTAGACGTACTGACCGGAAAGGAAGTAAAAACAGCGCGAGATTCAACTGAACGCAATGGGCGAAGACGAAATGATTATACGTTTTGCTGTCCACACCATATTTAAAGGTCAGCAAAACATTGCTATCTTAAGGCGGAGAAAAAAAGAGGAGAGCTATTGCAGCCTGGGCAAATGTAGCATTGATCGTTGCTACATCAGTTCAGAGAGACGTGTGGATGTGGCAAAGTACACAAGATTGATGGGGTCAAGTTCTTGGAACCTGGGGTCAGGAACAGTGGGTCAGCAATTTTCGTATGAGACGAGAAACTTTTGATATGTTGTGTGAGCGGTTGTCACCAAGGCTCTCTTACGAGGATACGAACTTTCGCCGGGCAATCTCAGTGCAGAAGCGCGTTGAGGTTGGACTATGGTGACTTGCGACAGGAGCTGGTTATCGAACACTGGCACATCTGTTTGGCATAAGTGACGCATCAGTATGCCTGATAGTCTTGGAGTTTTCCCATGCCATGCGACATGAGATGATGCACGAGTACATCATGCTGCCAGAAGGTGAGGAGCTCCAAACCATCCTTCTTGGATTTAAGAACCGCTGGGGTTTCCCTCAGTGTGTGGGGGCTATCGACAGGAGCCACATCCCAGTCATCGCAACACCTGAGAATCACACTGATTATTTTAATAGCAAGGGGTGGCATTCGGTGATCTTACAAGCGATTGTGGACCACAAATTCTGGTAAAGACAGATATATATATATATATCCCTCCCTGGTTGTTGCCTCTTCCCTTCTTATTACGTGGTGTATCATTTGTTTCTTTCTCTGTCTTTACTCATTTATCATGTTTAATGTAACCCCTCAATAGTTTCACAACCCTCAACATCGGTTGGCCAGGAAGTGTCCACGACTCCAGGGTTCTTCGGAATTCTGTCACATATGAGAAGGCAGAAAGAGGAGTCCTCTTTCCAAATGTGAGTTTTTCTTCTTGTAAATTAAAACATGCAGCCTACAACGGTTAATGGCATGTTCTATCAATCACGGTGTTAAAAGCATTAATAGTATACAAACGTATGTGCATTAAAAAAAACACACTGTATGTCTGAACTATCCCTGCTTTATGTATTCACATTTGTTGTCAAAGTATGAATCAATATTATTGACTGGCTTTGAGCCCGGAGTGTATCCCTGAAAGCCCGGAGGCTAGCAAATGCCCGCCCTCTCACCCGCTCCTGCCTCCTCTACCGCTGTTGTCTGGCAGCCCCTCTGCTCGCCCTCAGCCCACCATCAGTACGGTGCGAGCGCCGCAGGTCTGCCATCCTCCATCGTCGCCGTGGCTGGAGAATCCCTCACATCCGCCTGCAGCCTCCGAGGCCCGTAGACCCAGCGTCTCCACCTCGGCTCCTAGCTCCCTTGCCTCCACCGTCACCCGTCGATCCATCAGCTCCATCGGACTCCCTCTTCCCTCTGGCTCCGCCTTGGTCGGGCGTCGACCCGCCATCGCCTCTGGACTCCTCTCCTCTGGCTGCGCCTCGTCACTCCATCCCACCGGCTCCGTTGGGCTCCTTCCTCCCGCCAGTTCCACCTTGGTCCTCAGTTGCTTCGGCTCATACGCACCATCCAGGGAGGGAGCGTTATGTCAGGATTATGGACCTGTCTGTGTATGTTTTTGCTCCCTGTGACCCAGTTTCTCCTTCATGTTGATTGTGTTAATTTGATTCCAGGTGTGTCTCGTTCTTCCCTGATTGTCCTGTGTTTAAAAGCCCCAGTCTGTTCAGTTAGTTTTGTCGGTTCTTAAACGTCTTCCCATGTGTTTCCTACGTTCCCTGTGTTTGGATAATTAAAGGCTGTGTTATTGAAGAACTCCTTGTTCCCTCGTTCCTTGCTTCCTTGTGAATTGTGACACTTAATTCAATAAACTTGGGATATTTTTATTAAAGGTAACTGCAGGAAAATAGCTAAACGGAACTGATAAATAAATAAAACTGAAAGATAAAATAAAATAAAACTAAAAAAAGAAATGAATTTACCCAACTAAATGACCACATGACCTTTTGGTTAAATGAATGAATGAATGAATGAATGAACGAACTAAAATGAATTAGGACCAACTGGTTAAGAGCAACTGCAAAAAATAAATAAATAAATAAATAATATATATATATATATATATATATATATATATATATATATATATATATATATATATATATATATACTGTATTGAGTTTACCCAGCTGGTTAACAGCAAATGCACAAAAAAAACACTATATACAGTATAGTTCAACTTAACTACACTGGATAAGCTTTCATTTCTCAACACTGTAAAAGCCCTTCCTGGCTCCGAGGCTTCAGTTCATGGTAAAGAGAAGAATGTCTGGATCTCTATGGCAGGAGCTCAATAAAGAGATGCATGTGGGCTGTGTCTGATATTGAGCTGTGCCGAGGTGGGCTGATTGTAAAAAAACACAGCCTTTGTTTTCTATTTCCTTCTCTATATATCTCTTTCTTTATCTTCTAGTATGTGTGCCAGTCTAACTCTCTGGAAACCTCTCTTTCCGGTCCATCTGCCTGTTTCTTGCACTCTAATAGCCTTTGTTTTTCTGTCAGTCATTATGTTTTATTTTTTGCTCTTGTGGTTGGGAAAACTTCACTAGTTTCTATCACCATTCCAATTACACTCAAAGCAAAAAGTCCTGGTAAGCAGTTTTTATTTGTATTCATCCACAGTTAAACATCTCATTTGCAGTCCAAAACCTTACACCTCACTCTCCAGGAAGCAGACCATACCCTGTCTGGGTCCAAACAATGCCGTCCACCTCATACCAAATTCATGAGTTCATGTCACATACACACACCTATCACAACAGTTCCCTGAGGTTTCCAAGAGTCATCTGTAGGTCAGCTTGGTGTCTCCTGCACAGCAATTTCAACCGTAACTATACATTACCTCAATTTCATCACCCCAGCAAGATCCCAGTTCCAACATATAGATGCAGTTAGTCTCTTTTCAGCCAATTGTTTGCATCTTTATCTGTTTCTCTAGCTTTCAGGTGGGCCGGCTTTTCAGGAGCTGCCGGTAGATAGAGGCACAGTTGGAGGAATTTTAATGAACATTGCAAATGGATGGTATCTGCTCACCATGGGGAGCATTTGTTTGGACATAATTATCTGTTACAGCTGGCAAATTGAGCCACAGGCCCATATGCGACGGCATTAGCACACGTTAATAAAAACGCAGCACTGAGCTAGCCTAGGCCACTTATTTACTACTTCACTACTTCACGTTGATCTTATTAGAAAATGTGGGAGCCAGTCACGAATGCACTCATCTGTGTGCCAAACCAAACCGGCAAACCTGAAGTGTTTTAGTCTCCACTAGCAGTATTCACACAGACAAAGAGCCTAGAAGTAAAGGAATTTTTCATATGGCTCAATATTAATGATTGTTTTTTAGCTGGATCATTGGGCCTGTAGCTCAACATTTCTCAGGCCTCACCGCAAAAGAATGCTCCATTTTAATTTTTAGCAATGTATTTATATTTTTCTTGTTTATATTTTTTTATTAAATATTACGATGATGCATTCTTTACAACATTTTAAAAGGATTTTTAATTTTATTTTTTATTGTTATTATTTTATAATGTTTATTCTAATATATTATATAACATTGTCTATTATAACATTTACAATTACAAAACAATTGCAACAAGTTGAAACTTACTGTAATAAATTTAATTGGATGCATATAAAATATTTAAATGTAATATTAATATATTTATATGTAATAAATCCTTATATAAACTCCATTCATAAACACTTACTAATTTTTATTATGTGTTAATGGTATTATACAGTGTTAATTGTTATAATAAATAAATTAATAATAAATAATAAATGAACTCCATGAATTCATAAACACTTACTAATTGTTATTATTTGTTCATATCATTACACAACATTATAAATATTATATACATATATAAAATATTTCTTCACAATGTACATATTTCAAATTACACAATTTCAGCAAATTACTGTAATAAATTTATTTTGATGTATATTTTATATTATTATTTATATATGTAATAAATTCTTTTATAAACTCCATAAATTCATAAACACTTACTATTTTTTATTATTTGTTAATGTAATTATAGAATGTTAATTATAAATATTATACACACACAGATATACATATATATATATATATACATATATACATACATATATATATATATATATATATATATATATATATATCTACATATATATATATATATATATATATATATATATACATGTGACCCTGGACCACAAAACCAGTCTTAAGTGTCAATTTTTCGAAATTGAGATTTATACATCATCTGAAAGCTGAATAAATAATCTTTCCATTGATGTATGGTTTGTTAGGATCGGACAATGTTTGGCAGAGATACAACTATTTGAAAATCTGGAATCTGAGGGTGCAAAAAAAATCTAAATATTGAGAAAATTCCCTTTAAAGTTGTCCAAATGAAGTTCTTAGCAATGCATATTACTAATCAAAAATTAAGTTTTGATATATTTACGGTAAGAAATTTACAAAATATCTTCATGGAACATGATCTTTACTTGATTTTTGGCTTAAAAGAAAAATTTATAATTTTGACCCATACAATGTATTTTTGGCTATTGCTACAAATATACCCCAGCGACTTAAGACTGGTTTTGTGGTCCAGGGTCACATATATATATATATATATAAAATTGCAACAAGCTGGAAATTACTGTAATACGTTTAATCTGATGTATATTTAATATTATTAATTATATGTAATAAATTCTTATAAAAACTCAATTCATAAACACTATTTTTTATTATGTGTTAATAGTATTATACAATGTTAATTGTTATAATAGATAAATTCTTATATAAACTCAAAAACACTTTTGATGATAAACGATGCCATATAATGTTACAGGTTTGTGTAACAAGACGTTACAAAGTCTTTGTCATTTCAGATCTGTGAAGTGTCATTTTTTATTAAACAAAATGTGAATTTTGAATATTTTAATGCTACTCATTTCATAAAACAACAGTTCCACCAAAATCTACAAAAAATAAAAAGAAAAGCATCATTGAAAGTCAATTCAACATGCACTACATCTCAAGTCTTGTGAAGTCTTTGCATGACAAATACAAGTGTACAGTATAATAATACTGCAGCATAGTATTGACCAGTGTTATAGTGCTTTCTGTAGCTCAAAAGATGTGGTCACTTTGAACTGTCAAATAAAAACAAGCAGCATGAAATTTCTCCTTTTGTATTAAGCAGAAAAAAAAATGTCATTACATGAAGACTGAAATGGGTGAACTATCCCTTTAAGGCCTCATTAGCTTTAGCCTTTTGTTTCTGATGCAACGCAGCACCACTAACAGGTTAAAATCCCTGATGTCTTACTCTCGGATCCCCATAATGCTGACACAGCCCTGCAGAGACCTCATAGGAAGGAGTCTTTAAAGACAAGCAGGTGATAGCAGGGAGCAATGTGGTGTAGGTGGGGGTGGTTGTGCTGGAGGGGGAGTGGCTTAAATGCTAATAAGAAAGCAGATGAATAAAGGTATCAAAATGACTGTGAAGGAATAAGCTCTGTCTGCTCACCGAGTTGTTGCAGCTGAATCGATGCTGAGGGGCTACCGAGGTAATTTACGACATGATCGCTATGTCGCTGAGAGCAGGCCATAAATCTACCTCATCACAATTAAACCAAGGGCATAGCAAGGACTAGCCTAATGTGGAAAGAAGAAAAACAGGAAGAGAAACAGATAAATGAAAAGATGGAACAGTTATACTACACATCACGTTCACTAACTACCCACAATCCAGTTTAACCAGGTGCTAAATGAGTTGAAATAGTGCTACACCATATTTAAATTAAGTAAATTACATTTTTAGCACAAAATGCTTGCTTTCTATGCAAATTAGGCTCATTATGGATTCACAAATCTGAGCTGCACTATTAGTGCAATAAAACACTATTGTGTTTTCTTGTAGTTTTTTGTTAATTTGCATGCTAATATAAGAGGCATTTCAACAATAACTAATCAAGAGAAAATGTTGACCAGTTTCTCCAATTCATTCATCAATGCTTTCTGCAGTTTTCCTCACCACTCCAGCTTGGTCATTTCATTTACATAACGCAGTAGTGTTAATTAAACGCGAACATATTTCCTATGCTACCCTCTTAGTGCAAAGGACCCTACTGAAAACCAGGCCTGCAAATGAATGAATCTAAACAATCTACTGACAAGCTTCCCAAGGGATAATACCATACTTCATCATATGTAATGCAATTTCTCGGATGTTCACTCCATAAAAAGCTGCACTAATTAATTTAGAGGCATGTGAAAATTAAATTAGACAAACATACAGATTTGAACTCACAAAATCAGATTGGCTGCACAGATTAAGTGTGTTTTCTCTAAATGTGATAAATTAATAAATATATTAATACAGAAAATGAGTTAATATTTGGGTTAATTTTGCACTCTTTCATCAAAAATATGTTTTATTTGATGTAAATTATAGTAAAATTGACTAAAATTATTGAATATGATGAGACAGAAAAAAATGTATATACACGCTGTTCAAAAGTTTAGGGTCAGTTAGTTTTTTTTTAAGAAATTAATACTTTTATATTGCAAAAATGCATACAATTAATGAGAAAATACAGCAAAAATATTATAGTTAAAACTATAATTAAAAATATTTAGTATAGTTTATTATAGTTAAAAGATGCAAGAGATTTCCATTTCAAATAAATGCTGTTCTTTTAAATGTGTCTATTTAATCAAAGAATCCAGAAAAAAAATTAAATATTACAACTGTTTTCAATATTAATTGATATTGATCAGCGTATTATAATAATTTCTGAAAGATCATGTGACACTGAAAACTGGAGTAATGATACTGAAAACTGCGTTTGCCATCACAAGAATAAATAAAGAATGAATAAGCTATTCAAAATATATTAAAATAGAAAAAAGCTATTTTACATTGCACAGTATTACTTGTTTTATTATTATTATTATTATGATACGACAGTGGAGAGCAGACAGGAAGCAAAGTGGGAGAGAAAGAGGGGGCGGGATCGGGAAAGGTCCTCGAGCCAGGATTCGAACTTGGGACGCCCGTAACGCAACGGCGTTGTATGTCAGCGCTGACAGTTTTTACTGTATTTTTGATCAAATAAATGCAGCCTTGGTGGGCATAAGAGTGAGGATAAACATTCAATGTTACCTTTGAATGGAAATTTATACAAAAATCACAATGTTCATTAAGTGAACTGATCTAATTGGTCAAAATCGAATTTTCCTACTAGGTTCCTACTAGGTCATAAGCGCAAACCTCAACCCAACCCATATAAACCTGCTCTGTTTCACGCCACAACTTTTTTGAGGGAACATTAAAAAGATAATGAGATGATAAGATGTCAGGCCATTCAGTCAGTTGCCAAGGCGATGGCCCACCCAGCCAGACCTTGATTGGTGCCGGTGGGCGGAGGCCGGGAACGAGACACTTGATGAGCGTCTCAGGTACGTGGGCGTGTTCAGCCCCCACGGTCTGACGGATGAAGCGATGGGGGAGCTCATCTGACAAAGTCATCTTGCCCCCAACTGATACACCTTAATGATGAATGCGTACCTGACGTAGTTGACAGGAGAGGGTGGAAAACAATTAGTGCCATGTTGATCTGCCCGTCTCTCCCCTCTGCACATGAAAGTGGGACAATCAGTCTCCTTATCTCCATTAGCGCCGACAAACAACGAGACGGAAAGCAAGAACAAATGAGCGCAGAGAAAAGATAAACGCACACCGGTGCAGGAGGAGAGAGTGGAGAACAATGAAGTGTCTGGCCTCGTGACGCCATTATCATTAGTAATAATACGAGCTGAGTGAAGCGCGAGAAGGGGATGAAATAAATAACAGGATGCGTGATGAACAGATGAGACCGGGAGAGGAACGGGGGGATACTGAGAGGCGCGGCTCTGTGGCAACCAGGTCAGCTTGATGAATGCAAGTGTCTCGCAGGGGGACAGGATGCGGAATTCTCTTTGCCTCATCTGCCGCAGACACAATTTGGGCTTTGTAGAATAATCCGCCAACATGAGGGTGGACATGTCTTCCCTGTCCTTTCACAGCTGTGGGGACAGGTGCTATTGTTCAGACTGTATGATTGGAAGGTGATGATTAAAACATTTTTACACCCTCCCTTTGTCTGATTCCGCCGAACAGCGTTGTAGTCCTAAACCCCTGGGAAAATTTGTGTCCAGAAAGGGCGACGGTCATGGAAACAGTCCTTTATCCACAAGAGGAACGTTTCTATTCTTGGTTTAGGTTAGTTTTCCATTGTGTATCTTGAAAATAGAACTCAAGTATATTCAGAAATAATGAAAGGGAAAAAAGATAAAGGACACGGGTTGCTTCTCATTAGTGTAGGTGTAACTATATGTGCACAATGAAAAACAAAATTGTCTTGCAAGTATTTGTCCTTTCTTTTCCCTTCACCGTCATCCAAAATCAAACAGTTACTCATCAAGCCCACGTGAAATCTGCCGCTGCTCATTTTCTATGTTGTTTGGGAGGACGAAATCTGTGGAATTTAAAGTTAAAATAAGATGGAAGGGCCAAACTCTTATACTGTGTCCTAACCAGGCATAACGTGACAAAATTCCAGCAGCCTGAAAGAAAAAATGGGACATGGCCTGACAAAATCACAAAAAATAGCCAATCTGGGGTGCGTTTCCCAAAAGCAACTATGGTCGCAAGTTCCGTCGTTACCAATAGAGTTCAATGGATCTATTGACCATAGATAACGATGGTTTTGGGAAACGTACCCCAGAACAGTTCTTTCTGTCAGCTGAACAGAGTGCAGTAGTCAGATTTCGGATGTAAAAATCCCAGTAATCTTCTCTATGGGAAAACTGATTACTGTTGACTTATGAACCTTTAAAGACAGACTTACTGTGAGGTTGTTAATCGATGGTATATGCTTCTGTTAAAGCGATCAGCATGCATTTTTACAATTTATTTTTTTAAATAATCACATTTAAGAGCAGAATTCCAGGTGAAAATCATCACCCATGATTCTGCAAAAAAATCTCCACCAATGAAAGAAACCAAAGCAGGAAATTGTGTCAAAAGATCTCTTTAACACTCACAGAACGAATGATGTAAAAGAGTGAATCTCCCTTTGCTCTCAAATTACTTAAATATTTTGTAATAAATCTAAAATATATTGTTTTTATATACACTATTTATATCTTTAAAATTATACTTCACCCAAAAATTAAAATTACTCCATGACTCAACCTCAAGCCATCCGTGGTGTACATCACTTTCTTCTTTCAGACGAATACAATTGGAGTTATATTAAAAAAATGTCCTGGCCTTTCCAAGCTTTATAATGGCAGTGAATGGGGTCGAGATTTTGAAGCCCAAAAAAGTGCATCCATCCATCATAAGAGTACTCCTCGCAGCTCCGGGGTGTGAATAAAGTCCTTCTGAAGCGAAGCATTGTGTTTGTGTAAGAATAATATTCACATTTAAAACTTTATAAACCGTAACCTCTAGCTTTCACTAGCTGTCATACGCACATTCATGAGTATAATATAACGCGCATTTAATATAACTCCAACTGTATTCATCTAAAAGAAGAAAGTCATATAAATCTAGGATGGCTTGAGGGTCAGTAAATCATAGGGTAATATTAATTTTTGAGTGAACTATCCCTTTAATTCAATAGTTTTACATTTATCCATCATTTTTCATTTGACGCTTAATGAGATGTAATTCTTTTCCTCATTAAAGCCATTAACTTTGTAACAACTTGTTAGTAATTTTGTCTTTTTGTCCAAATTCCAAAGACTTTTGGCTTCAACTAACAAATTTAAGCGTACACACCGCTGAGAGAATGAATCCCACTGATTTAGGGGCCATTTTCAAAGTGTCCTTTTCTTCAATTTTATTTTTCTTGCAAACATGTGCTACATGGACATCTTTGACCCATGAGCGCCATGTTTTTAAGACATGTCCGATTAAAAGCTCAACAATGGATCTCAAAACATTTCTTATGTTGCACTTTGTTGAGCAGTTTTGGAACACGAAAACAGGTCCTATGTGATCTCTTATTTGTAGCTGAAAACATTTGGAAATAATGTCGTAGGCCTTGTGGGTATCGCACATGTTCCAATATGTCATGTGGTGACACTTGTATTTGAATTTTGTTTGGGTCATTTCCAGTTCTCCCCAGCGTTTCTTATAACATCTCTTGTGTCTAGTCTACAACAGACAAAAAGTTAACATACCAATATTATTCATAATGGATCAGAATCAGATTTACTCCAAAAAAAAAAAAAAAACGGACACATTTGTTGGGACCACACACTCAGAATGCCCCTGATGCTGCTCTGATTTCCGGCAATCTGAGTGAACATTCGCACCTTCCATGTGATTCCATGGAAGCCCCGGATTATCAAATCCTTTCTTCTGCCTCCACAGAGACATTAGCATTGTACTTAGTACTACTGTTTCCGCATACAAGCCGATAGCATCTACATAAATGCAATTTTACCACTCAGTGGAGGTATTTTCCATTAAAAAGTGTTGTGGAGGAGGGGAGGCGAGTTGTTTGTTGAAACCAGATGTGTGGGAGTTCTTTGATTTTTCTGCTGGTTGATCAGACCCGATGAAGTCACCGAGATGGTGTGAGCGCAGACCTGTGTGTAGCACATATGTGCAAGAGCTTGTGGGAGTGTTAACTCGTACTGCGGAGGTTTTCTTTTCTTCTGCTTGATTGAGGTGGTGATGGAACCCACAGACTTTGTGATGGACACCACAGGAGCAGATTTTCAGAGTGACTCGGAGTGCTTGTGAGTGTGTGTGTGTGTGTGACCGTGATGACAGTGACAGAGATGGGCATACAGCCGTAATGGAGTTTACACACAGAGAGCGGGTATCATAGTGACAGACGCCATGGTGGGAGCGTAAAAGACCTCATTCTTGTAGCCCCCTGAGAAGAAAAAAAAAGACAAAATATGTGAAACTTTTTAAACTGGACTTTCAAAGTCTTTTCAAAAACATGAACACACTTTTCTAAAGAGCTCTTGCGTCCCGAGGGATATTTAGTCACCTTGATGATGAGCGGGGGGGAAGAAAGCTTATTATGGGATCACATCCTTCATGAAGAGGCTCTCACACTCACACAGGAAGCTGCACTTTGAACTCATTTAACAAAACCATTATTTACGGCAATAACAGACTTCTACATATTATATATATATTCATTGTGGAAGAGTATTGTAGGACTCAATGTAAATTCAAAGTAATTTAAGTGTCTATTTTGGCCCATAGATCCTAGTACTATTATTATATTATTATTTTCAGTCCTGTAATGCAGAAAAAAACAACTCATACACAGATCATAGTATTTGTTGTATTAAATTAATATTCATTAAATTTTACGTTAAATATTTTAATATTTCAAAATTAATATTTAAAATTGATTTATGATCAAATAATTAGAATGATTTAAATATTATAACTATTATTAAAGCATAAAATAAAATAAAATCCAGAACTTTCTTTTTGTTATCCACCATATATTTTCAACTTGCTTTTCGTTATTAATGCTAACATCCTATAAGGCTTGAGCTTGATGATTTTGTTGTAGTTTTGTCTTTATTCTGTTATCTCTGAAGAGGTCACGGGTTCAGTTCACCAGGATTCATTCGGGTTTGAAATCCTGAGAAGGGCAGCAGATCATGTGGGCAGCCTGAATTAGTTTTAATATCAGTCTTTCATCAAGACTTTCATCAGGACTGAGAGCTAAACAACAGGCCGGTTCACGCGGGACCAGACATACAACGTTATTGATGTTAGTGTGGGAAAGGGACCTGATTACTACAGCCTCCCTCAACCCTCAGAGAGAACGCACATAAAACATGGACACACACTGATGCAGTCAGGAGGTGTAAATTCATAAGCACACACGTCACCAAGTCACCTCATATGGGTCTAAATAGAAAAGTAAACTAACAACACAAACAATGAATAGATGTAAGCAGTCAAGGTAAACATATTAAGGATCACACACAATCACAAACAAACCCAGTATGCACACATTTTCATGGAAAAAGCCATATAATAATAAAAACAATATTTCGGTATGAACACACACAGGTGATCTCTCTGATTAGAACGAGGCGACTCCAAACAGTGGGTAAAGACCATGTATGTTGCAAATAAATGGGATTATGCGTTGAGCAGATGAAGGCTGGTCCTGCGCAGTTATGATGACCTTTCCAGCAGAATAAATCATGAAACAGGAATAGAGATGTGGGAGGCACGGGGAGGAGGGAAAATCATATACGCTCATGTCCCACATAACTCAGCTCGGCTCTGAGATATCAGAGCGTGGCCTTCAAAACTGATGCGCCGTCAGTATTCAGCCGCTTAAACACTGACCTTCACTCCAATGTCCTTGACATTGCCACTGGTCTCAGGTCTGCAGTTAAAGGAACAGCTCATCCAAAAAGGAAAATCTGTCATTATTTACTCAACAATAAGAGGTTCAAAACCTGTATAATGTTATTTTTCATGTGGAAACACAAAAAGAGAATTCTGAAGAATTTTCACAAATATTTGTCATGTAGTATGATAGATTAAACTGTCATGAAAATAATGTAATAAAAATATAAGTCTGTCAAAAATGAATAATACATTGTAAATATAGCCTACTATAGAAATATAAAAATGAAATTAAATGCAATTTTTACACATACGCATATTTGCACTACATTCAAATAAGTCATATCATAGATTTGTGAGGGGAAAAAGGACAAAATGTATTTATTCCTCTTCCTAGAAGAAAAAAAAAATCCCTGGTACTAAAATCATATAAATATAAAATACAAATTTAAATATAAAACTAAAAATATATATTTTTTTAATTTCATTAAATATTAAATAAAAGCTTAAGCTTAAATAATAAATGATGTTTTGTCAACTGATATAAGTTGAAGTACTAAAATTACTGAAACAAATAAAATAGTTAACATAAATTAAAACTAACAGAAACATTTATTAAAACTAATAATACATCATTAATATGAAAACTGAAAATATATATAAAAAAGCCATTCAAAAAATTAATAAATATTATAAAAGTATATAAATAATACTAAACACAGGACCTCTGACTGATCTGGTGAACTATCATTGTTTGGGAAAATACATAAAGAAATACTGAATGTTGGGTGCCACTGAATAAAATTTTACAGGTTTAGAATTAAATGAGCATGAATAAATTAAATACATTTTTATTTTTGGGTGATCTATTCCTAAAACAACATAACAGAAATCTTCCAGAAGTGCACTTGAATGAACTTGAATATAATAGTAAACACAGTGTATGATACTAGACTACAGACAACATATACTGTCTTTTTCAACCTTAAATGCATGGCTCATTTATCTCTAAAAGAAAGAAAGAAAGAAACAGTGAGAGAGATACAGAGAGAGACTGATATGTCCCCTGGGTGAGCTCCAATAATGGGATTAGGCTGCTGTTGAATATTGCTTTGAATGGACGGAGCATTGGATAGCTTAAGGCCTCACATGGGTGATCTCTATAAAACATCCAAATACCTACCGCTGCCCGCTGGGGCTGGTCTGATCTGAGCTGAGCATGCTCATCAAACTACTGCTCTAAGAACAAAGACACATGATGTGGACAGAAGGTTCTGCAGTTTTTCTGTGTGTGTGTGATTCTTTCATCATTTTCATTCATAACAATTTATGATGGACTAAATTCTTTCATTTCTAATAGTTTAATAATGCTATATTAATTAATAAACAACACTTCCTTAGACAAGGACTAACACAGTTCAGATGATCTGAAATGTTAGAGTTCATTTTAAAATAACTGAAATGACTCTTAACTGCAGATTTTAGTATCTTTTGGCACCAGACTTTGGTATCTTTGATATCTTCAAATATGAGCAAATTGATGAGATTGTTTCAAAACTCAAGTTCACTGAAGACAAGTAAGCAGTCAGCAATTAAATAAGAATAAGAAACTAATTATAAGCAATAGGACAAAAAACTACAGTAGAACAAATAAATAAGAAATGCTACATATACATTGTATAAAGTAATCAAATGTATAAAACACTGCATATTCTGCACTGTGCAAACTATATATTTCTCATTAAAGTTACAAAAGTGATTTAGTCAAGAGCAGTGAGAGATTCTCTCTCTTTTGTTGTTTTTTTTTTTTTGATTAACAAGAAATCACAACCAGCAGGAATATTAGACTGCTGTCAGTTTAAGAGCTGCCCAGATCCAATATACTGTTACATGTGTTTTCTTTCTCAGCTTTTGCTCTCACTTAATGCGTAAATTACTGTTTACGAGGATACTTGCAAAGATGGCCATTTTGACACATACAAGTGAATTTAACTATTCAAGGCCTATAAAGTGGCAAAAATAACTCACTTCCACACTTTTTGAGCACCGTCTTCACGTGCGCGCGTCTCTCAGACACCGTGCGCATATAGAAAAATGAGTTCTCTTTTGCTGCTGATTGAGTTTCATCGCCTTAAAATCACTTGTTTTTAAACCGCAATGCTTAAAAATGCATGAAAAAATTAGTTTTTGTGACCATGTAGTGCAGCAATCTCACATGAATGTGTAACCACAATAGAGACAATAGTCCAAAATCTCTATCGGTTGACAAATTTCTACCGGTAAATCGTGTCTGCCGGTATATCGCTCACCCCTAATCTACACTCTTAAAAATAAAGGTTTTTATAGACATCTATGGTTCCATGAAGAACCTTCAACGTCCACTAAACATTCCCATTCCACAAAAGGTTCTTTATAGTGGAGAAAGGTCATTTAAATTTTTAAAATAACCTAACCCTAACCACTAAGAAAAAAGTTTTTTTTGTTTTTGTTTGTTTTTTTTTCTGAGAACTGAAAGGCTCTTTGGAGAACCAAAAATGGTTCTTCTATGGCACTGCTGTGAAAACTCCTATTATTAAGTGTTTATGCAGCAGAAGACTTTGGCGAAAGTCAAGCAGTGAAACGGTCTATAGTGGTTTTGCTGGTCTTAGCTGGCTTAGGTCTCCCAACCTGGCCAAGCTGGTGTTCAGCTGCTTTCCCTATATGACAAGTGGCAAAACCCCACTAAAGTCAGCAAACCAGATCAGCTCAAACAGGCTGGGAGATCAGCTAAGACCACCAAATAAACATAGACTGGTTTAAGCAGGGAAACTGTAGGCCTTCAAGCCTGTTATCTGTAAAACAAATACATATCATCATGATAATATTGCATTTTCATCCTCTTTATTTCGCTTTCGCACACTCACATTTAAGTTCTCTACACACTTAAAGAGACACAGATACTACACAGGGCCATTTGTTAAGAGTGAAATAGCTTATTAGTGCTTGTCCATGATCACCTGATTTATTCTCTTGTTGGCGCTCCCACTCGCATTGATTTACACTGCTTACAAATTACACCATGTATCTATTAGTGAGGTCCCATCCACAGGCCCATCAGGCAGTTATAAAGAAGGCCGAAAAAATATATAAAAGTACAGATCACTGACCCACTACACAAGAATTACTACACTCACTGTATTAATCTTCAAACTACGCCCATCACAGTAAATGTTTACTACCGGCAAACTAGCGTATCAGCTGAATTGGCCTCATTTGCGGAGTGTCCCTTGAAACCTCTATATTTAGCTGTTTTATGGCATTTAAGAGTGTTAACATTAGACTTTAAAGAGCAGCACAAACTTGATACTTTCTGTCAGGTTCATTATAATTTCCGGACAGTTTAATCAGCAGGCATTAATATTAAAGAAGACTTCATATGCAAGGATTTAAGCTGGCCCGCAGGAGACAGGCCTCGTGACCCAGTGTGTTCCTTTCCATTAAAAAGAAAATTTTGAATTAACATTGCAGTATCTAGTCAGAATGTGATGATAAATCTTAAACAATGACATCTAAATTACATGTTAAAATTAAGTTTATATTTATGTCAATGGTTTGTTTATAATACAATATATATACAATATGTAATACAGTATACAATATGTTTATATAAAACATGTTTAAATTAACACACAACTGTATAAAAGGTTTGGGGTTTCTATTTATCAAAGAATTTGAAAAAAGGATCACTGTTTTCACAAAAAAAAAAATATTAAGCAGCATAACTGTTTCCCATAATAATAAGAAGAAGAATTTATTTATAAATTTAATAATAAGACTTTTCTAATGGACCATGTGAAACTGAAGACTGGAGAAATGGCTGCTGAAAATTCAGCTTTGCCATCACAGTAATAAATGACTTAATTTAAGTATATTAAAATAGAAAACAGTTATTTGTAATAATATATCACAATATTTTACTGTATTTTAAAATCAAATAAGTACAAATATGGATCACATTTTTAAGACTTCTAAACACCTATTTATATAATTTTTAATGTTGAAAAATGTGATTCATCACATTATGAAACTAAAAATAAATGCTGTATCCATTGACTACAATCAAAAAAATAAAAAAGATGGATTGACACATTATAAGAATTATAATTTTACAACCCATTTACACTGCATATAGCGATAACAGAATATTCAAAAAAAAAAAAAAAACCTATAGAGTGAGATGAGGTTGGATCATACGCTTTGGCACTATATAACAAAATGGAGCAAAATGTGAGGTGTTACATCAACTGAAAAGGAATGTTGTTTCAGACACACAAAATGTTGCATCCAAATAACTCAAAAGATATCTCAAGAGAATTTATTATTGACCACTCTTCTTATGTTATATGTTTGTGCACAGGTGCATTATTCTGAAGGCATGAACTCAGTGACTGAGGTCAGAATGACAATTCAATGCTGAATGTGCAGTTAAAGAGCGCCCTCTATAGGTGAGTGGAGTTATTGTCAGTCTGTCAAAGGGCAACATCCTCTCACTTAGTAACTTAAAAAGAAAAACAATGTCCACATAACTACCTCATTCAGTCATGAATTCTTCCATCAGAGACACTAACAGCATGAAAAACACCAACACACAAGTGTAGGCATGTATTGCAGTGAATCACATCACTGAATCACAAATCACACAGGAGACAAAAATAACCATTTCCCAAAGACGTAAACATATTCAAACACATCCTTCATGGTAAACACGGTACAAATTTCAATTTAAAGCTGTCACCCAAAATGTTTTCCTACTAATCTGTCCAGTGTGATCAAATGGTACTCCACTCGCTGCATGAAGCAGTTTGAGCCGTTTTGCCTCCAGCTGTGACGGATGAACTCATAATGCAGGAATTTACAAGGACAAACAGTGTGATGGATTGACGAGAGAGAACAGAGAGACGAGAAGATCAAATGGATGTGAATGGAAGCGGGAGACCAAAGGGGTGAAAGCAGTTCAATCAATCTTACATTCTATCCAACACAGAAGTATGTGTGTTTGTTTTACAGGATATGTGAAGACACTCCAAACAACACAGCTGTCATTGAAACACCTGAGACGAGACATCTGTCTGTGACTTGTTTACTTGTCCATTAACAATTGTGTTTAATTCAGAGCATCCTAAGACAGAACTATAACAATTTAAAAAAAAAACACACCCACACACACAGAGGACAGTTGCCTTCAGTCATTTCCTTCGATTCACAGTCTCCCATTGGGCCTTCAAGCTACGCCTAACCCTTCAGTAAACCATTCTTATCTCGAGCCATGATGTGACCATGTGATTTCCAGTGCCCCTCAACAACAGCCCTGGGAGCCCAACTGACATTGGTGTGCATCTTCCCAATACTTCGTTTCACATTCAACACACATTCAGCTATTGCTGCTTCTATTTCACACACAGCGAGAGCTCGACATGCATGTGCTCACTACACAATCTCATACAGCCCCACTGCATACTGGTGGGTCATGACCCAAAATATGGGCCAAATTCTGTTTCAGTAGGGTCCTGCACAGGAGGCTACACTAAAAAATGCTGGTTTGTTTCAACCCAACTTTGGGTCAAATATGGACTAACCCAACTGTTGGGTTAAATTTTTATATTACATTTTTAACCCAAAAGTTGGGTTAGTTCATGTTTGACTCAAAGTTGGGTTGAAACAACCGAGCATTTTTTAGAGTGTAATATTTGGCTAACTAATACTACGATATTCAGCCCAGACTGGTGAAAATGATACGTCTGCTACCTCTCCAGGATTATCAATGGCAAAAAAATATCAAAAATAGATTCATCCTCCAAATTATTCATGATGGCTTACAATATTAAACAAAAAAATAAACAAATAATAAAAATAATAAATGTAAAAAAAAAAATAATAATTATTTAAAAGTAAATAATTATCATACCCCCATAAGAAGATGTGATGCAATGAAATTTCACCAAATGAAAATGTTTGACAGAAATGTTTAATTTCATTACAGAGTTCAATTACTGAAAATTTTCAGTTTGGTTTTTTGGTTAAATGAAAACTAATGAAAAATTGGTGAAAGACTAATATGAAGATATTAACTGATGTTAAGGATATCAGATTAACTCGAATAAATAAATAAATAAACAATTATTATACCTCATAAGAAGATGTGATGCACCAAAATTTCGCCAAATGAAAATGTTTGACAGAAAATGTTTAATTTCATTACAAAGTTCAGTTACCCATTTTCCCACATTTAATTACCGAAATAGAATTTTCAGTTTGGGTTTTTGGTTATATGAAAACTATGAAAACTAATGAAACTTTTGGCAATGTTTTGGTAAAATAAAAATGGGTGAAACACAAATATGAAGAAATTAACTGATGTTAACTCAAAAAAAAAAAAAAAAAAAAAAAACAGAACCAAACAAACCTGTCAGCTAATAAACTGTTTGTGTCCACTACTGCTCCTTGTTTCTGTTTACTCATTTTCATTTGTTGTGGCCCTATGGAAAGTTCCCCAATCATCTTATAGCAACCCAATTGCCTGACTGAAAGTGTTACTTGAATAAACAATATACAAATTTGTAGGCTGTTGCAACATTTCTGTCTTAATTATGCATTACAATATTTTCAGGTAACTGTACACCATCATTAACATGATTACTGGAAGATTTTCACTACACAACAACACATTCTGCAAATAGCATGACAACTGAGAAAAATCAATAATTGCTGCATTATTAATAATTTTGGGCACGATAATCAGAAAAAAACTCAAGCAATAGTTTATACATTTCATGCATTTTCCTATTTATTCCACAACATGATAAACTACAGTTCAGAGTAATAATTATTCATTCTGTACAATGAACAATTTCAGTGAAATTTTGGGTCACCACTATGTTCAGTGTAAAATATGGATCCTGAAACAAAACCAGTCATGAACAACATACAAATATTATACAGGTTATACCTGGAACAAAATATATCATGATATATAGATGACAAATATTACAATATAAGGTATTACAAAAATGAAATAATATAATCCATTGGACCTCACAGTATAATCATCCACAGACTATTTAAGGCTTTTAATATTCCCTTCTTGTGAAAGTAACAAGAAAACTGACACCCAATCTGTCAGTGCTCCCTTGTTCTCTACATCTGTTCTCCACTTTTCTATTACGATACAGCAGCACTCTCTGATTCCATTCACGAGTGAGGCCATTAAAAAAAAGATAATGAAGGATAATAGGCCAACTGGCATTGAAAGATCCCAGATTTGCTCATTTTCCTCTTTATTAATACAGGCCATGAATATGAATGGTTATGGATATTAGTGCTTTGAAAGAAATCAAAAACTCCCATTAAAACTACACACGCAGCTTTAAAACGTCTGCTCAGGCACATTGGTGAAACAGGAAGAGCGAGAAACCGAGAAAGAGAGAGAGAGAGACAGGCAGAGAATGAAATCACACAGCTCATGGTCGTGTCAATGAAGGCAGAGGGGAAGAGGAAAGCTGACAAACATGTCAAAGCAGACACTAAAGCACTGCTGCGCTGTCAGCCGAGACAAACAAACGCACTCAAACATTTGTTTGAAAACGTCTTCATTGATTTCTGCTGCAAAACACATAGAGAATTAACATGGTGCGCACGAAGTGCTTCACAACAACGAAATAAGAAGTTTGGTCATAAGGAAAAAAGGCCTATCCAATCAATCAGCATTTCAAAGGCAGAAGAGTGACGTGTTTGTTTGTTCTGGGAGTCTACGATTTCATTCCTTGTGTAATTCTAGACTCATGAACAAAACAAATGTAGGTCTGAGACTGAACTATGTATTTTCAACAATAAAAAAAATCCAAATCCCAAGCTTCATATTGGATTTGACAAAGAACTATCAGGAATATATCTGCTGACATGGTTCACTTGAGCCCGCAGACACGGGACATCACTCTTCAGGATGACAACCGATGAGACGTAAACGGGTTCACGCTGAACTCCAGTTACTGACAGACTCTTTGCACATCGTGATGCAAAAACCGACATTGTGAAACTTACCTCCGAGGTAAAACGTAACTTTTCGCATTGATTGACAGGTGAGCTGGTTTGAATTCTAAAGGATGTTGTTTATTTGCTCACTGAATCATTCAGGTTCTCAAAAAAAACAGGTTACCTCTCTTTCTTGATAAGGTATTTTTTCTCTTTAAAAAGAGAAATAAAGAAATTAATTGGAAATTACAAATACATGTTTATAAACGATAGTGGTGGGGAATTTTGATTCATCTCAGTGTCTTGAATATTTAGGATCATCAAAAGTGTCCACAGATTCATTCACTGGCCATTTCTGCAGATTATGTTATGTTAGTAGATGACAAGTGATCGTTTTTACATGTCTTTATATGTTCACCAAATCTTTCATTCTGATTCATTAAAAAACAGGTTCGTTTATGATCAAAAAACAGGTTCGTTTATGTTTCATTCATTGTTATGTTATTGACAATGGACCATTTTTGTCCATAAAATTCACTGCAATTTTGTTAATGTAAGCGCACATTTACTCCACGTGACAAAGCAGATCATTGTGCCAACTGCTAAACATTCAAAACAACAACAGGCTAAACTAATCAATGATTTTCAATCATATTTTTCATCATTATAACTCTGAATAGTCATTAATAATATTTACAAATGATGAACGAGTTGAATGACACACATGCATCTATCCTGTTGTTCAGTGTATGGGCTATATTCATTCAATATGTCAAACCAATAAAGGTTTGTTCACTGAAAAGATTTGCTTAAAAACACATTTGTTCATGAGTGAAACAACACTAATGCCACAGTTTCAACTCATTTTTTTATATTACTAATGCCCTCCATGTATACGAAGAGTGAATATGAGCTACATCTTGATTTGAAATGAATCTAACTACTTTGGGGCTTTAAATGTAGACAACATTTGTTGTAAATGTTACAAAACACATAACTGAAGTTCCTCATAAAATCAGGAATGATATCATAGCCCAATGCTTTATTTATTTGGTAGGCCATTGTGTAATCTGTTCAAAGGATTATTTCCAATAGTTTTGTCATACTCAGGCACTTGAGACGAAAATCATTTTTTGATCTCTCAATCAGTTTAGTAATTGCGGCATTGTGGGAACGAGAGTTTTTTTATCTTCATCTTTTTTTCTCTTTCTCTCTCTTCCTCTTCAGTTAATTTGCACAAAGTCAACCACTAACTCACGCTGCTCTCCCCCTCCCACGTGGCCTCACAAATTGCAATTCTAAGGTGCTTTATTGTAGTCTATGATTAGCGAGCGTTTACAAAATGAGACAGAGAAAAGAGACAAAGAGATTACTGGCAAACACTGGAGGCCTTTTAACACAAAAGACAACTGAAGCATCAACCACAAGAAGTGTGTTTAGATCATCTGAGTGCTCAAGGGGCAGCGGGTTACACACTGAACAAGGCAGCATGATCTAACAACAACTGGAGGACTCTAGTACTGCAGGCGCTGTAAACATGACAAAAGGACACACACACACACAACATCCTTCTCGGCATCTCCCCTTTCGGAGATGTGACACAGAGCCAGTGGCACTCTGAACTTCATCCAATTCATCCATGTGAGATAGTCAGATATAAACAACTGTACGAAAACTGATATAGGTTCAAGTTTTATCAAGCGGTGCGGTACATCACAATGTTATTGACATTTACGATTTGCTGCTCTAGGGAAGGAAATAATGATATGACGGAAAGTGTAGGATGATAAACTGAGGCTCTGAGGAATGAATGAGATTAATTCGAGAGAGACTGAAAAGTCTCCTAAGGTTACAAATTCAGTTGTTGCCACACTGATGCAGATATAATACATATTTCCATAAAGGTACCTACTGTAAAGCCTTGATTGCAAAAAAGTTTTTTCCTTTTGTGACAACATGCCCCAATAGCAGAAAATGTTGTCATAGTATATGATAAAGTCCCAATGCAATCTGCAAATAACAATTCTAAAAGACAATATTTTCATGTAACATTCTTGTTGTTTCCTGGCTATTGCCAGATTCTGTGATGACAAAGTTTTATAAAAAATATTAAATTAAAGTTTTCAAAATTTTTCACATGGACTATTTTAAAGATGTCTTTAGTATCTTTCTGGGCCTTGAACATGATAGTTGTGTTTCTGTCTATGCAGGGTCAGAAAGTTCTCAGATTTCATCAAAAATGTCTTAATTTGTGTTCCGAAGATGAACAAAGGTCTTAGGGGTTTGGAACGACATGAGGGTGAGTAATTAATCACAGAATTTTCCCTTTAATTAGCCCTTTGAATTAAAGTTTTATATAAATAAATTAGATAAAAAGTAAACATTAAATATATTTTTTTTCTGCAATAAACCATTTTAATGCAAAATTAAATTAGTATCTCTTTGTTTTGCTGTATTTACAGTATCAGTCCTTCTCTATATATATAGATGCATTTTCTGTAGAAGCTTGTTTCCAAGTTTCTATGAAATGAAAATAGCAACTTTTACAGTGTGGCTCATTACCCTAAAGCCCAGAAGGCAAATTTTCAAACTCTTCTCTTCTCAAATTCTTCTCTTTTCCTCTCTTTGACTTTCTCACACTCTCTCCCTGCAGCAAACGGATCGTTTTCCTTTGCTGAATCTTTGCACACACTACTTCAAATGTTAACGCGCTACGGGACAGTCCCCAGGACGAAAAAAGATTTATAATATTTAATGCCCTTAACCATCTATTTAATTTATCTATTAATTGAGTTGAACTGACTTCTGTTTGAACCATAAGAAGTTAAGAAGTCCATCCCATTTACTTTCCAAATCAGACCTCAATCCATGTGACATGACTGAAAATGTGAAGATATTCTGTGGTTTCTCACTCTACTGTGGTGTTTACTTGAACTATAGCCTACAATTGAATTGGAACATATTCCAGTATATTTAATAACAGCAATAGAATTATTTGAGTCTGTTCTAATAACATTTCAACAACTCTGCCGAGTAGCTTTTAGCTTATGATTCATTAAAATGCTTTAGAATGTCAAATTCTCTCATTTTTTCTTTCTTTTATCTCTCTCTTATCTTGTACGTGTCCTTCCACTGCAGCAAATGTCCCTGGACAAAACATTATGGCACCTCATTAACATGCACAAACACACACACACACACACACACACACACACACACACACACAAACTTTCATTTTAACTGGTAATTTCTCACGTCAGTATAGGCGGGGGACCACATAAGAAATAATCAAAAGGGAGCGAGTGAAAGAAACAGGACAGATGACAGGGTAGAGGAGGGTACAAAGCATCTTGACAGCTGCAGTTAGGCATGTAGGTGTTGAGAAGAACATAAAAACAGCAGGGAGACAGAGAAAGAAGGAAAGAGAGCCATCAAGGTACATTACCTCAATTCATACTCCATGAAGCAGAACTCTCTCTCACTGCTGTAGAATAAAAAGAGGGGAACTTGTTCAGACACATGTGACCCAGTGCAGCGACACATTTACCACCTTCAACTGCCCCCTTCCTCTGTTATTATTTCATACCTGTCTTTCTATTCATCTTCTGAATGTTTTACTGTCTTTCTTTGTACAGAAAATATGGCTGTCAATCTGGAACTTTCAGCTGGAATTCTAAAACATTCTAAAGACTATTTGATTAAATTATGTATATGCAAAATGTAACATTCATATTTAAATAATATAAATATTTAAATATTTATTAAAAACGTTTATATATAGTACCGCTAAAAAAAAAGTTTTTTTTTTTTTTAATTTAATACTGCTATACAGCAAGGACACATTAAATGGACAAAAAGTAACAGTAAAGATATTGCAAAAAAATCTGCAATCTATCTAAAAATGTATTATGGTTTCCACAAAAATATTAAGCATTCCAACAGTTTTTTCAATATTGATTAATGATAATAATAATAATAATAAGAGATATTATTAGAAGGATTTCTGAATGATCATGTGACACTGAAGACTGGAGTAATGGCTGCTGAAAATTCAGCTTTGCCATCAAAGGAATAAATAACATTTTAAAATATATTAAAATACATTTTTCAAAATATTTCAATAGATCAAATAACTGCAGCTTTTATTAGCAGTAAAGATTTCTTTCAAAAACATTTTTTTAAATTACTCACCCAAAACTTGTAGTGTAATATTTAATGATTATTTAAAAATAATATTTTGACATTTTAATACATGTGAGTATTAAAAAATGCTAAAAATAAAAACAGACACAAAGTAAAACATAATAAATAAAGCAAGCAGAAAACTTTTCACTTGCTCTCTGTTTGCTTTGACCGTTAAGGTCTCTATTTTTTCTCAGACGGATGGCTGGTTCGAAATGGATTCCTGTTATTCAGGACTTCCAAAACAAAAGTCCAAATATGAAAAGAATCCGCTTCATTACACACTCCCACAGTTCCCAGCAAGATGTATAGCATTGGCACACAGCAGCTCCTCAAGAGGGACTGGGGCTGAAAATCAGAAGGCTCGCCCCAAAGAGACAGACACGCATGACGCTGATTGATGACACGCAAACCTCTGCATTCATCACTGCCTGTGGATTCTCACAGGAAGACCTGGAGAAGGTTGTTGCATCTTCTCCCTCTGATGAACAGAGCAAAGGGGCAAGGGAAAGAAGTACATTTGCACTGAAACCGCTACTCTTGAGGCTAAAGGTCAGGGTCTGTGCTGGAGTCTATATGATTTTCTGTTCTGAAGCAGGGGTAAAATTGAAAACATGACCTGGAGTCCCATATCCACAACCTTTAAAATCAATTGCACCTATTGGTTTTCAACACCAGAGTGCCATTAAATAATAATCTTATAAAGGGCCAAGGGAAAACTACGCATTTGTGCTATTATAAATGAGTAGGACCGCCAACACAATAACTTCTCAACAGAAGGAAGGTGAAGGCATACTTGAAAAGCCTTGTGGTTGAATACCTGGTCCTTGACTTACAAAGGAAGAAAACACTTGACATTCTTTTTATATAACTCTCTTAAGAATTAGTCCAGAGACAAGAAGATACTTGTATGTTTCCCAGAAGACAAATTAAGTACAATTTACCTTGATCTTCAAATTCCAAAAGTTTTCACCCCCCGGCTCTTAATGCATCGCGTCTCCTTCTGGAGCATCAGTGGATGTTTTAACATTTTTTTAAGAGTTGTGTTTGAGTCCCTCAATTGTCCTCAGTGTGAGACAAGAAGATACTCAATTGTCCTCAGTCCAGAGACAAGAAGATACTTGCATGTTTCCTGGAAGACAAATTAAGTACAATTTACCTTGATCTTCAAATTGCAAAAGTTTTCACCCACCGGCTCTTAATGCATCGCGTCTCCTTCTGGAGCATCAGTGGATGTTTGAACCTTTTTTTTAAGAGTTGTGTTTGAGTCCCTCAATTGTCCTCAGTGTGAAAAGATGGATCTCAAAATCATACAGTCACTGCTGGAAAGGGTTCAAATACGCAAAAGATGCTGGAAACCTGAAGATTCCGCAGGACGTGGAGGATTTTTCTGATGAGTAGTGCTCAGTTTAACTGTTCAGAACAAACAAGGGACTCATGAACAACCATCACAAAACAAAAAACAGTCGTAGATCATCCAGGTAACCACACACAGTATTAAGAACCAAGGGTTCACAAACTTTTGCAGGGGGTTATTTTAATCATTTCAGCTATTTTTTTGTCTTGTGGACTAAATGTAAACATCTTTTATGTAAAATATCTTACTCAGGACAGTACTAAATAAAAAATAACATGCATTTTGTATGATCTCTTATTTTGGTAAAATTATTCACATTTTCATTGATTCTACAAGGGGTTCACAAACTTTCGCATAGTATTTAATTTTAATTAGTACCAGTTTTATTAATAGATACTGAAATAATTTATGCATGCATGATAAAATCATGTGATATAATGCCTACTGAAAATTTAGCTTTGCTATTATGAACAAATTACCTTTTAAATATATTTTAAAAAATATTGAATTTTTAAATTATTCTCATATACTGGTGCTCAAGAATTTATCAGTAAATGAATGAATGAATGAACAGTCTATTTTAATATATTTTGAAATGTCACTATTATTCAGAAATCTATTTTATATACATTTATAAATATATATGTATATTATTAAATAAAATACATTTAAATTTAAACAATATATATGTATACACACACACACACACACACATATATATATTGAATTTCTTACTTATGCCATTGTTGATGCACTGATATCGATATACTTAAAAAAAAAAAAAAAAAAAGAATTTTCACATAACTGGTAAATGGACGATGTAAAGTTCCATACAATACTAAAACTGTACTTTTACTAAAACACTAAAATACATTACAAACAAAACAGAAACACAAATACAGAAAACATAATCGCCACAAGTGAATTTAGGCATCACAGCGTTATAATGTACTTTATGAAAGAAGCATATTCATTTTGAAATCTGATAACAATTGCATTACACACACAGACAGGCACAAGTTTAGAGCCAAATTTAAGTCTCAAGTTTTAAAACTCACAGCATTTGAGGTGGTGGCAGACTGGTGATCTAAATGCACTGTTCACATGGCTGACTGATCCGCTGAAGTGTGTGAGAGGCATGCGGTCCATGATGAGGGGCTAAAGAGTCTCTCAGTTCATATTTCAGACACTCTTTCATGCCCGCCAACTCCATTACTTTCAATTGACTGCCTCAATAATGAAGCAGCAAAATTTTCTTTTGTCAACCATCTATCTTTTCCGTGCCATCCATCGGTTTAGCCCAAGACATATTAAAATATTCAACCAAATCGTATTAATATTAGATGGAGCACACAGACTGTAATATATGCCCCACCGGAGGCCGTGCATCGCCCCTCTCTTCCTCATATTGGAGAAATGAAAATATTAATCGCTGTCATCTTATTAAAATAACTCTCTCTTATTATGCACCTCTAAAGCAGAGCTGAGCCTAGAGATATTAAACATACAGCAGCCATTAATAGGGAAATAACACAGAGGCTTTTGTTTGAAGTGGTCATTACCGAATCACAAAGGAGGACGGAACGGAGAAGGTGCCGAGGACAAACACCTGGGAAAAAGCAAACCTTATACACGTAAACACACATCATATCAGCCATTTACGCAGTGTCACTTTGCAGACTACTCTCATTAAAAACGCATTAAGATCCTGTCCCTGGGGCGAGATCCCACCACAAATCCTCCTCCAACAACCGTTAGGATCTGTTTAAGCAAAACTCTGAAGGAGAAACGCTATAACAGGGTCCGAGGAGGGGTCTTCAACAGAATAACTAGATCTATCCTGCACACCCCGGAGCTCGTGAGTCAACATTTAATTGATGACAGGCAATTAAAGAAGCTCGTTTAACCTTGGGGGGTCCGGCGGGGTGAGGGGGGAAGGATAGAGAAGAAGAGAGAGAAACAGAAGAGTAAGCATTTAGTCAGCATCATTAGACCGAGAAGAGTGGGAAGAAGAGAGAAAAACCGATAGGAGGAGGAGTTGGGGCCAAAAGGGACCCTGAGAAAAATCTAAATAATGCTAGGGTGGGGTAGAGAAAGACTGAGAGGATGGCAAACGGCTATCTGAAAGACAAACGGCTCATACAAAAACTAATCAGAAAGGTTAGAAGGAAAAGGAAAAGGTCTGATACCTGGGGAAAGCTGCAGTTAAGTCGATATTAGGCCGATATTCGCACTTTTCAAATGGGTCTTTATAATGCATCTACCAATAAATGGCATAAAACTTTTCTTAATGCATCGTTTGGTTTTTTTTTTTAAATTTAAAAAGTTATTTATTCTCAAGTAATGGAAAATACATTTCCAATTATTTAATCCCAAAAAAATAAATTATGTTGATTAATAAACTTATAAATTAATGGAGCGTAGCGATAGTTCTCCCAGGTCACGTTAGTCAAGCTCGCATCAGCTGACACTCAGCTGATCCACGTCTACCTATAGGATCACGACACCAATCATAATTCCCTTCATAAGGTCCCTTCAGTCATTATTCAGCAGCTGTCACTTCGCTCAGGAACTAATCACCCACCTCCATCCCCAGCTCCTCCTCTCGTACAGTCAGGATTTGGCAGTGAATATATCATTGAGTCAGACCACTGAATCATGTTGTAAAATAATCAAGTAGAACATTAATGGTATCTGCTACATTTATCATTGATGTTGGTTCTGTTCTGTTACCCTAGGGGGGGTACTCTGCTCTCCCTGCTCCTATCCATGCTAGACTGCGTGGATGAACAGGGATAGAACAGAACCATTCCCCCAACCTAAAATGTATGCTAATCGTAAGTTATATTGACGATAGTGGTCCTGACAGAATTATTATTATTATTATTATTATTATTATTATTATTATTAGCATTATTATTATTAGCATTATTATTATTAGCATTATTATTATTATTATTATATACTGCTATTCAAACGTTTGGTGTCATTAAGATTTTTTTTTTTAGAGAAATCAATACTTTATTTATCAAGGGCACATTTAATGTTCAAATGTAAAAGTAAAGACATTTACAATGATACAAAATATTTCTATTTCAAATAAATGCTGCAGCACAACTGTTTGCAACTTTGATAATATGAAAACTTATTTGAGCAGCAAATCAGTATATTGGAATTATTTCTGAAGTACCATGTGACAATGAAGACTGGAGTAATGGCTTCTGAAAATTCAGCTTTGCCATCACAGGAAAAGAAAAAAAAACATTTCAAATTTCAATAATATTTCACACTATTACTGTTTTACTGTGTTTTTGGTCAAACGTGCATAAGAGACTATAAAAAAAAAAATTATATGCATGCGCGCGTGTGTGTGTGTGTGTGTGTGTGTGTGTGTGTGTGTGTGTGTGTGTGTGTGTGTGGATTTTTGACCATGTGGGGACATTTTTTTTCGTCCTCATGGTGAAATAACCTTCTAAATCATACATAATAATTTTTAATAATGTTTTGAAAATCCAAAAATGCAGAAAGTTTTGTGTGAGGGGTAGGTGTAGAGTATAGGGGTCAGAAAATATAGTTTGTACAGTATTATAACCATTATGTTTATAGAATGTCCCCATAAAACATGGAAGCCAGTCGAAGTGAGAATAATGAGCTTTATAATAAAACAACAAAAAAAGAATTAACAAATAATTATAAAATCAGTTCTTAATTGTCAGGATTATGGACCTGTCTGTGTGTGTTTTTCCTCTTGTTGATTGTTAATTGGTTTCCAGGTGTGTCTCCTTAGTTCCCTCGTTATCCTGAGTTTAAAAGCCCCAGTCCTTTCAATTAGTGTTTGTCGGTCCTTGAATGTCTACCCTGCCTGTGATCTGTGTTATCCCTTTGGATTAAAATCTCTTGTTTTGTGAAATTCCTCGTCTCCTGGCTTTCATGACTCCTTGCTCCCCGTGAAGTGTGACAGAAGGACCGACCAAAGACAGTAACTTCCATGTGTTTACCCTCAGTTTTGTTTCCCGTTTTTTCCCAGTGTTTTTCTTTCCATTGTGTCTCTATGGATCCCCTCCTTCGCCCCGAATTCCTCCTCCTCCTGCTGGAGCAGGGGGAGCACTCGCTCGAGGACCATACTTGACTGTTCCTGATGCTAGCTAATACCACCAGCTACCCGGACGACGCGCTCTGCGCGTTCTATGACGCCAGCCTGAACACCGCGTGCAGAGCGCTGTCGTCCGAAGATGGTCCTTGAGCAGAATTCACCGCCTTCGTGGAGTGGACTCTGGCGAGGAATGGATCGCCACTCACCATCTGCCCCGTGGATGATCTCGCCAGATACACCCCTGACCCAGAGCCCAGCCCATCAACTCCCCGTGGTGCGGAGCATCAGCCCGAGCCCACTGATGACGGAGAGCCATTTCCCGCTACAATCCACGAGCCAGCGCCAAGCCGAGCGACTGAGCAGAAGATCGTCCCAGAAGTTGAGCCCAACACGTCAGATCAGGTGCGAGAGCCAGCGACAGTGCCCATCACGAGGGAGCCAGCCGTGGACGGTGTGAGCGTGGAGTGGAGCTCCGCCCCCTGCACCGTGACTGAGGGTGAGCTGATAGGACATCTGGGGCTGCTGGACTTTGAAGGGGATCTTATTGACTGGGCAACTGACCTGGAGGTCGACTTTCCCTCTCTCCTTCGTCTCCTGGATTTCCTTCGTCTCCGCTGGTCCCAGCCAGCTCCGCTCCTCCCGAGTGCCCTCCTGTGCCCGCTCCCCCACAGCGCCCCCCTGTGCCCGCTCCTCGAAAGCGTCCTCCAGAGTTTCACCCTGAAAGCCCAGAGGCTGACAAATGCCCGCCCTCCCACCCGCTCCTGCCTCCTCCACCACTGTCGTCTGGCAGCCCCTCTGCTCGCCCTCAGCCTTCCATCAATGCGGTGCGAGCTCCGCAGGTCTGCCATCCTCCATCGCCGTGGCTGGAGAACCCCTCACCTCTGCCTCCAGGCTCCGAGGCCCGGACTCCGCCTCGGCCCGTAGACCCAGCGGCTCCACCTCGGCTCCTAGCTCCCTCGCCTCCACCGTCACCCGTTTATCCATCAGCTCCACCGGGCTCCCTCGTCCCTCCGGCTCCGCCTTGGTCAGGCGTCGACCTGCCATCGCCTCGGGACTCCTCTCCTCTGGCTGCGCCTCGTCGCACCGTTGGGCTCCTTCCTCCCGTCAGCTCCACCTGGGTCCTCAGTCGCTCCGGCTCCACCACGGATCTCCGGATTTCCACCTCCGCCTCAGTTGCCAGAGCCCTCGGCTCCACCCTGGCCCCCCGGATCCTCGGCATCCCCCTGGCTTGTTGGCTCTCCGTCTCCGCCTCGGGCTACTCCACCACCAGCTCCGCCGCCGTTGGTCGGCCCCTTGGAGTCGGCGGCCATCCCGCCTGCATGGCTCCTCCCTTCGTCGGCTCCACCATGGGCTGCTGTGGTCTGGGTCCTGCTGGACGACTCCTGCTCTGGATCCCTCCTGTCTCTTCCCTGGCTCCTCCCTCCTTCGTCGCCTCCCTGGTTTCTGTCAGCCGGCCCCCTCCAGGGGGTTCGTCCTCCTCCTGAGCCTCCTCCTTAGTTCCCGCCCGCCCCTCCCCTTTGGATGTTACTACGGTGCGAGGACGCACCTTCCGGAAGGGGGCGTTATGTCAGGATTATGGACTTGTCTGTGTGGTTGGTTGTTGGTTGTTGTTGGTGTGTGTTTTTTTTTTTTTTTTTTCTCTTTCTGATTGTTAATTGGTTTCCAGGTGTGTCTCCTTAGTTCCCTCGTTATCCTGAGTTTAAAAGCCCCAGTCCTTTCAGGTAGTGTTTGTCGGTCCTTGAATGTCTACCCTGCCTGTGATCTGTGTTACCCCTTTGGATTTAAAAACTCTTGTTTTGTGAAATTCCTCGTCTCCTGGCTTTCATGAATCCTTGCTCCCCATGAAGTGTGACATTAATACAGAGGTTATTAAATTAAAATGTAGAGCACTATGATCATAAAAGGTCTTTTTCCCTGTCATTGCTGATAAGCTGATGGCCACAAGAATGAACAGTCTCAAGCCCTTCACTAGCCTCTAAGATAACATGATAAGAAAGAAGCAACACAAAAAACAGAGATGGAATGAGAAACAGAAAGGAGAGGCAGAGAGAGATGTTATAACTCTGTTATACGTGTTTGTATGTTTATCTAATTTGGACCCTCTGGAACCCCTAAACTACCTCTTCAGCACTAATGAAAACCCAGTTCAAACTCCACCCACACCACTCCACACGGTAAGACCAGTCATCCAGAGTAAACACACCATCAGCAAAGGCTGCCCGCATACCTGTGACTTGAGCTCAGCCTCATTGGGGGAAGGAAATACACACATGATATGAGAACAGAACATCTGCTCAAAAAGTGCTGAATAGCCAAAAGAAACAAAGCAAGCACCTTTTTCTGCTGACGGCTTGGAGGTTTCTCCTCTAAAGGAATGACATGCCCCCATTCCTTCATCTGCTTCCTTTATCTCACTGAATTGGTGCTATTACATCTTGAGGGTGGGCGCTGGGGAGAGAGGCCTGACACCACAGGTGCCAAGATGTGTGCATTAGACAGCTTCTAAAGGAACCAAAGCACATATATGAAAATGTATACATTGACAGGGTACACATTATTCACTACAATGACAGATGGGTTTCCAGTTGGGCCCAGTGCCTCATGTGCCATCATTGACTTACTGTGGCTTCGATGTGAAATAGCAAACAATCAATCACACAACTGTAAGCATTCAGTTTGCCATGCAAGCAAAAAATATTAGTCTAGGTTAAATGATAAACACACTTATGAACACTGGGAAGTCTTCTAATGAGGCTGAACTGCTGAGTAGGCAAATGTGTTTATGTCCCAAGAAAGCTTCCATGAAACTCCAAAACAATAAAGTTCAATGGTTCGTTTTACAGTCTGTACTTTAAATACTTGAAGTAGCAAGTATGACAAAATGAAGCAATATTTTAAGCGCTGTGCCACATTATACTTTTTCGTGTACTATAGTGTTTTGAATCTCTTAGAAAACGTCTTTATCTGTAACGTTAACGTTAGTACGTAGTTGTTCACAAGCTTCACATGCTGGTGAATAAAGTCCATCTTCATCGCTGGCAAACAACAGGATAAATTTTTAGGTTTGATTTCGATGAATTGTAGATAAATAAAATATCCATTTCTTCCAGCGATATGGACGTGTTCTGTTTACGGAAACAGAACGTGCGCCAAACAATTGACTCAACTGTCTGTATCATTCAAACTGAATCGCGAACCGATTCAGATTGTTTCGCAGGCACTTATGGATATTCAACTGAAAAGAACCAAATGATTCATTCGCAAATGGATATCGTCGAATCTGATTCAAACCACTGAAAGAAAATACGCGTCATACGACTTAATTGTTCAAATGTGTCATGGAGAGTATTTCCTAAGTTATGTCATTATACACTAATTTCCTAAGTTGTTATGTTGTTTTACACTAATCTCCATTGTCGGAAAATTATTAATCAATAAGATTTTACCACTGTACTATTTTACTGGGCCTCTTGCACCACACATAAAAAGATATCGCTTTAGGCACTCCAAAATGAAATGACTTACATATAATTGAAAACAATAGTATAATGTTAGAATTGTGTTTAAGATTATATAAAATGTTTAATATATAAATGTTTAAAATACATTTTGTAAATTGGTTTGTATTTAAAAATCTAAAATTATACTTTGAGTATTTACTCAGCAGTTCTTATATTTCAGTTCAGTTCTTATAAATAATTATTTAAATATTACAAAACATATTTTAAAAAATCAAATTTAAAAATTAAGGCCATATTATTTGAAATTACAGCTCAGTTCCCCCATTTACACTTCAAATGCAGGTAGGAAGATGGACATTCTACGGAGAATCTGATTGGATAAATATGGACATATAAATGCATATGCATATAAAAAAAATTTGTCCTTTGTATAAATACTTAAAACAAATCTGTCATGAATGTTTATGTATGTTTTTAAAACAAAGACTGAAAAAACTGTGACCAAAACATCTTGTACTCAACAAGCGAGCAACACAACAGGATAAATTTGCATAATTTCTCTTCATCATGTGCTCTGACAGAAGAATTTTCACTTTCACACTTAAGATTGAGCACTTCGCTCAAAGATAGCGGTGACCTTCATCCTCATATGTCGGCGTTCTTAATTTGCTGGCTGCATGTCGGGCACACAAAGAGCGGCTCGCCATGCAGCACCCCATCCATCACCCCATCCCGGAAAACACATGCTGAGGCGTGAAGCTGGTCCCTGCAATCCAGATCCATGCCTCATCCTAATTTATTTATCTTTCTGAGAACTGAATCCTTGCCAAAATAAACAAAGTCACCTCATGTCACCCCAATTTGCCAAGATTTCCAATTCCAAGTCTCCATACTCATGTCAGAACGGTGAGCTTCGCGCATCTCTCACTACACGATTTAATATTCGTAACGAGAAAGCTGCTTAGGTCATTTTCAGGTTGCTTAATTTTGAGATGCTTGGCCTATCTATAAAACCAACCAGCCCTATCTTTAAAACCCCAGCAGTAGTACAGCAGAAAATGGCAACATTACCTTGGCAGCCGTTCTGTCATGACTGATTTAAATGGGGCCATTTTTTCAAATATCCCTCAGTGTGCTCATATATTGTTTGATGGTTTGTCTAGGTGTGTAAGAATTTAACAATGCCCTCAAACATCACAAATACATGGCAAGGATAATACACATGCATCGTAATTCTGTCAAATCAGTGCTGAACTTTTTGTTGCAGAATTGTTCGCTTATCATCACCTCTAATTGCAATGATTCATTTTTCGTCCAACATCCTCCACTAATGCTTTCCGGTTTCCCTGGTTACTGTAAAACTGAGTAAGTGTGGAAGTGTTATCTTCCAGTATGTCTGGTAAGAATGTAAGGAGTGTGGATTCTCTGATATGTGGTTGCAATAAAAGTGACTCGCAGGCAAAGCTGACTGATGTCTGTGGTGTAGCCGCGGTAAAGCCAGTTTATTGCTTTGATCATAGATAGCCGAGCAAGATAAGGCCATCACAGATTTGAACACGAAGGGAAATTTGAGGCAATAGACCTTGTACACTCTTCCATGCTCATGAAATGGAAGGCTTCAGCACTAGGGGTAAAGAAACTTCCACTTTATCCTTTATCGATGGCAGCGAACACACAGCAATGACAATTTTTAATGTACAGTGTATCACTGAATGAAACAAAAAAAATGATGAAAGCATGCATTTTATGGATTCAAGGGTGAGTACAGTGTCAAAGCAGAGTCTGAAAAAGAGTCTGACTACATTTTTACTATGAAAATGCAAAATTATATTAGTAAAAGACAGGGGCATGCATTACAAAAAAGCTAAACAATTATTATTTACCCCATACAACATTCATAATGCTTTCATGTCTTTACTATAATCTCCAAGTGTGTTTAAAAAACAATAATAAATCCTTCATATGAAGGAATCTTTCCTGACTAAAAAGTTCTTTGAATTTACATTATTTAATAATATGCATCAGTTCAACACAAATCAGTGAAGGTACATCTTTCTTCCTGTCATTTCAGTTCTAATTTAATTGTTTGAATCAATTCATAATTTGTTCAAATTCATAGATACACACTATAAAACAAAATATTTTTCATAGTAAAAAAAAAGTTGTAAATAAGTTGTAAAGATTATTGTTTTACAAGAAAATACTATTTCAGTCTTTATACTTTAAAATTTCATGTTTAAATCAATGTGATTTCCTTGTAATCCACTGTGAAATTTCTCTGCAATTTCAATGTGAAAATTGTTTCTATACTTTATTTATTAAATGTTGTCTATACATATATATACTACTTGATATGATTTCTTTTACATAACCTTTCTGAGTAACATCATTCAGTGTCTACTAACTAGCTAACTACTACCAATAGCATATGTTAGCATGCCAAATCTCAACAAAAGCTCCACTCGCATCAAAAATTGACATCAAACATTATCAAGTCTCCCTCTTCTTCATCTTGCTCAAAAACACTTATAAAACACTTTAAAAATAACCAGCATTTACTCCCAATGCAAAGCATGCTGGGAAGTACAAATGCTCTTCCCAGTTTGAGTGAGAGAAACTTGGTAAACTGTAGGAAAAGCTAAACTTGCCGCTATATCGATTGCATTTTTACTGATTTATACAGGTCTGTGGGGGCCTTCTGTCAGAACAGTATCCGAAGAACTTTCTGAGAAAGAAAAACATCCATTATTAACTGTGGCATCATTTTGATACTTGAAAGTCTTTATATTACAAAGAAAGTGAGCATATGCCAGCCATCTTTTCTCTCTGTAGCATCAGCTTTCATTTTGTTCCCGTTAGATTCAAATCTGTATGAATAGCTAGATGTCCTCCATACAGACTTTCTAACGAACCTACAAAAAGAACCTTTCAGGAAATATTTATCAAAATTTTGTTTCAACATCAGTCTTGAAAAAGACATCTTGCTGAGAGACGGAACAACATATTGATCCATTATTTGTACAGATTAACCAAAAAATGTGCTGTAGTACAATATGCTGCTACAAGGCCAGCATGAGAATGGCTGTGATCCAACATGACTGCCCTTTGCTTACTGATTGGACAGGTTTCCCTGGTGTCGGTATCAGGAACAGGCTGACAGATGGTTTGAGGGGAGCCGGTTCTCCAGCGAAACCCACAGGGCCCATTTGATGGTCAGAAACCTCAGACCAGGGACCTCAAACTCTCTGGACTCACACTGGCCGTCCATCTGCAGCTTGTGAAACCTCCATATTTAGAGCACAGAGACTCATCTGGCAAGAAGACAAAAATAGTTAACTCAAGAGGTGTGACAGAGAATAATAGGCAGATTTTCACATTTGTGCTTTGTCATGTCTAACGGGCCGAACGGGCAATAGAATGGCCAATAATTATTGTGCTTTTCAATGCAAAACAGTTGCAATTATTACTAAAGTTACCAGATGAAGTACAAGTAAATGACACAGCATTTTAAAAAGGTGGCACTCAAGTTAAAACAAGTTCAATTTTTAAAAAAAAAAAAATGTGTCTTTTTAAAAGCAAAGACACTTTCTTGTGTTTTTCTAATGCAAAATCACATACTGTGTGAATTGCATAATACATTTGAAAAAATGCACACAATGACTGTTATGACGGAGGATGTTAATGATATAAAGATTTTGCTAAAAAATGTGAGACACTGGGCAGTGTAATAAAAAAAATTCAAGGTCAAGAAACATGTTTTTTAAAAGTTGAACTACTCTCTTTTTAGAATGCTGTGTCATGCATGAGTCACTGTGAAAGATGTGTGAGATGAGTGAAACATCAAAGACGTCCATTTAGTGCATGATTACATAGAAAAACAAAAGAAAAGCAGCACAATGGAATGCAAAAATGCGTTGTGTGAACGGATCCTTAGAAAAAAAACTATAAAATAGAAAGAACTACAAAATAAAAATAAACTATAATTTTGCATAAAAACTATAAAATTTGGTCACACTTTACTTTTAAGTTCTAATTCTCACTATTAACAAAATATCAACTATAAATTTTGCCTCAATAAACTCCTAATTTGCTGCTTATTAATAGTTAGTGAGGTAGTTGTTAAGTTTAGGTATTGGGTAGGATTAGGGATGTAGAATATGGTCATGTAGAATATGTTCTTTATAAATACTAATAATCTGCCAATAGTTAGCAATAGGCATGCTAATAAGCAACTAGTTAATAGTGAGAATTGGTCCCTATTACCTAAAATTTTATTTGCTATATTCACAATTAGTAATTTGGGCTCTGTTAACTTGAGTGAGTTTGAATGATCATGACAGTATGTTTACAGCCAGTTATCACTACTTCAAATTACACATTTGGCTTCAGTGCTTGCATTGTCCAATTTTTAGCTGCTTGGGACACAAGCAGCTGCTTTAGCTGCTTATATATTAAGCAATGTTTAGCTGCTTAATATATAAGTTAAATATATTAAGTTTCTACAATATATAAATATATTGTAGAAACTTAATTTCCTGTAAAGCTGCTTTGCAACGATTTGTATTGTGAAAAGCGCTATACAAATAAACTTGAATTGAATTTAATTTAATTTGGTTTGAGGGACTAACAGCAGCCTGAAATGTTCTAAAAAGAAATCAACATGCTAATTTGTGCCAGCAGTAAGCACTTTGACCACAGGTGTGCAGCTAAAAATTGCTTTTGCTTTGAGCTTTGATTGAAAGGTGGCATTGAAGGCAGGTCTTTATTCGTAATGTTTCCGCTTGCTTTTTTCAACATAGCAACCCCACAAAGTCAAATGACTCTGTTATATATGCTCTGGGTATCATTACCACTGTCAGAAACATAGACTATAGATCTCCACAGCAGGATGCAGAAACTGAACAATATCCAGCTATCTGTCTCGGCATCTGAATAAATATAGACTGCTTCTGGAGTGTGTATGTGTTTTTGCACTGACCTGTACTATGTAAAACTGTCTTTTTCAGGACCTGAAGGTTCACAGAAGCGTGAAGGCTGAGCTGGCCGTTCTCTTCAAAGAGTAAGGTCAGCATTTCAGCTGAACGCAAAGCAGAGCTTTAAACAAACATTGCAACAACAAAAAAAACTGCATTTACCTGTGTTTGACTCTCTGTACTGTATGCAGCTGCTGTATGGCCATTTGTGGACTTTTAGATAAATAAACTTTTAAAACACATTTTTCTCACCCTGACTAGTTTCTTTAATTTGTCTACAAATGTCCAATGCTGATTTATTATCAATGTTGGAAACAGTTGTGCTGTTTTTTGTTTTTTTTTTTGTTTGTTTGTTTTTTGTTTTTGTTTGTTTTTTGGAACCTGTGATACATTTTTCAGGATTCTTTGATGAATAAAAAGTGAAAAATAATTTATTCAAAATATAAATATTTTGTTACAGTATGCACTTTTGTTCAAAAGTTTGGGGGTAAATATTTTTTCTTTCTTTTTTTTGAAAGAAATTAATACTTTTATTCAGCAATGATATGCTAAATTGATAAAAACTGTAAAGATTTATATTGTTACAAAATATTTCTATCTATCACAGGTTCCAAAATAATATTAAGCAGCAAAACTGTTTCCAACACTGACAGTAAATCAGCATGTGTCATGATATTACATAATCAAATAATCATAAATAAAAAATAATCATGAACAATTTTATTTTGTTTCTATTAATTGAAAATAAATAGTTTTTGAAATTATATTTATTGAAATTAATAATTTTTCACACACACACACATTTTTTCATGCAACTGAAAAATAGCAAAAATGATCGCTGTATCAAACCTTTAAAATGTATAAATGTATAAATTTTATTGCATAAAATGTTTCATACAAGACCTTTTCACAACACCAGGTCTGTAAATGTCTAAATACTTTTTGGTGCTATATTATAAACTGAACTGTCTTACATGAACCAAGCTGTGCTGATTTAAAAGATGCTTTCAACTTATGATGGACGCGTCCTCACCTGAGATGTGACCCTTGCTTTAGACGCATGACTGGTGAAGGACAAGTGCCAAATAAGTGACAGAAGTGATAGAACACAGCAAGAGTGAACACTAATGGCCTTTCCTTCAGATTCCTCATCTGTTCAAGAAGCAGTCAGAACATCAGCAGAAATACCTGTAGAAATCAGTTCATGTTTTAGACTTCATTCAAAAGACTTTCTCATTTTATATGCTAATTATCTGACAAAATTAATCACAAAATCATTCCATTTCCTTTAAACGGCATCCTTCTCAATGTTAATAGACATTCAGATACTTGACCCGAGGAGGATTTCAGAGATAAACCTACGAGTCTGAATGAGAGTCTGATGTTTTTATGGATGACAGTAGCTGTGGCTATTTTTCTCCCTGCTCTCCTAATAAATTGGTTTTACCCTGTTTGCTTGCAAATTACCCTTCCCTCCTCTCCTAATTTTCCAATTTGCTGTGTCATTTATATCTAATTTGGGATTCGCAAATAAGGTGATAGACTTTATTGAGGCACTTTAGAGAAAGAGGGATATGAACCAAAGCGCAATTGCCAACCTAAGGAGACTTAGCTTTTTCAAAGACTGCAAGTACTTTTTTAAAAGCTAATTTCATTCTCAGTGTCAAGGTAAGGATATTTGTCATCCAAACCTACGCAAAATATAAGACAAAAAACAAAACCAATGCTAATTTGCCTGCACGCAGCTCACATTTCTCAAATAATAGGACGTCCTCAGAGACCGAGGCTGGCATAGAAGAATTAGCATGAGCTCTGTTGTACTGTATCGGAACCTCTGAGGGCCTTCCTCTGTCTCTTTGATGTTCCGTGGCTTATTCAGTGTTGCTGACAGATAAAACAACATATTGGACGTGCCAAGAGGGCAAAACATGTCCTGAGAGTCTGCTGACGGCTCCTTTACATTCATTTGCAAAGTCGATTGTAAAGGATCATGACTTTCTGGCAGCAGATGTCCTTGTTTCTGCACCACCTCGGGTTAGTGGTGACAGAGGGGTGGCCCATCAAAACACTATTAGGGCTCAGACCATTTGGCAGAGAGTACGTGCCCAGACTGGTGCAGTATCATCAGCCTCTGATCTATGGGAACGTCAGGCTCTATTATCTAATTACTGGGGTCATCAAATGGGCAAGACATTTCACCACATAATTAAACCATTGGGTGGTCTCCATGGAACAGCTAGGGTTGGGAGGGATCCAGCAAACACTAGTTATTTACTGAGTTCAACTAGATTTAGAATTGGACGCTTAGAAAATAAACACTCTCCACTAATAATCTTCAGCTGTGGATATGCATGCATTACAGGTGAATCCTGTCATTTTTGGTCATTCTTTCAGAAAGAAAATTCCCACCACATTTCCAACACATCTCTAATGATGTATTGTGTTTAATATTATTATGTGATGGAAATTACGGTGGTGTAATTTATATTCTAAACAATTTTGGAATAATATGGCTGACTCCTATCTAGGCTAAGGGTAATTTCATAGCTAGCTATAGCTGGCATTTTATGTGTGCTGCATACACACAACTGAATAATATTTTTCCAATTTTGGCATACTGTGCAAAATTACAGTTACAGAAATGGTAAGAGATGGTAAAAATGGTAAAAGAAAATATTCAAAGTTATATTTTAGCTATTTTTCTTCACATATCATGTTACATATTTTGCTTCTCACTTTTGTCAGCTTAGTAAACTACCGTGTTAACGTTTTTTTTTTTTGTTTGTTTTTTTTTAATTCTGGATAACACTTTATTTTACAGTGTCTTTGTTATAGTATTAAGAGTAAAATATGCATAATTACATGTATCAACCCTAACCCTATAGTAAGTACATGTTGTTCATTAATATTACTCAGAACGAAGTGCCACTGTGGCAGACTGAGACGCTGTGAATAAATCGATTAGAGGACCGGCTTGACGGATGGTCTCGTAAGGGGGACAGGGCAGACAGAGGAATTCATTTGGCTGGTGAGATCGGTGCCAAGGCAATACATCTCCCCACAAATTTGCCAATTTCCTCCATCCCACTGCATAATTAGGCACCCGTCTCCTCTGGATTTTTGGTGATGATGCATGTGTGGAAAACATGGCTCTGATGTGGCGCGTGATTGTTAGTAATGAAAAACAAATTTAGTTTAGGGGGGAAAAATATGGAAGCTCAGACTAAAAGGATAACACAGCTAACCGACTTAGCAAGGATGTAAATACTCTGACCTTATGATTGTATACCCAGTGCACTATTTGGGACAGGGCCTATTTGTCCAATGGTCAAATTATTCTGTAAATCAAAGTCATGTATCTAGGGAGGAAAATATTTTCCAGCTCAATAGCTGAAGCATAACAGCGGTGTGAATGAGATTCATGAAGCAGGTGTGCTAGCGTACGTTTGCTAACAGGAGATCTGAACTCAACGCCTCAGTGAGTACAGCATCTGTTCAATCCCATAAAGCCACAGTTCTTCAGCACTGATCTTTAATGGGACAGTGAGTTTGTCTACAGTGGATGTAGAGCAGATATGTCGTGAAAGAGTGTGCTGGAGGAGACGCAGCCTGCCAGAAGCTGTTAAGCAGCAATAGGACTCAGTATGGAGCTGATGTTGAACTCATCTCATGCTCTCTCCTGTAATGAGGGCAGCGCATTAACATGCACTAATTGGATGCATTTTTACTGGCTCTTCCCAACCCTGAAGGTCAGAGACAGAGGAAGAGAGGAGACTGTGGGCTGTGTGTTGCAGGGGGCAGAGAGCAAGAGAGAGAGAGAGAAAGGAAGGGTATGCTGTGTATCAGCTATGATTCATTTGTTAGGTATTTCTCTTTCTTTTTCAATGATGCTGAAATAACATTTTACTAAAAAGTTTTTAAAGCTCTTGAACTCTAATAATGACTAAACGGACCGAGATCTTTGGAAAGGAGCTGCAATCAGCTGTTCTGCTTTGTCCTTGGACGATTCTCCGCACAACTGAGACAATGGTGTTGTATGGATATGTGCACACTGCCCTCTAGTGACATATCAACACTGGCAGCCCAGTGGATGTAATATATTCAGGAACCAAAAATATTAAAATAAAATATAAACATAAATTACGAAAAAGTATTTATTTAAAATTGTTTTTAAAATCAATAGTCAGATATTATTAAATCATTATTAAATCAAATAACATTTGAGAATTGTTTTTAAATGATTGCACCAAAAGCAAGTAAGGGATATGCATTGACAATTTATACAGAAAACTTCTCGAGTTAGTTTGCTTGGGTCTTTAGGAGAGAGCAATATACACTAGACTAAAAATTAACAGATTAATAAATAAATAAATACAACCAAATAATTGAAGAACTACGAAAATGAAATTATCCAGTTAAATTTCTATAATAATGAAACTAACGTGCCATTCATATTAGAGAAAGTATATTCAACTTTATTTCACAGCCCATAGGCCTATTGGCTTTGCATTTGTCATGACTCAAGATGAATAAGGCTGTAAATGTAGGTATTCACAAGCATTCAGTAAATGTTCTCCCCAACAGGCTTCACACAGCAGCCAGAAGGACAGGGAGTGTTTTTCTTTTTCATAAGCATGGAGCCAATTTCATTTGAAACTTGACATCATTCCACCTGCCATCAATGTTTTATACTGCAACCACCAGAGGGCAATGTAGTTTAAGCAATGCTATAGAATAGGTGCTGTCTTTATCTCTAGGGCTAGGCTGGTAATTTAAAATAATAATTTAGAATAGATCAGAAATTCCTCTACTTAAATATAATTCTCACACATGTATATATTTAAATGTGCCAGTGACAAGCATCCAGCCGGACAGGACAACCAACGTGAGAACTACCTTCACACTGCACTATATGCACAGACACCTTTATAAATATTATAAGATGAAAATAAATTTCTGTTGCTAAATATATTGTCAACTGTATTCCCTGTTATCTTTAAATCTAGTTGTGTGTGTGACTCTGTGTAGTAAATTTGTATGTAAAGTGTTAACGCTGTAAATATTCTTTTCACCATGCCAATAAAGCTATTTGAATCTGACTGGAATATCATCAGATTAACAACCAGAGCTGGGTAGATTACTTACAAATTGTAGTGCTTTACTGATTACAGATTACATGATGAAAACTGTAGTTAGTAACGTAATCTAGGTTACCCATTAATGTAATGTAATGTGATTACTTTTTTTATCAAACTTGTTTTAAACATACCACATTGATTTAAAAAAAAAGCAAAGAGAAAAAATATATTCCATGTTTTGATGTCAACATCATAAAATGCATTAAACATTACATTAGTGAGTTGATGGAGAATGAATGGTGAATAGTGAGTTGATAACCTATTCAATCAAAAACAAAAAAAAGTAAAATAAAAGCAATTTAAACACTTCAACATTAAAAATATAAATATTGTATTTCTTTATCTACATGTTAGTGTGACCATAAACCAACATCAGAGAACTGTAAACATTCAAATGTGTTGTTAAATTACTGAAATATTTACTTCTGTGATATTTCAACAAATATTTGTTTTAAGGGGTGACAAAAACATTTGGGAATCCCTGCGTTAAACACACATTAATAAACATGAAAACAATGATACGCCTAAAGTCTTCCAGGTATAAAATATTTCTGTATAGACGTCCAGAATCAATAAATTATGAATAATTTACTGCCACTGTATGAATATGTAATCCATAAAAATGTAACTATAATCTGATTACAAGCATTTTAAATTGTTATATACTCTAATTACAAGTACAACATTTTTGGAATCTGATTACACAATCCAGATTTCATGTAATTAGTTACTACCCAGCACTGTAAACAACTTTTCTTTGCCATCATACAGCTGTTGTTGGTTTTAAACTAAACTAGTTTTTTTTTGTTTTTGTTTTTTTTTTTAAGAGCTTGACACCTCCTGGTTACCATATACTTGATTAAAAATTTCACCAAAAAAGAAAATAAAATAAAAAAATAGGACAAGGAAAAGCAAGACACAGCAAGAATGTGGAATCAATGTCTTTAAGAGTCGTATTTACAAAAGGCAGTACAGCACAGATTATGACCACAACTAATCTTATTTACATTTACCTTTTAAAAGCTCATGAGAATGAAACTATAGCACATACTGAAAGTATGAAAGTAAAAAATAAAATCCACACGGATATAATACAAAAATTAAATGGGAAAGAATACAAGTAAACAATGCTGATAGTTTGAAGTGATATTACAATACAGTGTACTGTACAAAACTGGGGAAGAGGCGTTCACTTTGTTCCACACAGAGTTGTGAGACGATTCTACATTAGGGGAAAAACAAAAAACGGTTATTTTAATTTCTGCCAATTTATAAAGGTGGTATTCACTATAAAAACTGTTTACATTTAAAGTAAATTTAATTTAAAATCAATTTAGTTAAAACAAAAAACAAAAAAACAAGCCATGCTTTCCTAGAAGTTCCATTAAGAATTTACACAGCAACACATACCTGCAGGTTTCTGATACCGCGTAGGGCTTTCTCATCCAGCTGACTCAGATCCACAGAGTCCATCTCACTGGCCAGCAGCTGAATGCACTGAAATGATAAAGAAAACATGTCTTGTATGCATACATACACAATGTGCTTTGCTCTATTAGTAGCAGTAGCAAATTACCCACCTCTCCGTTTCCAAGGGGGACACTAATGACAATGTCCTCTCCACTGCCAGCAATAGGTGAGCCGTTAACAGACATGCTGTACACCTTTTCCCTGTGATGAGGAAGTCTCAGTGCTGGAGTCTTGGGCAATCTGACAAAAAAAAAAAAAAAAAACAGACATTTACACAAATAGCCCTTAGAAAAATGTCATCAATAAGACTAGTTTTTAGACAGATTGGGAAACATTTTTAAATTATCTGGACCTTGGGGATGCAAAACTTGTGTTTGGATTTCATAATTTGATATATCTTTTTTTTTTTTGGTAATGTCATGAATATTCAGTGATCACAATCAAAGCCATATAAATGTCATGTGTATGTATTTACCTTGGGTCAAAGCGTGGTGTGATGAGCGGAGTGGCACCAATGATTGAGGACTCGAGTAAACTTCTAGCAGGGGTGATCAGAGGCTTTCTTGTAGACCTACGTACAAAAAGAAAACATGGATTCTGTGAGGCAACACTGTTAGCACAAAATTGGTGTGTTTAATATTAGCTGTTTGTAGATTTTCTTTACCTTTGGATGGTGTTGCTCTGTTTGTTGATGGAGAGAGCTCTGGCCTTCTTGGAGGTAGAAGGTGCCTTCTTTGATGCCTTCTTCTACATTAGACACATTAAGGAGAGAAAGGGAGTCAGGCTCCTGTACACACATAAACAGGGACCAGATTTTCTCAAAGGCCCTTCAAAGACTAGTATTACCAACCATTTTCTTTAACATAACTAACTGTAGCTCAAACAGTAGAATATGGCACTAGCAACACAAAGGTTATGCATGGAAAATATATGAACGGATACATTGTATACCGTGAATGCAATGCGAGTTGCTTTGGATAAAAGCTTCCACCAAATGCATAAATGTAAAAGTCAAAGTAAACGAACTACACTGCCTTCAAAATTTCCTACTTAGATGTTTGAAATTGGTAATCCAGATTTTAGATGGAATATGAACATTTCAAAATATTTTAACATTTTTTTTACAAAAGTTACAAAGACCATACTACCACAAACCTTTTTGACTGTAGACTTAAGGGGTGCCGTGTTTTCATCCTCTGAGTTTACACCATTCTTGGCTTCTGTAAATGAGATGAAAGTGGGAAAGTCAGCTTTGAAAATACAGGTGAGGAGGATTTACAAACTCAGAGGATACAGAATGTACCTTTGGCAGCTAGCTTGGGAATCAGGTGATTCTCAGCAATAGCAAGCTCCACTTGAGCAGCTTCCTCCCTCACCTGAACAGAGAGAAGACTTTAACATTTAAATCAAGAACAACAGTGATCGGTTTAACAATATTGATGAGTTTACAACATGTAAAATGTATGGCCAAACAAACATGTTTAATGCAAATACGTTACCTTTGATTCATCCACTGGTGACTTTGGTTTCTCTATATCTGAAGGTTAAAATGACAACTGTGAAACAGGATACCAAAGTGTAGATATATGCGATATTTACTCCTATGCTATTTTACCACATTTTAACAGACACTACATGGACTATTCGTCAAAAACGGTGCAACTGACATATGATCATATATGACATGTTGTACAACATAAAGAGGAAAGTCCTTACTGCAGTACTCGACCCAGTTCATTTTCCTCACAGCCATGGGAAGCTTTATCAGAGCGGTCTTGTAAAGGTTGTCTGCATCTTTAAGAAGATTGTTCGTCTTCTCCTTCAGTCTTTCAACAATGGTATGAACTACAAACAAAGAGTAAAGCTTTCAAAATATGGACAAAAATACTTAGTATTGAGACACCAGCGACAAATTTTACCTTCATCGTCAAAATCAAGCAGAAAAGCTTCCAGTTTCGGCGCTTTGGGGTTCTTCTTGGTTTTAGTATTCTGGGTGCGTTTTCTTGGTGCCATGATGAACCTGAAAAACAAAGACGATAAACTCCTTAAACCCCACGGCAGTTACGCTCATATATATATATATATACACACACACGTTAAGTATGTGGTGTATATATATATAATTAAGTAGTTTTTAATGCGTATTTATATTTTTCTTACTCTAATAACCTGGTTGTTTATGTCGAATGTGTCTCACTGCAGCGGACGACGGCAGTTAGGAAGAGCCTTTTCAAATTTAACGCTACTACGTCAGTAAGCCAATCAGCATGCAGCTTTGACTGTCGCTTTGTATACATGCTCCGTGCTCTGACCAATAAGATATCGCCTCTCTTCAACGAAGAATCTGACCAATGGTTGAGTGTTTTACTCTCACGGCTAAAGAAAGAAACAAGCGGATTGGTGGATGATACTTGTTCCCGGAAGGAGCTCAATCGCAGTCATCACATGTAGTTTTACGATGGAAACACGACGATTTTATACGCTCTCACAGACATGATTTGTAGTTTATCAGATAAATTAAAATATTAGCGGAGTATGATTAATATTATAGCTTTAAATAGATATATTTAATATGTTAGTTAAATGAATCCTCTGTAAAAGAACGTCGTTCACAGTGTTTCTCAAGTTCTGTCACTGAAAAAGATTTTTTAAAATGTCCAATGCTGTTTTATTATCATTGCACCAACAACTCAAAAAAAGCTTTGAGACGTTAAAAGCGAATAAAAGCGTTTGGGACAGTGAGCTAGCTGAATGTAAACCTCTCATGAGCTCGCTTGGAAACCTTGCAGTGCAGTTGAAGGCATTGAAAAACGTTCAGATTGCAAACACACCTCTTGCCAATTTCCCTAGTTTACAAGAACGCCTTCATTACAAACTGTCACTGGCTGTGGATGCAGTTCTGGGGAAAATAGCTGAGAAAATGTAAGTCCTGTTTGATTAATGCACATACAAATCAATGCTTCATGTAAATATGTCTTTTTTTTTCTAGGGATGCTCTTCAGAGGGTTCGGGATGCCATCAGTCAACAGGTGTCTGCTGTTTTCCAGTTCTATGAGAAGAACACAAACACTCTTGACATCGCTGCTTGTGTCTCCAGATCAGCCATCTGTCCTTCCATTTCAGATATGTTAGAGTGGCTTCAAGATGCAGATCGCTACTACCGCCTCCAGTATCCTTTATCTCATTCCTCATGACCACTGTTGGCGTCAGTGTGATACTTCATATCTCTGTGTGTTAGTTACATGCATTGTTTTGGAATAAATCCTAAATTCATCTGGTCAGATTAGTGCAGAGAAGGAACCTCCTGCAGACGCTGACACCCAATGATCTTACGCTAATGGAAAAGGCACCAAAGAGATGGGAATCTCTACATTCAGCTAGTGGAGAGGAGAGAATTGCAGGTATTTCCCCTTTTCCTAGAGTAGATAAGGTTACACTCTTTGACCCCATTTTCATCTGGTATTAATGTCTGTCTTGGGTGATCTGATTACAAGTGGTTGGAACTAAAAACAGGTGTAAACAGCGGTCCAGGACATTTTGTGATGCTGCCACTCTGTTATTATCACAAGTGGCCAAAAAAACACATTTAACATATTGATAATAGGTGTAAACAGAGAATTTGATACTGTGTAATAGTTTGGCTGCATCTATTAATCATAGATTTTGTTTGTTCTAAATTGTGACATTTTATGAGTCAGAAATTAGAATGTATGTACAGTGCCTATAGACAGTCTTCATACCCCTTCATTTTGTTATGTTGCGTTATGTTAAACTGCTTTAAATTCCTTTTTTTCCACATAAATCTACACCCCACTCACCATAATGACAAAGCAAAAACCGGATTTATCACAACTTTGCAAATTTATTAAAAAGGAAACTCTGAAAAAATGACATTGCACAAGTCTTCATACCCTTAACTCAAAACTTAGTTAAAGCATTTTGGCAACAATTACAGCCTCAGGTCATTTTGGGTATGATGCAACAAGCTTTGCGCATCTGCATTTGTTTTTTGTTTTTTTTGCCATTCTTCTCTTTAGATCATCTCAAGCTCTGTCAGGATGGCTGGGGACCATCGGGTGGATAGCCATTTATAGGTTTCTCCAAAGATGTCTGATTGGTTCCAAGTCCCAGCTGTGGCTGGGCCGCTCGAGGACATTCATAGAGGCGTCCCTAAGCCACTCCTGCATTGTCTTGGTTGTGTGAGTAGGGTGATTGTAATGTTGGAAGGTGAACTTTCAGCCCAGTCTGAGGTTCTGAGCGCTCTGAACCAGGTTTTCATTAAGGATATCTCTGAATTTAGCTGCATTCAGCTTTCCGTCTTCTCTGATCACTTCCCCAGTCCCTGCCACTGAAAAACACCCCCACTGCATGATGCTGCCGACACCATGCTTCACCATTGGGATGGTATTATGCAGGTGATAAGCGGTGCTTGGTTTCCCTCAGACAAGAATAAGGGATTGACGTTCATCAGACCAGAATCTTTTTTTTTTTCATAGTCTGAGAGTTATTTGGGTGTATTTTTGTAAATTCCAATCAGGGTTTCTTTACTGAGGAGAAGCTTGAGTTTGGTCACTTGGCCCAGATTGGTGGAGTGTCGCAGTGATGTTTGTCCTTTTGTAAGTTTCTCCTATCTCCATATAAGATCATGGAGTTCAACCAGAGTGACCATCAATGTCTTGATCACCTCTCTAACCAAGACCCTTCTCCTTCGATTGCTCAGTTTGGCCAGGAGGCTAGATCTAGGAAGAGTCCTGATTGTTTCAAGCTTCATCCATTAAGGTTTATGGAGGCCAAATGGTCCTGTGAACTATCAACACAGAAGAAATTTTTTTTTTTTTTTTGTAGTCTTCCCCAGATCTGTCTCAACACAATCCTATCTCTCAGCTCTGCAGGCCATTCCTTTGACCTCATGCCTTAGTTTTTGCTCTGACATCCATTTCAGCTGTTAAACTTTATATAGACAGGTGTGTGTGCCTTTCCAAATCATGTCCAATCAACTGAATTTGCCACAGGTTAACTCCAGTCGGAGTATAGAAACATCTCAAAGACGATCCAGTGAATCTGGAATGCTCCTGATCTAAATTTTAAGTGTCAAAGCAAAGGGTATGAAGACTTGTGCAATGTCATTTTTCTCATTGTTTCCTTTTTAATAAATTTGCAAAGTTGTGATAAATCTGGTTTTTGCTTTGTCATTATGGTGAGTGGGGTGTAGATTTACGTGGGAAAAAAAGTAATTTAAAGCAGTTTAACATAACGCAACATAGCAAAATGTGAAAAAATTAAGGGGTATGAAAACTTTCTATAGGCACTGAAGATGTGATGTATACAATTATGTACAATGTATAATAGTAAAATTAGAGATTTTGGTCTCTGAATATATATTTTGTGTTCATTCGTATTTTTTTGTTTTAGATGCATTGTGTCAAGTATCATTCTTCGTGGAGACTGAATGAATGTCAGCTATTTTATCAAGAAGCCATTTCCACATCCTGTGTTGGCTGTTGTTCTCAGTTTGGCAATGAAGGATCTTTTAAAAAGGACAGTGGTATGGTAATGGTGGAACTCAGACTTCTGGATTAATTTTGTTTTGCTATGGGCATTAGCTTAACAAAGACTGAATATCAGCATTATTGTAAGAGCAATGCTCTATTTTAATAAATGTGGTTATTTAATTTATGCTTTTTTATATTGATAAAACAATTGTACTGTTGTCATTGAATGCCACATCACACGTTTATTTTTTCTTCAAATGGTTCAAGTTCACACAAATTTAATAAATAAATACAGAGGAAACACAATGAACACAGCAATCAGACATACTAAATGTGGGTGTACTGTTTCTAAGGAATTCTCATTTTTCTACAAAAAAAAAAAAAACCCTGGGCAAAATGGGCCTAAGAGTTCAGTTAGCCCACAGTTAATACTACTGGACTAAAAAACAAGAAAATATTATCAAAACGTGGTCAAAGCTAATCTAAATGTCCTAATCAATAGTAGAATGCCTGAATGAACACTTCATATGAGAAAATACAGTAATAGGCAGAGAGAGTTACAAACAGTAGGGGAAAGAAAATGTTCCTGAAAATCTTAGACCCACTGCAATACTACTACAATATTACTACTCAAACACTATGTTCCAAATTCTAGATACTAGACTGTCTTCAATTAAAGGTGCACTCAATAAAATTTTTCCACATTAAAACCCTTACCCCTGAAGAAATTAATAACACTTATGACAAATGAAAAATAATGTACACTCACACAATCTGAGATCACATGGCTAGCTGTGTTTTACAATTCAGTTGAGTTAAAAAGGTTCAGTTAAAGCTGAAGTGTGTCATTCTTTCCAGTGCTTGGGGTGAAAGGATCTGTTTTTCATTGGTAAATTTCTGCTTCACCAGTGTCATCAAAAAAAAAAAAGTTTTCAAATACTCCTGTTTACCATTGACAAACTAATAGTTCCACTTCAAACTCACAACACTGGTTGTGCCAGTGTTGCACAGAAAAAATAGCCGATTGCAATTCCATTTTGGTGCTACTAGTGGTGCAGAAATCACACTTTAAAAATAAAGCTATACAAACAAACATAAAAATATATCTAAACAAAAGCAAGCCAAACAATAAATACAATATGTATATTACAGACAATATAATGAAGGATCCAGAGTCAACAGCATCAACACGTGTCCGATGTATGAGCAATGAAGTCTGTCCGTTGAAACAAAAATTACTGAGTGCACCTTTAATCATTATCCCTGTTTAGCCACACCTTCCCGCATTTGCTTTCATCTTTATCATACATACTCCTTAAGAGGTAGGGTACTGGTGGTGATAGGCTTCGGTGGATCAGGAGCAGAAGGCCTTGAGTTTGCAAAACTACGGCCTATGTACCCACGTCTGTACCCTCCTCTCTCGATGTGTGGGCAGGTACTGCTCAGCACCGCCCCGCTGATCATAAGAATCACTGCTGCCGCCCATCCCAGGTAAATGGCCTGACCCAGCTCCCGCTTGTGTTGGAGGGGAACATTGGGGTTGTAGAAGTCCTGCACCACAGTGTTTGCTGTCCAGGAAACCGGCACTAGGACGCACAGGCCCGTCAGGATGAAGAGCACCCCACCGGACAGCGCTATGCCAGCCTTGGCATGGCGATCGTCCCCAGCACAGGTGGTGCACTTCATTCCACAGCAAGAGACGGTGCAGGACAACCAGCCCAAGAAGATAGCAATGCACATCAGCGCCCGTGCCACCTGGATATCAGGCGGTAGAGCCAGCATGGAGTCGTAGGTCTTGCACTGCATATGGCCAGTGGTCTGGTAGATGCAGTTCATCCAGATCCCCTGCCAAACAATTTCAGAGGTCAAGATGTTGCTGCCTATGAAGGCCGTGACCTTCCACTGGGGCAGCGCAGTCACTGCTATAGCCATCACCCAACCTGTCACAGCACAGGTGAAGCTGATCAGCTGCATACCTGTGTTCACCATCTCGCCACCCTCTGAGTACCACGCCTCCTCGGGCCACAACCTCGACGACACTTTTCCGCTTGCAGGTGCTCCAAATAACAGACAATAGCTTCAGCTCTCCTTGCCCAAAGAGGTTAGCACGTTTGCCAATCCTCAGCAAGAAGTCTCAGTCAGGCCTTCTTTGAAAGTTTCTTGCTACACCTCTGGGTTTTGTCTTTCAGATTTGTTGGAGCAAAGTTTTGTTTAGATGCATTCTAGTCCGTCTTCTGGTCTTATTGCGTTTGTCCCCTTTTAAAGTTCCTTGCTGGACCTCTCGGATTGTCCTTAAATTTCCTGAAGCAAAGTTTTGTTCAGGTGCATTCTAGGCCGTCATTTGGTCTCAATCCTCTGCAAGAAGTCTCGGTCAGTCCTCCTTAAAAAGATCCTTGCCAGACCTCTCGGTTTTGTCTTTCAAAATTCTTGGAACCAAGTTTTGTTCAGCCACGTTCTAGTTCATCTTTTAGTTTCTCAGACAGTTGTGTTCACTTTCGCCTGGTCTTTCTTTGAAACAATGAATAATTGAAGAACTGCTGCCACTTGTCTCAACTCACCCACATGGGATTGATTGAACTTCAATGAGAGTACCACCATCACAGGCCACGTCCATAAGGTAGAAGTTGGTCTTGCACCACTGTAAAGTGTGGTGGACTTGTTGTCTTCTCGGTGAAGAAAGATCTACTCTTATTGCAGGGACATGTGTCTCTGTTGCTACCCAGTCCGGTGCTGCCTTACCCAAACAGGTCACACCGATTGAATTTGATACTGTGACGTGGATGTAGCGGCTGTCAAAGATTCATTACTTCCAAGCACCCAACAAACGTCAAACAGAACCTAAACTAGAGTCTGAACGATGGCAAAGGCCTTCGTAAATTATCTAAGAGTTTAGTGTGAAAGGTTCTTCAGATGTGACACCTATGCGAATAGATGCCAAAAGTAAAGACGTTGTCCTCTTTCAAGCTCTTTAGGTTAGATGCTCTTGTCGTATCGAGAGCAGACACAAAAAGGGTGCTGTGCTTCAGGCCACTTAGGCAAAGACAAAAGCAATGTCCTCTTCCCTGCAACAAAACCTTCACGGGTTGGTTGGTTTCTGTCAGAGTGGCGATCGCCTATTGGGCGGCCCGATAACCCTTACAGGTGTTTCAAGTGTGCTAGTCTCATCCTTCTTTAGAAACACTGTTGAGCAAAGCTACTCTCATACTGAAAGGAAAGCAGCGGATGGCAGGATATAAAGGGAGCCGGAGCGAGACAGAGGAGGGAGGGCAAGAGCGGTGTCTGCAAGCGGATCAATTAACACAAAGACAATCTAGGGGCCATCAACAATGCGCTTCAAAATGTGTTCAGTGCTTTTGAAGGGCTGATACAAAAGAGTATTTACATTTCCCTTACGAGAAAAAGAAATTGCTTTAAAAGAGTGGGCTTGTGAGGGTGTGGGCATTTCTGAGGGCAACTGAGATGACGAACACCAAAATCCTCACACTTTGAATCACTATGCCAGTTCATTTTTTGTGATGGAGATCGTCAATAATCAACTTCCTCTCAAAAACACTCAGTATAACAGCATTTTAGGCAGAAGTGTGAATTTACGTGGCTGTGAAGTTGTAAAGGGATATTTTACAAAGATACAAATGATCCGATTACAGCAATATAAGGTTACCTTGCGAGGTGATTAAAGATGAATTGATAGGGTTGTTTTTTGGGCTGACTTACTGCGTACTTACTGTAATTTACATTTTACAATGTAATTATTTGCTAAAGAATTTACTAATAAGTTGCTTCCAAAGGCCTTATTGGTTTTTGTGTGTCATTTTGCCCTTTTCCTTTGTTTCATCCTGCTCCATACCATGCAAACGTTAGCGGCTGAGGTGATGAATTAAATATTACGGCTACAAGACCTCTGGTTTAAGTTTCCTTTCTCTTGTGGCTGCCTCTCCTCGGCAACAGTGGTCATGACAACAGCATAGGACACGAGAGAGTGGGTACACAAAAGAGAGAGAGAGAGAGAGAGAGAGAGAGAGAGAGAGAGAGAGAGAGAGAGAGAGAGAGAGAGAGAGAGAGAGAGAGAGAGAGCAGATGAATGAGTGATAGCCCACAATGAAGCTCAAGTATAATTCATACAATCATACAAGAATACAGCTTTTAAAAAGGCAACCTGTATATAATAATGAAATGCAAACATCGTAATATCAGCAGTTGATCTTTAAGTATCCATAAGTATACACTTCTCAAATGACTTTGAGAGGAAAAAAAATAAATAAATATTCGGCGAGAGAGAATTTTCTGTGAAACGCAAAAGGAGTTATTTAAAATGGACTGTCCAAGCTGCACTTTATCATATAATGAAAATCAATATTGACCAAAGCTGTCAAGCAAGATTTTCTGGGAGTTTTAATGTTGGTCTGTTCTATTAATACATAAATATACAAAATACATAAACATTCAGCAAAGAAAACTATTTAAAATGGATAGTGCAGCATCACAACAGTGAGTGGTTTACCTTGTAGACTTAAGCAGGTGATGCCATCTAGTGGCTTTAAATTAAATCTATTTTTGGAAAACATTCAATTAAATACAAATTATATGATTGAAATCATAAATATTTGTACAATAAATATTGACAAATCAGATTTTGCAAGTAGGACAACTGAACCTCAATAATGACAGGAGACAGAGGTGTGTGTTATAGGCATAAAATACCAATTTATTACTTTGCACAATAACACATTCCCTGCAGGCTAAAAAAAAAAAATGGGGGGGGGGTTTTTTTTTAAAAAATGTCACGAAGCAGTACAGCAACTGACGGGGCACTCGGATAGGAGAAGCTACAGGAGTCCTGAGCATTCCCCAGCAGGTCAATGAAAGTGCCCCTATTGCTATTGGACAAGTCACACAGCTCAGAACACGAGAATAGAACAGCACAAAAAGCTACACACCAGTAAGAGAAACAAAAACTTAAATTACAATACACATTTTTCAAATAACAAAGCCATATATATCAAATAGGACTTAAAAAAAAAATCATGCTCTTTAAATCGGGACAGAGAACAGTTTTTAAAAAAAAGTTAAAAGAGGTAATCCTTGTGCAGTGGACCCTCGGGGCCCACCACATGCAGAGAGTAAGTGCATGTGTGGAGGTGCCACCAGGGCGGCGCCACAGCACTGGAGAGCCCGAGAGCAGAGAGGGAACAAGACAGTGGGCAAAAGGGCTCCTCATCAGCGTGAGGACGGAAAGAAAGGGTGAGGAGGTCAGTCTGAGCGGCCCAGTGATTGAAGAAAGTACCTCGTTTGGGTTGGAGCTCCCAAAGACCGACATCCGCACCCCTTCAGCCCCCAAATCTGTCCCTCAGTTACTGACATTTCTGGAGAAATTTTTAAAATCCTGTAAAAGAGACCGGACAACATCTCTATTCAAAACAGTCTCACTGTATTGATTCACGCATTAAAAAAAAAAAAAAAAAAAAACTGCGCCATAATAAATATTTTATAAGAGATTCGAACAATACTCTGCATGCAGGCGAGCACAGTTTAAAATTGAAAAGTTTCCACATTGCCTAAAGAGCTAGTCCACCATATGCACATTCCCACTGATTGATACAAGCAAAATAAGTACATAAACACAAATGGCAATAGTAATCCAACAAACGACCACATCGACAAAAAAATATTACAGCTTTTAAATTGTTCTAGATTTTGGGTTATATTGCTTTGCAATGATATCATGATACAAACTGGAATTAAATGTCATGTAACAATTTAGCGAAAATGCCTAAAAAAGGATACACACACACACACTACTCAAACGCATTATTCTCTGGAAGCCGTGACATCGAGGAACCCATTTAGCATTCGACGCTTAAATCCAATTTATTGCATGTGATGACCTTGCCCACTTTCTGTTCTTCTTTCATGGGACCAGCGTCCACGCCAACGACAGGCTGGTGCTCAAACTCATTCATAGCAAACCTGCTGCTTTACGGATGGTTTATTACAAAAGGGTTTTTGCAGAGCGGCCCCCCGACGAGGCGTGCGCGCTGGAGACCCTTCAAACCGCACCATCGGTGCCGTTCAGTCCAAAGGCAGTGCTAATGCTCGTGTGTCTTAACATATGGTGTCCTATTTTTAATACGCAAGAGAAAATTCATTCAGATTTATATTATAGATTCAAGTTCATATACACACAGAAGTAATAAACACACGCAACATTGCTAAGATTTCCCCCCAAAAAGTTCTGATTTGTCACTCCACTTTTTTTTCTCATTAACTTGGTACAGAAATGAGCTAAAACTCAAACTTTGATCAGTTCAAACATTAAAAAAAAAAAAAAAGTGGTCTGTAAGTGGACAAACCAAAGCATTTTGGGCCCTCATTATCATTGCCACAATGCTACAAAAATTAAGCTGTATTTATATATATATAACCCCCCCAAACAACCACAATGACTCCTGGATCAATTAATTATGCGACTGATTTGCAGACAACTGATCAATATCAACATTAAGAACGACGAGAACAACGATTATCTACTCTAACAAACTGTTAAAGTTTACCACAAAAAAAAACATTTATATTAAACTCTTACAAATCTGATTTGAATCTTATGTATAAATGCATAAAAGAAGGGAGACTGCTGTATGTTGCAAGCCTAGCCTATCAGACGGCGCGTCGGCACTACGTCTGGAACTGTGCAATGGCCATACCTTTCAACCCTGTAAAATAATCATCCGAATAAGACGCATGCGTTATCGGTCTTGCCACAGGCAGAATGGCACCTGTACCAATCCCCGTTTGCCCAGGTCCGACAACCCCAACAGTCGCAGAGGAGACCATGGGTAATGCTACTGCTACACAAAACCATCAGCTTATGAAAGCCTGTTAGATCATCAAGTGGAATATGCTTATAGAGCTGTAAATATTTATATATTTTTTATATATCTATGTGTGTGTTAATATAAAAAAGAAGAGGCATTTACAGCAGTTTGCTCCTAGATTTCCCTTTACAATTCAGTGGCCTGCCATGAGACGTGAACCCACATTCACACAAACACACACACGCACGAACGCACATCCACACGAGCGCACACAAAATGGGAGCGGGTAATGGGTATGTATACCCAGGTCACCTCGTTTGTAAAAGACTGAGAGGAGAGAGTCCAAATACGACCATAAAAAGGAGAAAAACAAATCCATTCGAGTCAAACCCCCCCCCACCCCGACATGCAAGATCCACCCCACCCGCCCCAAAAGACATGTGACAAGATTCAGCCGATGGCGGCTTGAGGTAAAAGTAGACAGAGTCCAGCTTAGCTGAGAGAGCCAGAGCTGCCCTGACCAATGGCGCAGGTTTGCTCACACTCAGTGTATATTACAAATTAAAAAGACATTCAAAATCAAAACAAGAAATGAAAAGTTAAAAATGGCTCAATTTGATTTTTTTCTCTGTGCATTGGAGGCCAAAAGCCTCTCAGTGCAGGACTGCTGGTAGAGGTTGGTTCTTCCGAGGCCGACCAATTTCGACTGGACTGACAGATGGCCCCCTGGCTTCAGAACTGCTATGCTGCAGACGAAGACGCGATAGAGAGAAACGGGAAGTGGAAGAGAGAGAGACAGATTGAAGAGGGAGTGTAGAAGTGCGTCTCCTGCTGGCTGACGTCAGGCGAAGTACATCGTGTGCTGGGTATCATAGTGAATCTGGACTGCCTTAGCCAGGGCCTGAGGGTCTCGGCCGTTACTCTGTCCTGATACGTGACTGCCCTCAGCACTGCGCACAGGAAATGATAGAGAATACATTAAAATCCATTCATTAACTTGACAAGAATGTCCCGGGTTAATAATGATATACTAATAACCTGTCATGGTCTTTGTCCACTAAGTGGTAGCGGGCACGAAACGCCACAAGCCGGGCGTAGTAGGCTGGTGCGGGGATAGAGACGGAGCGGGTGCAGCGCACATAGGTGTGGCAGAGCTGGTAAGTCAACAGTTGCAGTTCGTCGGCCGTGAAACAGTTGTCATCCCACAAGACGTGATAGTGAGAGGGACGGCTTGTGCCCTGCGGGAGGTAAATGCAAATGTGGGAAATCTTGAACAGACAAACGGATAAATTAACAAATAAGCAACTGGGCTGTGACTCACCTGGATACCAGCATGGCTGCACAGGTAAAAATCAAACTCTGAAGGGTGTGTAATGGTGCTGTCCACTGTAGTGCCTGCTGGGACATTGCCACTCTTCCCGACCTGCAATAAATCATTCATGTTGATTTTAAGATTTACACAATGTCCTATAAAGCAAGATTTTGTGATGCTCTGTTTATATAACAAGTGTGCTGCTCTAGGTTGCCCACCCACATCAAAATCTCATATTTTGCTTCACATACACCGGTACTTTAAACATTGAGCAAAAGTCTGGCTCTGCAGTCTACTATGCATATTCTGACTATGAACCACCCACTTAGAAAGTTTGAAACGACAAACCACAGTTTTTGTTTTTAACCAAAGATGAGGCAGTTTAAAGGTTGGAAAACAAGCAAAAAGACTCTGATGCAGTCTTATTAAACAGTACCCAAAAAAAGTTTAAGCTTTGCCACTTACAGTGTTAAGATTAATAAGGAAGAAATATGTAAACATACACTACTGTTCAAAAGTGTGGGGGTAAGATTTTTCTTGCACTTTGTTCATTTCAAATAAACGCTGTTTCTGAAGCTTTCTATTAAAGCAAAGAATTCTGAAAAAAGTATTACAATATCCACAAAAATATTAAGCAGCTCAACTGTTTTTAACATTGATACTGATTTCTTGAGCAGCAAAACAGCATATTAGAATGATTTCTGAAGGATTATGTGACACTTGGAAATGGTTGGTGAAAATGTTACTATATTTGATCAAATGCAGCAAAAAAAAAATAATTTTTTAAAAAAATTTAAAAAAAATAAAAAACACAACACTTACCCTCTCTGCTTTGTCAGAGCAAAAGAGTCGAGTGTGGTGACGTTTCTGCACTACAATGTAAGTGATTCCTGGTCTGTAGTCCTCTTCTAGACTGATGCAAGCTTTCCTGATGGCGATCAGCTCTGGCCAGGCAACCTGCACAAGACAGTAAACAATTAACTGAAGAAGAAAAACTGAACATGTAATTTATCCATCTCAAAATCATATTTAATTTAATTCAAATGAAATCAGCTTTCAAATATTATCAATGTAGCTGCGAAGTCTGAGTCAATGCATCTCTTCCGGATGACTCACCTGCTTCATCTGGCCCTCAGAGACTCCTCCGCGGTAGTAGATGATGCGTGTGGGCTTGAATCGTGTAGACTTGTAGAACTGAATGAGGAGCTCTCGCACCATGTTGGTGAGATCCTGGATGACTTCCTGGCTGTAGAACTGTTCCTGGGACAGGTCCTGACGTGAGGTTTGCACTCGCACGGTGGCACAATAGCGGCTGGGGTGCCCATCCATGCTTCCCACCACAGCCGCAATGGACGGTTTCTTCCCATCGCCTGCTGGTGGGTGAGTGACATCGGCCCCCAAAAAGATGACCGGCTGCTGGAACACAGAGGGCCTGATGGAAAGCAAACACAGACATATGAAGGAACAGAATGGAACTCTCCTTCCTTTGTTCAGGGAATTTCCAGGTTGACAATGCATTAAAGCGCTTTAAAATTACCTATGATTGTCAGTCCTGTTGCTAGGTGACAGTAATTTTTTTTTTGAGTGGACTAAAAATGAACATTTTATGCAAGCATTGTTTGGGCCCCACTCTAATCATCTAGATTTGACATTACAATCTGAAATCACAATGAGTTTTTAAACTCCTGAACTAAAGATGACATCTAAATCTTTTGGTAGCACTTTATTTGAAGCCTTTATGTATAATGCATTACATGGTAAATCATACATACATACATACATACATAAATACATACATACCCAAATAAAGTGTTATCAATCTTTTCTTTTTTCTTTTCTCTCACCTCATCATAAATTATCCTAGTCCAAAACCCACCTTTGATGTGGCACCAGCACATTGTTGATGCCCCCTAGTTTGGCGTTGATCTTCAGACAGAGATTGGACAGCGTCTGAGGTGACGTCTTCACCACATTCTTCACTTGAACGCACTGAGTGGCCATTCCCAGCAGAGTATCTCCCACACGCTTCACTTCCGCTGGAGAAGCACAAAAGCACTTCAGTATTACAGTGTCAAATTCTCTGACTACTGCTGTGCTTCATCATTAGAGTAGCCCTCTTTACCATAGACTGGTGTTTTCCCAGGCAGAATGACCACAATGAGCTGTAGTCCCACGTAAGACATCTTGAGATGCTTGAACATTGGCTCCACGCTGTCTGCCCCCTGGGCGTACTTGCAAAAGCAGGGCTGGCCTTGGATAGGCATCCCTGCATCCTTGGAGATCTTGCGCAGCTGGTCAGTGAAACTCCTACAAATATACAAAAGAAGAATCTTTGATCAAGCGTATCTTTGTCAAAGATTTGTCACACTAGATTTATCATAAGGCTTTTAAATAAAATCATTTGATCATGTGTCTTTTAAATTTTGTCTTAATCTTCATTGTTTTCACCTATGGTTTTCTTTAACGATGATGAAGACAGATTTAAAGAAAAATTATAATTTATATTTTTAAAAAATCCTTACTTGAGCAAATCCTCTCGGCATTGTTTCTGAGGGGCGAAGCAGGCTACGGCCCACACCTTGATCTCTATACCCGCATAAAACTGCTTTCCCCTCATGTCCCAGACACCCTGGTTGGGTGTGGCCACTGTCTTATTCTGGGGAGAGAGTCCCTACACTCTTAGTGAATCCTTCGTTCTCATCATGAGATACACATTCTACCCAATACAGTCCACTGCCAACCCCATACCCACCAAAACCAACCCCACCCAACTCTAGCAGGCCTGGGCTAATAGCAGAAAGCAGACCATGCATAAAAGACCCACCGCCAACATCCCCATTGATTAAACACAGAATGTTTTAATATTATGAAGAATTTAGTCTAAAACTGCATTACAAATTAGCTGTAAAGGTTAAGCATGAAGCAAATAAATGCAATAACACAAATCATTTATTCAAGGAGGAATGCATCTGAAATATTAATACAGTAGTTATTTGGATTTAATACACAAAAAAGAACTGCTCCAGTGTTCAGGGCTTATGAAGTACTCTTAAAAGGTGCACAATAATAATTCTAAATTAATAGAGTTTAAACACAATGAAAAAAAATATTTTATCAAAATCAAATTTGAATAATATAATACAATACAATACAATACAATATAATGAAAAGCCCTGAAGACTGGAGCAACTGAAAACACATTAAGATTAAAATCACTCATAACAAGCACACAAACAAGATTTTAGCGATAATAGTAACTCAATTTTCAGTTGAGCTCATTAACAAATCAGTTACAGTGATAGTATTGACTGCACCTGTACTTAGTGCACAGTATAAGTTAGTGACAGTGATTAAGAAGAATTTATAAGCAAAGACATGAGGTTGCAGATCACTTTACAACAGTTTTTCCAACAGGGGTCCTATTATGCTCTTTTACAAAGTCTTGATTTTGTTTTAGGGGTGTACTAGAACATGCTCTCATGCTTGGTGGTTCGAAAATCGCATTATTTTTCACATAATTTACATTACAATACCTTCCTCCCCAGCCTGGCACAAACGGCTCGATTAGTTCCGGGTTTGATGAAGGCCCGCCTTCAGAAAAACGAAATGTGTTGTGATTTTTTAGCTGTCCCAGTGCGTTGTGATTGGCGAACAGCTTAGACGTTGTTTAAGTACTGCACCGCCCCTTGCCAAAGCAGCAAGTTCGTCAATATTGCCATATTAATTCAGACCCCGAGAATATTGAACAAGAGGATCGCGCATAACCTTTGCACGCACAGATATTGCAAGACATTAAAAAGTGGTAACGTTATTGTAGTTTTTTTTTTTGTTTTTTTTTGGCTAAATCACGTATTAGATAGGATGTCAACAACAGCTTAAAAATAACTGCATTTACTATGTACAGATAAGTGCAATGGTAATATGTATTATGTTTATTGTTCTTTAATTCTAACATTATAACATGAATTGCAGTGAAACTGTTATACAGTTGAATTTATTTATACCATAGTCCCACAGAGTTGCACTATTTGTGGCGGCATATATATATATGCAAATTCATTCTCTGCCAGCAGGAGGCGCTGTTGGAGTGGTAGAGATCAAGGTTTCCCCAGTAACGCTGTACACAAAGTAGCCTCAGCTCACAAATGCTGCGTAATCAGACATTACATACAAGATTAAATGAAAATAACATCCAAAATTTTCTGAAAACAGTCGGTTTCCATCAGAAATACAGTGATATAGAAACATCTGCACTGGGTTTCGATTTTGAAACGTGCAGTGCTCAACCAAGCGTTCTCCCCACCCGCCAAACATTTGCATTTCCGAAGGCGGGATTTATTTTAATGATATTCTAATGGGCCGTTTGTGATGTCACAAATACAGGAAAACAACAGCTGTAGTCCAAACAAGCCGTTCGTTGTAGTTCTTGAAAAGGGATTTGTTAAAAACGAAATCTCTCCCTTTGGAGTGGACTTTGAGATTTGTCACTTTGTAGATATTTTTATGCCCAAACATACACACTACACACTGACTAAAATTCAAAAAGTGAAAAAGCATAATAGGACCCCTTTAACCAAAACAACTGGTACTGTTTGAAAAAGAGAGAGCAAGAGGTTGTTATTTCACAGGAATGAAGATAAGACTCTACTGGTAGGTTAATTTTAAAGAAGAAAAAAAAAAAAAAAAAAATCTACATATGATGCTTCTCTACGAGAGTAACATCTCACATCAATCTGTGGAAGTTAAAACTACAACTGTACATAGACTGTTTGCCATTGTTTAAAAGGAGATGTTAATTAAAATGAAAAAATTAGATGTGTGGAAGTTTACAGGAGTAGTTATAATAATCTAACTGCATTAGACTTGAGTTCCTGAGATGTTAAAATAGATTGTTGATGATGCTGAACAGCATTGGCCAAAACACAACAGTGGAGTCCGATCATCATTCCTTTAGTTAGTCCATTCATCCCACGACAACACTCACACACACACACACACACATGCCATTGCTCCCAGCCCACCCGCACTCACCCTGCACCCGAGCCCCAGTACTCACCCTGCTACAGTCCCTCCCAGTGTCTGTACTCACCCGGCCCCCATACTGAAGCATGGGCGCTGGGAGGACCCGCCCAGTCACCTCTGTCATATCATTGTGCACCACAATGCCGAACTCTTTCAGGTAAGGGTCAGGCCCGCCCACCATGCTGTTGCTTTTGACCTGAAAGGATTAACAGCTTTAGTGGTGAATATTTTTTTTTTTAAACAAAGTGATTGGCTCCTTTAACTATAAGGCTGGACTTCTCTTTGTACTGCTGCCATATTGAGCATTGTGATTTATCGCACTCATTTTTCAACAAGTGCCACTCACCAGTCTGCTGATCTCTTCCTGTCTGTCTGGGGCTGAGCGGGCCGTAGCTTTAATCATGGTCGAGGTCTGGTTATCTGTTAGTTTCTTTATACAGCGCTGTCCTGCCACTATGTTACAAACCTTTATGGAGGATACAATACGGACTCAACAAGTGTGAAATCAAATCATTTCTGTACATGTGAAAGCCAGGAAAACACTTCATATGATGTGCATGATTCTTACCTCAAGGGGTAGATAGGTGTGCTTCTGTTCTTGCCCCACCTGGAGGCAGGGCAGGTGGGGGTATTTGAGCTGCAGGCTGTACTTTTGTTTGAAATACTGGGCAACGGTACACTCCATAGCTTGACCGTTCTCGAGCTGCAAAGGAAATCTGCAGAAATGTACAGAAATTAAGAAGAAATTACCACAAAGACAATTTTAAATGCTTAACCATATTTTACAGCAAAATTTGCAAGCACTGTAAAAAAAAAAATTTTTTTTTAAAAATTTAAAAAAAATTATTGTAAACAGCACTAACGTCTGATGGCTGGCTGGGCGGCGTGTGACATTGCACACACGGTACTTCCTCTTCATCTGGCCACAGTGTGTGACCTCCACTTTCAGTCCTAAACACACAATGACATTAAGTCAGCAATTCGCTACATAACCACAAATGAAGCAGTCTTGGCCCTTGATGTGGCACAACATACACCACTGTTCAAAAGTTTGGGGTTGGTAAGATTTTTTTAAAAGAAATTAATACTTATTTATTATTATTTACTAGTAGCTGTAGCAGTATTTATAATTATTAAATTGATCAAAAGTGACAGTAAAGATATTTATAATGTTACAAAAGATTTCTATTTCAAATAACAGCTGTCTTTTTGAAAAAATGATCACTTTTCACAAAAATATTAAGCAGCATGACTGTTTTCAACATTGATAAGTGTTTTTTGAGCACTAAATCATATTAGAAAAATTTCATGAAGGATCATGTGACACTAAAGACTGGAGTAATAGCTGCTGAAAATTCAGCTTTGCCATCACATAAATTTTTTTAAAATATTTTAAACTATAAAAATGTGTTTTGTTTTTTTTTTAAATTGTAATATTTCACAAGAGTGCTGGTTTTACTATATTTTTGATCAAATAAATGTAGCCTTGGTGAGCATAAGAGACTCAAAAACAAAAAATAGGTATCTTACTACCCCCAAACTTTTGGCAGGTAATGTAAACTTAAAGGGTTAGTTCACCCCAAAATGAAAATGTCATTAATTACTCACCCTCATGTCGTTCCAAACCCGTAAGCCCTTCGTTCATCTTCGGAACACAAATTAAGATATTTTTGATTAAATCGGAGAGCTATCTGACCGAAGATGAACGAAGGTCTTACGGGTTTGGAATGACCTGAGGGTGAGTAATTAATGACAATTTTCATTTTGGGGTGAACTAACCCTTTAATTTAAGCCAAATGACATTATGAACCATTTTACAGCAACATGCTTCACCCCTCACCTCGAATCTCCTTGGTGAACTTGACACGTTGTGAATCTGTGAGGGGCTTGGTCTGTTCGTTGATGTTCTGGATGTCCAGAACCTCACACATGAACTCAATAACAGGCTGGGCTCGGTAGAAGGCTGTAGCTGACACTGCAGTGTGTGGAGAAAAAAAAAAAATAAAAAAAATTTAAATAGGAAATATTCTCAAGATGCACAAAAACACATAGAAGGAAAAGATTTCAGAAGACAAAACATACCATCTATGTTGAGCATCATGTTCCACATTGCTGGACGGACGGACTGATGGAAACCAAACCAAACCTCCCTACCCCCTCCCAGCGGATGGTAATACCCCTCTGGTGGTGAGAAGAAGGAACGACCTACTGGAGTGTACCTGTATCAAAAGGTGCAAAAGATGTCATGCCAACCCAAAAACTGAGTTTACACAACTCACATGGGCAAATAGGATTCCAGAGACTGTGGCTTACCGCATGGAGGGCAGGTGACGAGTGATGACATCCAGAGCCTGTACAGAATCCTCCGGGACCTCGTTCAAGTGACCAGACAGAGCTTCCAGGAGCATCTGCAGACTCACCACTGACACCCACTGCAGAGACACCTTGAAGGTCTGATCCTTCCCCTCACCTGGCAACGTCACCTCCAGATCCACCTGCATCACATGTCAAAAATGTTTATTTTTAAAAGGAGCTTTTCTTCTTGCAACTAGAAGTTAAATACAAGGATGTTGTTGTGTTTATTAAACATTTGGGGGGAAAAAAAAAAAATCCTGCATTTGATCATGCTTTGGTTACCCTGTCTCTCCCGATGGGTAGCGGATGCGCCGTATACATGTTCCTCTTGCCATCATAACCAGGCTGCCTGTCCCCAAAGATCTGCATCTTAAAATGTCTCACCATTGTGTCCACCACCTCTCTATGGAATAAAACATATCCCAAATTTACAATCATTTGAATACATTTCCACTGTTGGCTACATAAGCAATTTTCATGAATACATCCTCTAAATAAATAAATAAATATACATACTACCGTTCAACAGTTTGGGGTCAGTATTTTTTTTAGGAAACTAATGATTTTAATCAGCAAGGATGTGTGAAACTGATAAAAAGTGACAGCAAAGACATTTATAATGTTACAAAATATTTCAATTTAAATCTTTCTACTCAATCTTTTTTTTTTTTTAAATAAAAATTTCCACAAAAACATTAGGAAGCACAATTGTTTTCAAGATTGATAAGAAGAAATGTGTCTTAAGCACCAAATTAGCATAATAGAATGATTTCTGAAGTATCACGTGACTGAAGACTGGAGTAATGGAATTAAAAGCAAAATAAATATATGCAGCCTTGGTGAGCATCAAAACTAGTCCCTAATGACCCCAAATTTTTGAATGGCAGTGTAAAATCTGACCATCTGAATGGTCTAAGTCTACAATTCAGAATATATAAATGGATATTAATTTATTTGAAAGAAAACTATATTTCTTATCTGCTTGCACTCACCTGTTGACCCGGCGGGGTCGCTTTTCAGGCTTGATGTCAATGTCATAATGGTAGACGTCGATCTTGGGGATCTGCACCTGGAAGTGATTGGCCAGCAGGCGAATCGGCTTCCCCACCGTACCCAAGCCGGGTCGGCGTGGTGGTTGGAAGAGGGAGGTAGGGGCAGGCGGGCCTGGAAGAAAAACAATCATTTTGTTTAGATGAAGTCAAAAGGCTGAAACTTCACTTAACGTAGTAGTGGTTACTGACTGAGATCTGATCTGACACGTACCATCCACTGACGTGCCCTTTTCTTTCATGGAACAACACAATAAGGAGAATGTCCAGCTTTCAGATTGATCAACAGGGAAGAACAGAATGACAGAGATACAAACAACTTAACAAGGTGACATGACTTGCCCTTTAACCCCTCCAAAGACGTAAAAAAAACCCAATAAAATAAGAAACAATAATAGCCAATCATTAATGTCCCGCCTCCAGGCTGCCCCACGCAAGCTATCAGACAAAAGATTGTGTGTCCACTGCAGACAGACGACAGCAGGGTCATATGGGAAGGGGAGGGGGACTGAGATCTGGGATGACGCCATCACAACCCACCAAATCATTTGCTTGCAAAACACTAACTCATAAGTAAATTGTACGCTGAAAACTTTTTTTCTCCTATAACAGTAAAACATGATGGACAATTGAAATTCAGTCCTATTTAATCAAAATAGACACCGATAAGCAGGAATGGCTTCAAACTATGCAACAGACATTAACTTCCTTCCTCATTTTTTGGGGGATGGATGGCTATTGGGGCCCATCAGAGTGATATGATGTACCCTTTTGTCAAACCACTGTGGTTTGCAGGGGTCTAAGCCCCTCACAGACCTACACGCTCCAGTTAGCAAGCCAAGCCGCAGGAAGAACAATTGGGAGCCTCTATAACCACTCTCTCATCCCTTCCACATACTGTCTGCCTATGGCTCCCCCTTCTCAATGCCAACAAAGCGCTCTGAACTACAGCATGAACACGGCTGGGGTGGAGACGGGGGAAAACCTGCATTCATCAAAAACCAAGAGGACTCTATATATAGGACACTCAGCTGTTACACTTCTCACCAAGATGGAGTGTCAGACACGATCGCTAAAAGTGGGCAGCTACTGCCTTCAGTCTGCAATCAGGGTCTCACGGCACTCATTATCGAGCCTGTGCTTTCAGTGGTATCCTGATGCCTTCAATTGCATTAGGAGTCAAGTAATCCATGAACAAAAAGGCACTGGATTGCTCATTTGATCCAGAACATCTAACAACTGCCTGACGGTCTAGCAGTCATTTGAAGTATAAGGGCATGTTCAAAATGGGATACCACTTCAACATCTACTGAAAACTGTTAAGCATACACTATATACTATGTACAGGAGTTCTGCAGGTTTTATGAAGGTAAATTTAAGCCTTAAGACCTTTTAAAGACCAAGTAAAGAACATTTAAGGAATAAATTGCATGGAACACAATACGTCAATATATTCTCTAAATGTAAATGTCTTGTATTAACAATGCTTCAAAGTTTGAAAACTCAACTTCCAACAGGTCTCCATTACTTTTTACCAAAAAAAACAAAAAACAGTTTTACTGTACCCTCTAACCACACTGCAAAAAAGTGATGCATTTCATCAGTATATTTTCTTCTTTACTGGTGCAAATGCCTAAAGATTCTTAAATCAAGATGCATTTACAAAATGACCTAAGATAAGTTTTGTTTTATGTGAAAACAATCAAAATGAGGCGAGTTTCATTAAAACAAGAAAAAATATCAACAGTTGGCTCAGAAAAATTAACAGGGAAAACAAATTTCCATTAACAGATGTTTATTCTGTTTTAAGCATAAACTCATTTCATTTTAATTTATCAGAAAACAATACTTCATGTTCAATTTACATCAAGTAAATGTATTTTGATTTAAGGATAGATAGTTTAGGCTAGATATTTGTATTGGAAAACAAAAAAAAAAAAAAAAATACTGAGGAAGATATTAATTTTTTGCAGTGCATGCAACATTTAATGACGTAAATTTAAGACTTTCTACTCTGATTGAATATCTTTTAAGGCCTTAATTTATGGAAAGGCGAATTAAGAGCCATTTTAGATCCGCAGAAAACAACATTGGTTTTTAATTCAATGTTGTTTAAAATGTCATAACACTTGGCAGTCCAAACAAATAATCAATCACAATGACACTTAAAATTTGAGCTGTAATTTCTTCTGGTTCATTCATCAAAGCAGAAATGAAAATATTTAGACAAACATAAAAGGTTATCTAAGCATTTTATGCATACCGAAAATGTGAATATTGTGCAAAGGAATAGTACTATTCAACTCTAAACATGACAATTATACAAAAATCAATCTTTTTTTTTTTTTTTTTTTTTTTTAACTCCGCTGCATCAGGAATGTCAACAAGAAAATCCTGTAATTGAACCTTTAATTTGGCCATGAAAAAGTAAAATTCCAAACTGTTTCCTGCATGCAGTATCTCTCTACTGGGGGGCAACAGGCTAAAAGCATCATGCTGTGAGCTAAATGGCATGATAGGCTTAAACTGAGGGGCAGCTGGACTAAGTGATGACTCAGTAATGACACTGAGTCTCATGACACAGGCAGATCACCTGGATTACACAACGGATGCTAGACATGACAAAGATATGCAGGATCCATGTTAACTGCATACTGAATCACACACTGCAGCCACAATCAATAAATCCAGATCTGTAAGAGGCTGCAGTTACACAAACACAAGAGCTGCTTGTACGGCTGTTGATCTTTCATATGCTTCCCCTTAATTTAAGATTACCAAAAAATAATTCAACAATGCAAGACTGAAACAACATTAAAATTAATTGTGGTTTTCAACCAATTTTGTTCCTTCAGTGTGTTGCACTTGGATTTAATTTTCCATCAGGAACTGAACAGATGATGAAAAGTGGACATTATTAGTAGAATGGGAGTTCTGCTAAGCATTGAAAAACAATGCAATGTTTGGCAGTTTAACATTATTGAATTATTTTTATTAAAGATTCCATTTTTTCTATGAATTGTTCTCAAGAAGATCAGAAATGTGGATCCAATTTTGATTCCATGTTGACTTTTAAAACCTTGTTTTTCAGTAACAGATAAAAACAATGCTGATGTTGGCTGGCAGAGGCCACTAGACTCTGACAGCCACAGAATGTCAACAAACACAAGCGTACAGAGCTTTATTGTGCCAGAGCTCAGAATTACACAATTGTTTAATATTGCAATCAACATACATTGTCATTGTTGCAAACACTTTGATGGCAGATGTTTGGCATTGCTTGACCTCACATCTGAAAAATAGAAGTTAAATTAGAGAGCAAATATTCCCAAAACACACAACAATCGGTTTTGCTTTATAAAAAGAATCTCTGTTACAACATGCACCCTATTTATTTCCTTATTAAGGTGCTCTCTAACAAAGTGCTAATTGGGAGCCATTTATAAGGCTTTCACGTTTGTCCAATAAACAAACGTGATTACAGACAATACTGATTGAATAAAAATGAAGTTAATGAGCCAGAAGACCTGCAAGATTAATGAAAAGCGTCACTTGAGAGAAGCAGGACGTTTCAGATGTTTTCAAAAGCATTGATGCATTAACAAACAACAAAAACAATTTGAAGTCAAAGCGAGCGAGCTCTCAAAAAATGATACTGTACCAACATCGCTTAATTCTCATGCATGTCATGGCCTAAGATCATAATTAGGTCAATTTGTCAGGGGTCAGTGAGTTCATGGCTGTGCATGGCGTTAGGTGCATGACATTGGCGCTTAAAGTCCTGTCAACCGTTATCCTCTGGCATGGTCAGCATTTGGGCATAAACAAACGCACATGGGGATCACACAAAGCGCCAACAATAAAAAAACAGAGAGACCGAGGCAAAAAAAAAAAAAATAATAATAATAATCAACTACACAGCACGCGAGCGTTCTATTTGCGTTTCAATCTCGCGCAACACATTCATAACGATGTGTACACTTGACTATCCAACCGTCGTTGAAAAACCATTAAAAATGTGTCATTTTTAAAATAAAGGACGTGTTTTTTATTATGCAGGCTTGTTCAGGGCAGACGCGGAAGAAAGATGCGTGTGGTTAAATCCCCACCACCACACAATGCCGTCCTGTCTTCCGCACTGGGCTAGAGCCATTTAACGCTCATTCAGTAATAAACAAACACTTGTTGGCTTCCCAAAATCTCGTTCGCCGAGGTTGAGAACGATTATCAACAGCTTTGTGTCGTTAGCACGGTTTTGACAAGCGGGCGTAGCGCGATAGGGGGATTGTTTTCGTTTTTTCCGTCGAGGCCTAAACAGCGCGCTACCGCGGGCCCTGGTGAGGCAGCGCAACGGCCCGCACTACGCTGTCATACGGCTCGTTTTTAGCACTTACCGGGTCCGAGCGCTTCCATGGCCGCGGGCTCTCTCTCCATCTCTGTCCCGGCCTGGCGGCTCCGTACCGACACTGAAATTGGGGGCGGTATCTCGAAGCTTAAGGTGGCTAATTTAAGAAATGGAAGGATGCGTAGATGTGCAGCGCTCTGCCTGCGTTGTTTTCTGAGTGATTTAAAGCAGATCCATGGGATTTGTAAGCGCGCATGCGCTGGGACGCGAAATTCGGTTGGTGGACGCGCACATTGACTCACAACGGGAAAATGATAAAGGTTTGGGAGGTGCAGTACACGGATACACAGGCTCACTAAGTTGCATTGCATAATTTGATTTTAGAAACGGCTCATGGCGCTGAAATTAATACAGTTCAGCTGACCATCTAAATCCAGAGAAAATCTGCTGCGCGGACACTAATTTCAGTTGTAAGTGACCTTTGACACGTGTATTGATTAACAGCAAATTAATTGTGGATGGTCAAAGGTTTAATCATTGACAAACACTCAAAACGTCGTGGATGTTTTTCTTCTCTTTCTCTTTACGTGTTATCTCAACAGTTTACATTAACCGGTTCATTGAAACGAACTGTCCGAAAGAACCGGTTCGCGGAAAAGAACCGGATTTCCCATCACTAATTAGGCACACTGAAAGTTGCTATATATTTTATTATAGAAATATCCTGCTCCCAAATGGTAACTTGCCTTATTTGCTGGAATTCTGTTGTTGTCCATTTACAGTCAACATCGACCAATCCGACGCGTTATAGGGGTTTCAGCTCTGACCGTCCTGTCCAATCAGCACAGCCCAAAAGCGCCTAACAACCGTTCCTCCAATAGCGATGCTCGAAAAGAATGACGGAGACAGTTAAAGAAAAGCGCTCGAGCCCAGCGCGCGAAGGGTGAAGTTCTATTCGTTTACCACCATCGGGCGGGAGATGGATGTATATATTTCGGCATTTTAAAAATAACGTTTACATTTAGATTTTTATGACGTATTGAATAAAAAGACTGCGTTTTTTACGTTTATACGCCTTTGGAGGGTCTGCATCGTGCGACTGATGTAGTTTTGTACCGAATCAAACTCAAGACACGAGCTAAAGATGAGCTCTCTTCTGTCTGAGCGGGTAACGTATCAGAGCAAAATAACAATAAATTACTTCCAAAATACATGTAAATGACTACATTTGTTAAACATATACTAGTTGACCGCTAATTCACCCAAGAGGTGATAAAGATTTTGAATGAATTTATCAGGTTATTTGTGTTTAGCTAGCCAGCTTAGCTATTCATCCTGTCTATTGTAACGTAAGGCCAGAGGAATTACGCACACTTTATTTGCTTTTTTTAATCTTAATTTTTGCCAGATGTCGAATATCTTTTTATTATACCCTATGTAGTGTTTACAGCAAAAGAAAAGAACAATAAATACAGTGTAGGTTACTTTCTAGTTATAGTGTAGTGCTCGTAAAATGTTTGTAGTCACAATGCGATATTTACATTCTCATGTGTTTTCAAAAGCGCGCGATTTATCAAATTAAACTGGTTTTATGTTTTGCAATGGAAGTCTGTCAGATTAGTATTAACATGTATAGCAAATGTATTCTTTTATAGCCTGTAGATCTGGCTGAGGCAATAACAGCAGAAAGTGATTCAGATAGTGGAATGGGCTCACCAATGGAGGAGCCTGTGATTGACACCAACATGGTCACTGAAGATCAACAAGGTAAGTTTATGGTAGAGAAACAACTATTTGAGAATTTGATTCATCTCAACTGCTTTGTATTTGTTGATGAATGAGCAAAAGGAATGCTTTTGACACTTCTGAACAGTGACACCTAAAATATATTGTGGGATGACAGATCTTTATTCAACCATTGTGTTCCAGATTCAGATGAAGATATCACTATTAGTCGAAAGGGACGCTCTCGGAAGGCACTGCGGGACAGTGACAGCGATGGGGAGCAGGAAGAGGCTGGAATGGCAAATGCTCTGGTCCTGTCAGAGTCCAGTGATGAGAAGACAAAGACTAATGAGATGGAAAGCATCAAAAAGAAGCGAGGAAAACGAGTATCCCGTATCTCAATGGACAGTGATGAGAGTGAGCCAGAGAAAGCAGAAGTCCAAGTCAAACCAAAAGAAGCAAAGAAGAAGAGAGAGAAGTCACAAAGACGCAAAGAAAAAGAGAAACGCAATGTAGCCCTTGTAAAACGACTGAAAGAAAAAACAGAGGTGGGTGCTTAGAACATTTAACAACTAACTGTATCACAATTATGTTTTTATCACTTTTGTTTACTTTTTCTCTTTTAAAGGAGGCCCTTCCAATCAAAGCACTTAATGACAGCGGCTGTCTGCTCGGAGACTCTGATCTATTTGATGCCCAGTTAGAGGAAGACTCTGAACAGCATTTGGAAGGTGAAGAGGAAGAGTCTTTAGATGCTATCCGATCAGCTGTGAAAAAGAAGGCCAAACACAAAGTAAGCATAGACTTTTGCTTCCAGTGTCTGAAGTCACCACATGATTTGAATCTGTTACTTATGGTTATTTTTTATTATTATTTATCTCTAGCCTCATCTGTCTGACTTCAGTGGAGATGAGGAACAAGAGAACAGGTCACCACGCAAGGTGAGATTATTTATTATAGTGATACAGACTCATTGATTGTGTTAACTGAGTATAATAAAATCACTGACTTGTTTTCAGGAGAGGAAAGCAGCAAAAGCCAGCAAGGAGGCACTCAAGGAGCTTCACAGTGAGAGTCAGAGACTTGTGCGAGGTAAGTGAAGAGTTACATCTGCTAGGCTCACTCAGTGCATTTACATGCACTTTAGGAGTTTGATTTCAGTTAGACTAAAACAATTATTTGTTTTTTACATGATGTAGTCATACTGAAATTGTAGCAAAATTGAAATTAAATTTGCAAAAATCACACTAACAGATATGCACTACCATGCAATGGTTTTGACACAAATTAATACTTTTAAAGACATTTATAATGCTACAGAAGTTTTCTGTTTCAAATGAATGCTGTTCTTTTGAACTTTCTATTCATGTATCACCGTTTCCACAAAAATATTAAGCAGCACAGCTGTTTTTAAAATTGATAAGACGAAATGTTTCTTGAATGCCAAATCTGCTTATTAAGAATGATTTCTGAAGGGTCATAAAATATTACTCTTTTACTGTATTTTAGATCAAATAAATTTAGCTTTGGTGAGTATACGACTTCTTTCAAAAACATAAAAAAAATCTCTAAATGTGTGGTGTAGATGAGGTGAGATTTGCCCCAGGTTAATTAAAAAAAAAAAAAAAGTTTTCTTTTTACATTTGCAGAGTCTATGCTCAATCTGCCATATTACATGCCAGAGCCCAAAAGTATCGACCAGTTCTTCAAGAGAAGACCTCGTCCTGAGGGTCGTGCGATGGCTTTGCTCAAGTATGAGATCAAGTCTATCACTAATGAACTAATTGATCTCCTGTATATGTTCATACAGTAGAAATAACCCGTATAATCTTTTTTTTACTTGTCCTCAAGGTCTGCCAAGTACCAGGCTTGTATTTTAGAGAGCATTACACAACCACCTCCAGATCAAACCACAAGATCTCCGCACATGACTGAGCAGGACTCAAGCCCTCCAGCAGAATCCTTTCTGGACAATCAGTCCTCCACCACATCCCTACCTCTAGCAGACACAGCCACCAGCACTCATCAGGACAATCCTACCAATGATAGCAACCCACAGACCTCAAACGAAGCAGAAGTAGAACATGCTATAAGCACTGATGAACCCAAACCTGTTGGTCAAGAGAAAGAAACTTCCAATGAGCAAGAAACTGAGGAAGCTAAACATTCAGACAAGGACCAAGAAAAGCAACAGGTCTCAGTTGATCGGGCCCAGACTGCTGCTCAGATGCTCAAACCTCGCAAGGATAAACTAGCCAGACTAAGAGAGCTTGGTCTAGATCCTCCTCCTGTGGCAAAGTTGTGTGAAGATGATGGAGCTTTTGTCCAGTTGGAGCCACCTCAGGAAAACCCAGGTGAGATTTTTGGATTATCACTTTTTAAATGTCCTTCACCCTTTTCCACAATTGATGATTGATTTTGTGTGTGTAATACAGCTCTGAAAGCACTACAGGAACGCTTCATGAAGCACATTCAGCCTGCTCCTCGCCCTAAAAGGGAGCGTACATTGCAGCTTAATGTGGTGAGGAAAGACAGCGCTCCCTCAGGACAGGAAGAACTGCGCTCTGAATCAATCACAATAACTGTCAATGAGGGAGAGGATGAGCCTGCAAATGTCAAACCAGGTACAATCACTATTTCTACCACAGTGCTTTTATTTTCAAGTATGGGATCAGTTTTAATGTGGTTTTCATTACTCCTTTGCATCTTTGTAGGTGAGAAACTGGTACTGTTGAAGTCTCGCTTGCAACAAGCCATGGCCATCCGCAGGAAGGAGGAGAGGGAGCGCAGAGCTGCTCTGCATCGCCTTGACAATGAGGATTGTGAGGAAGAAGAGGAAGCAGAGATGACTGAGTCAGAGGATGAAGAGGTACTAGAAATTTGCATTACTTTTGGATTGGTCAATATTTTAAAAATTTCTCCAGATCTACTACTCGTTAATATGACTCTTCTCATTTTTAGGGTGTTGATGAGTTGTTGGGTGATGGTGGTGGTGAAGAAGAGGAGGAGGGAGAAGAGACAGTGGACAAAGAGGAAGGTGAAGATGAAGTTTCAGTGAAAACATGTCCCTCCCCAGGCTTCAAAAGTCCCTCTCCAACTCCAGCAGACACTGATGGAACATTGATGCTGTTTGCCGGCAACTCCTGTTCCCGAACAGGGTATGTGTACGTTTCCTAATTGGGCTGCAACACACTCTGTTGTCCATACTAATTGAATGTCTTTTTCTGTCCAGGGATGGTGTAAGAAGATTAGTTGCAGCTGGCCAGGAAGCTGACAGTAAAATGGGTGAGTGCATATGGATATTAAACACACTATTTTACCATTTCTTCTTTAAAATAAGTTGTTATACCTCTTGCTCTGGCAAATGGTCACTCTTTTAGTATTACTAGTATCAAATATATGTGACTCTTTATTTTTTTTCACAGAGGAGGATGACACCCTTTCATTGGCTAAGGACAGCAGTCATAACAGTAGCTTTGAGCTGTTGGGCTCAATGATCCCATCATACCAGCCAGTCAATAGAGCTGCAGGCAGAGGCCTATCCAACAGTGCGTTCCGCTCTCCATCTCCCTGCCTCTTCAGGTCCAGCTTCCTCGGCTCTGCTTCAAAGGTGAGGGTCTCTTGGAAGTCCTGAATTGAAGTTTGTTTGGCCTAATTATTTTTTTGTAAAATGTCACACCAGTTTGTTCTTCAGTTTCGCTTGAAGTATATTGAGGCCTTTACCGCTGTTTATATCTTTTAAACTTATTTAAGTCTCCTAAATCTTAAAGGGATAGATCACCCAAAAATGAAAATTCTGTCATTACTCACCCTCATGTCGTTCCAAACCCGTAAGACCTTCGTTCATCTTCGGAACACAAATTAGGATTTTTTTTTTTTTTTTTTTTTTTGTTAACAACTGTTTATTAAATTTTCTTCTGGGAACAGTAATATAAAACAAAAAGCAGCTGTGCAAATTTAGAACCCAACCCCCACCTCCTGGTAGACTTAAAAATTATAATAATAAAAATAAATTAATTGTATTAATAGATAAATAAATAACAATAAAATAATTTTTACAAAGATTTTAGAAAAGATGACAACTTTAAAAGCTGAATGCCGTAAATTTACAGTTTTCACATTAGATCCATGTATACGAGAAGTTGAGTTCCATCGAGATGATGTTCAACAAATACACAGTCCAGGTTTGTCTGTCCATTGTGTGAGGAGGATTCCAACGGTTGAGTAGCACCTTTTTTTTTTCTTCTTTTTTTTTTTGCTGCTGTGAGAGCAGCTAACAGTAAACATCTTTGTTGGACGGACAAGGTGAAGTCCCAAAAGTCATTCGTGAAAAAATGGCGCGGAGTCAAGAATATCTCAGTACACTACAAATATGAAAGGTCCTGTGAGAGCTGAGTCCAAAAAGGTGAGAGAGAGGGGCACTCCCAAAAAAATGCAAAAACGTGCCTAAAGATCCTTGCGAACAGAGACTACACTTAGGAGAAGACGACAGATTCATATAAAAACATTTCATTGGAGTCAAGTAAACCCTATGCAGCAATTTCCAATGAATCATTTGGTGATTAGGGTTTTTAGAAGACAATTTAAACATACCCCATACCTGATCCGAAAATAAAACATGCACATCCTCATTAAGATCCTTAGCCCAAACAGTTGTAATGGATAAAGGTTTGTATGAATGCTCAAGAAGAAAGAGATAGATGACTGAAGCAGAGGAGGGAGATTCCTCAGAAGGAAGGGTTAGTTTGCGCAAAGGGTGAACAGGCAGTTGAGAGTTCCAAGGCACCCCATATGCCCGTAGGGCCGATCTAATGCGCAAATACATAAAAAAGGAGGTGCCTGGCAGATTATATTGAGTTTTGAGATTCTGAAATGGAGTACTGCCTGACAAAAGATTATTATTGTGGAAAATAGGCGAATGCCTATGCCATTTTGTAACTAGTTGTGAACGTCTTTCAACATCCCTCCATGTGGAGAGGAGGTGGGTTACAATGGGACCAAACCGAGATTTACACTGCCTAAGCGGAACCCCTGAAAAAAACAAGATGCTTCAATTTATACGAATAAACAATAGATTCCTCAATTGCTCTCCAAGACACAGAAGCGTCAGGATAAACCCAAACTGATAAAGGGCGGAGGGAAAAGGCTTGAGCATACAGTCTAAAATTGGGGAAAGAAAGACCTCCATGTAATCTACATCGTTGTAAGGTAGTCAGTTTAATATGAGGACGTTTCCCATCCCATATATACTGTGAAACACATGCATCAAGTTTGTTACAGTAGCCAAATCGGTGGAGCGAGAGGAATCATGGAAGAAAATAAATTAATACGTGGGAGAACATTCATTTTAATCACCGATATACGAGCCTGAAAAGAAGTAGGAAGACGAGACCAATTTTCCAAATCTGAGGATACTTTGGCTAGAATACTATTATAGTTTTTTTGAGAGGATTTCCTGCAGGGAAGGAAAAACATCCATCCTCAAGTACTTAAAGTTTTGAACCAATGGAATAGATATAGAAAGGGACATGGAATCAATTTTATAATTGAGGGGAAGTAGACATGACTTACTCCAATTAATTTTAAACCCAGAGAGAGATCCAAAATGGTCAAATAAATTCAACACATGAGGAATAGAATGTGACGGCTTCTCCAAAAACAATAAGATATCGTCAGCAAACAAAGAAATATGATAAGTATTCTGTATAATTATGGGAGAAATAGTTTCAGATTGTCGGACCGCTTGAGCTAAGGGTTCCAAGGATAGGGCAAATAATAGAGGAGAAAGCGGGCAACCCTGACGAGTACCTCGATGTATAAAGTGGCTGCTGGATTGGCGTACAGAACTTTTATCATATTTATGAAACTCGATCCTAGACCCAGATGCTTTAGAACCGCCCATAAATAGTTCCATTCTAGCTGGTCGAAAGCTTTTATCGCATCTACAGGGTTTTTCCTGTACTGACAATTTTTTGGCGGCCACCAAAACAAATTTTTGTCCCGCCAAAGCTATCAGTGAATGTGATTTATGAGTAATGTAAATGACTGCGCGCGTTAACTGAGGGAGAGAGAGCAGAGAGCCGCTCCCCGCGCACTCTCTCTGGGCCTGTTTACATCTGCTCACTTCATGCATTTTCTCAGTGTATAGCTATCCAATCGTGAAAAGACCAGGTGTAAATGCCCTCCGAAACGCTTTTGAGGCGGATTAAAATCCGATCGTTCAAACCACAGGTGTCTGGGACGCACTCCAGACAAACCTGGACAAGTGTAAATGCATCTGCTTGTTGAAACCACACATGTACATTTTACTTCTCCCAAAATGTTAAAAAAAAACAAACGTGTGAGAGCGTGTTATGGGCTATATGACATGTTATAGTCAGATATGACTGCACTAATGCTAGACGCATCGCCGCGGATACAGCCAGCATGCCGACGCGCGAACTGCAGCAAATGAAACAAAGTCGCAGATGCTCAAAAGACAATCATCTTCATTAGATGTAGTGAAACTAACTTATCTTTCCAGTGCTGATGCGGCTCTCTCTCCTGTTGCAAACTTCGATTTTGTAATTAACTGATGATGAACAAATGGCAACGCATATCTGTTGATTTCATTGACATGAATTTTGTATATAGCGCGGGAATTCAAGACCGGATTTACATGTTTTGCGGAGACACATTTATGTGGCCAAGTGTAAATGGAAACGTTTTAACAAACTTTTTACTGTGTGTGTGGATGACCGTCAGCACACACAGATTGGAATACCATCTATGCCTGGGGATTTCCCCTTATTCATAGATCGGATTGCTGACTCCAGCTCCTGAAGAGTGATCGGTTCAGCCAGGTATTCCAAATCCGAATCTGACAGCCTAGGTAAATCAAGGTTGGACAGAAAAGATGCAAAAGAGTCAGGGTCACCATCAGCAGAAGTAGTATAGCGGTTAGAGTGAAAAGAGTAGAAGGCGATATTAATGTCTTTTGGGTCTGTCATAATGAGCCCAGATTGGGATTTCACTGCTGAAATATTAGCAAACTTTTCACTGTTGCGTAATCTTAGAGCTAAAAGGTGACTTGGTCTACTCCCTTAAAAATAGAAATTCTGCCTGGATCTTTGAATCAGGAATTCTGCCCTGGATCTCAGTAATGAATTGAGTTCGGACCTAACCGCCATGATTTTACTGAGTGTATTTTCTGAGAAACAACGTTGATTATCTCTAGTCAGATTCAGGAGCTGTAATTCCAGTTCAACTATCTTTTTATGTCGGTTTTTCTGAAGGAAAGAGGCATATGAAATTGAGTTATTAATTATAAATCCTTTAACTGCATTCCAAAGTGTTCGGGGATCATCCACTGAACCTTGGGTAATTTCAATAAACTCAACAAATTTATTTCTGAATTGAATGCAAAAGTTTTCGTCCTGTAACAATTTAGGGTTAAATCGCCATCTAGTGGCACGAGATGGCCGAGGGATCAAAGATAATTGCACAAATTTCCATCATGATCCGACGGATATAAGTAACAGATATCGGCTTCACGAACAGCTGAAGATAAATAAGTAGAAATGAAAATATAGTCAGTTCGCGTATCATAATGCCTAAATATGTTACATGGTAAAGAATGGAGTGTTTTAACTCTCAAAACGTGAATTACACCTGTTGAGGGAGAGATGACACGAAGGCTATATCACTGCAACACTGAAATCAGAGCACAGTTAAATTATTTAATCAAAATCTATTTATATCTATACGATCCTGTCTTTTATCTTTTAAACGGTCCAGATTGGTATATCATTGAAAGCTGCTGGACTTGTTAGTTTTGACTGTGCAAAGATCTGGATTATGTTCAATATGAACTTCATGAAAAACTTCCTCTAGTTTTGTGTGAAATTATAGAGTGATAAGAAGGTAAGAGCTTTGTTGTTTATTTTATTTATTTATTTTTTTTGTCGGATTATCAGACTGTATGCATCAATGAATGACACAGTTTTGACTGTCATGGTGTGTGCATGAACGAGTGTGAAATACCTTACGTTTCTTATTCCGATCACTTATACTGGGCACTTTTTTGCATTTAAATTCTGACTGTTGACATTGAAAATGATGCATGTGTTTTTGTTTTTTTTTTGTTTTGTTTTTTAGGGTTAAATCGGTTAATTTCTTGATTGCCATTTTGATAATGTCTGCTAGCTTGCATGTTTTAATCATATTTGGTAATTCTCTTTAATGTATTTGCCCCGATTTGATCCATGGGAAATTTATCTAGCATTATATTTATATTATTTTATCGTCATTATTTTGTTTTAAGGAGAAAAAAATGGCTCCTATCAGCCTTGATTTACATTCTATCACATTATTTTGACAGTTAAAGTTTTAGGTGGTGTTTGGGCTGGTTTTTGTAAGCTTTTGGGCTGGAAATCGTCCATCCTATCTGGCAACACTGATGCCAGCTTCTCTCATTTCCTTCCTAATTGGCGCAAATGCACTTCTTCTTTTTGCGGTGACCGGACAAAAATCTGGAAAGAAAGACAGCGTTGCTCCGTCGATGTTTTCACCGGGGCGTGAAGTCTGGCGGCCCACAAAATGAGCTCCCTGTCCGTGTACCGCAACAGTTTAAAGATGAAAACCCGTGGTTTAGCGCGATCTGAGGAGAGCCTTGTGTACATGCAATGTGCTCGCTCCACTTCAATCTCTTTGCCCGCCAGAAACGGGAGCCATGTCGGTAGCGATCTTTTCAAAAAGCCCATAGGGTCGTCCTTTTCGGAACTTTCAGGCAATCCGACCAGGCGCAGATTGCTGTGCCTATTGCGATCCTTTAAGTCCACAACCTGTTGCTCGAGCGCGGCTACTCGTCTATCATGATCTGCGACAACTTTCTTTTGTTCTCTCATCTCCCCTGTAAGAAGATCCAATTTAGAGCATGGCAACTGAACAACTGACATGTGAGAAGCGAACTCATTCTGCAACGCCATCAACTCATTTCTTAGAATGTCCTCAAAGTGTGTAACGGTGTTCGCCATCTTATCCACCATATCGCTTGTGGTCAATGGCTTGGATTTCTTCTTAATCGGAGAAGCCGACGGAGACAACTCCTGCTGTTTCCAATTGTATGCCATCAGGGAAAGTATTGTTATTGAATAAAACTTGAAAGAAAATGAAAAAAATCAGCAAAAATGGGCCAAATGTACGGAGCTCTACTCAAGTGCGACTAGGTTCATGAGCACGTCACGGAGCTCTACTCAAGTGCGACTAGGTTCATGAGCACGTCATGTGACTCTTCTCAAATTAGGATATTTTTGATGAAATCCGAGAGCTCTCTGACCCTCCCATAGACAGCAAGGGTACTACCACGATCAAGGCACAGAAACGTAGTAATGACATCGTTAAAATAATCCATGTGACATCAGTGGTTCAACCATAATTTTACAAAGCTACGAGAATAGTGTTTGTGCGCAAAGAAAACAAAAATAATGACTTTATTCAACAATTTGTCTCCTCCATGTCACCCTGTTTCTATTTTGGAGAGTATCATAACGCATGCGCATGCTATGATCTGAACGTAAACAGCGTATGTGCATGCCTTGATCTGAACATAACCAAGGCGCAGCGCATGCATGTTCTATCAGCAGCACCACGCACATACATTGTTTACGTTCAGATCATTGCACACGTATGCGTCCTGATCCTCTCCAAAATCGCACCAGTGTGACAAGGAGGAGACGAATTGTTGAATAACGTTCTTTTTGTTTTCTTTGCGCACAAAAAGTATTCTTGTAGCTTCGTAAAATTATGGTTAAACCACTGATGTCACATGGACCGTTTTACCAATGTCCTTACTGTGTTTCTGTGCCTTGACTGTAGTAGTACCCTTGCTGTCTATGGAGGGTCAGAGAGCTCTCAGATTTTATCAAAAATCTTAATTTGTGTTCCGAAGATTAAACAAAAGTCTTACGGGTCTGGAACGACATGAGGGTGAGTAATTAATGACAGAATTTTCATTTCTGGGTGAACTGTCCCTTTAAATACACACAAGTTGACAAGGCAGTTGAATTTGAGTTGTAAATGACAATTATGTTTAGCCATTTTAGTAATTGAATCATCTGTTAAATTAGTAATTTAGCAGACACTAAGTATTTATGAATAATCATCTTCTCCTTTTTCAGAGCTCAGGTAAGATGTCCGAACCCTCCCTCTCCCTCCCTGTGGAGGATTCTCAAGACCTTTATGCTCCCTCTTCCCCGAGTGAGTCCGCCCTCCCTCTGGCTGGGGACTCCCAGGGTCGCTTCTCACTGGAGGAGGACACCCACTCCCAGCTACTGGATGCCGATGGCTTCTTAAACGTCGGTCCCCGCATTGTGCCTAGCCGTTCCCACAAGCGGCAGCTTATACTAGACAGTCTGGATGAAAACGCCATGGACGCTAACATGGGTGAGCTCCTAGGGCTCTGCTCAGGGGGCTTCGGAACAGGGCAGACCCAGCCAGGGGCTTCTCAGCCTGCAGCAGAGGATGAGCTGTTGGGGCTGTGCTCTGGAGCTTTTTCCACACAGCGTGCAGAGCCAGTCGTCAAGCCCAAGGAGAAGAACAAGACTTTGGAGCCAGAAGAGCAACGGGGAGAGAGTCAAGGCAGCTCAGAGGCAGACATGGACCAGCTGCTGGCTCTCTGTTCTGGCAAGTTCACAGGAAGCCCGTGTAAGTCTTGTCTTGTTTATACTGAGGGTTAAAAGGATACTTGTTAAGTTTTGTAGGTAACAAACTATATTTAACCTGTTTTTAGCTGCTTTGTCCCTGCGATCAGTCTCAAGTCCTGCCTTTGAAAAGCCATCTGAAACAAACAGGTACTAAGCTATAATCGATGTACATAGATTCATTGCATATCCTTGAAAATTATAGTTTGTGTTGTTGCTCCAAATACTAAATGCTTTATACCCTCATACTGTCTCCATAGGAACAAGAACATAATTGAGGAAGAGGAGGAAGGTGACTGTGAGTTCCGGCTCCTGTCAGATGTAGACAGCCTCAGTGAAAAGGTACTCAACAGATACAAGATCTTAGAAAATATTTGTTACTTTGCCCAATGTGCCATCGTTGGTTCAACCAGTGGTGTGTTTGGGGTGGGACTACCTGTTTGTCCAGAAAATGGCGGAGTGTTTTCAGAAAAAAAACTGGGTCTTAACAATTTGTTTTAATGTAAGGATGAAAATGAAGATAAATCAGATGCTGCACAAGAGGAAACTGAGAATGAAGAGGAACGGGAAGCAGTCTTTGGACGACGCACTGGCAAAAAGAAAATGTATGTCTATTTTGTTTTTCAGAGATATTGAGGTTGTGATTTACTGCTTATGAATATATTTTATTTTATGTGACAGTGATTTTGTGTGTATATTGATATCTTACATGCTATTTGTGTCCCAACAGCCGTTTAGCAGAGTTTGTGGAATCCGAGGCAGAGTTGTCTGGTAGTGATGTGAGCAGTGAGGATGAGGATGATGATGGTGGTGATGAATATGAGGAGGAGGAGATACAGGAAGATTTGCCATCTGATGAGGAACTGATGGACCAAGTTAACAAGATTCACATGTAAGAAATGTTATCTTAATCCCACACTGACTTGGAGTTGCTCTTTTTAGTAGGTGGTGGAACAGGTGAGTACTTGTTCCCCAGTTCCAAAAGCAGCTGAAATGCTTGTTTGGTAGCTTTGCATTTTACAGTTGACTGCACAAGTGGGCTTGTCTGCTGCTAGAAATTGTTGTAACATCAGCGTGCCACATGGGGGAGCCAGTCTATTTATCAAAGCTAAGCTGGATAATTCTGTTATGCCATGTGATCAGTTAACACCATAAAAGTGTTATAAATGCCTTAAACCTGATTGATTTTAGAAATAACTGCACTTCTTCTGTAAACTGTCATAGTCTTTCACTATGAAACAAAGAGGCTCATTAAGTTCTCCTTACAGGAAGCAGGTCTTGGATGATGATAAGCGAAGACTACGGCTTTATCAGGAGCGTTACCTCGCTGATGGAGATCTGCATTCTGATGGACCTGGACGAGCTCGTCGTTTTCGCTGGAAAAACATTGGTGAGTTGATCTTGTTATCTGGATCCCACCCTTCACTATACTGATGTTGAAGAGTGTTTGAACTTGACAGTGCTTGTAGCAGCTCACTGGAGTAGATGTGTCTGACCTGTATTCATGTCAGTGTTATATGTATTCATGTTGTTGTTTTTTTTTTGTTGTTGTTGTTTGTTTTTCTGTTTGTTTTGACCAGATGATAACTTTGAGTTTGGTGGAATGGGTCCTGATGGAGACGAGGAAGAGGAAGATGAAGAAATCGATCATCTAGAGTTGCAAAGACGTAAAGAACGGCTAGAGAGGGAACAGTGGATGAGAGAACAAGTATGTTTAAGAAAGAAAATTATGTGTTCATGCTTGTGTGCATGTGTCTGACTCTGATCCTGTTTTGTAGACTGAAGCTCGGGCCAAAAAGGGAGAGGATGCAGATGATGAGGAAAAGATTGAAGAAGAGGACAGTCAATTTATGAAGCTAGCTAAGAAGCTAACTGCTAAGACCCTTCAAAAGAAAGGTACCAACATGCACTGAGATGGTAAAGATCAGCAATATCACTGCACTAATTCAGGTTTTCTGATAGTGTTTAGAACTGTAGTGCTGATTAACTATTTGTTTGCCCCAAGATGGATATTTTCTCCTGGATACACTTTTAAAACTGTCCGCTACAAAGATACTTAAGTTTTTTTTGTTTTTTGTTTTTTCAACTGTTTACAGACCCTTCAGCTGTTCCTTTGCAAGAGAAAGCGGCTTCCAATACCAACCAGTTCCAAAAACCATTTCAGCCCACTGTGGTCAGTATCTACAGCACACTCCCTCATGCTGTTTTCTACTTCCTGTTTAAATTTGAGTTAAAATTAGTATTGTTTTTCTAGTATTTGTTATAGCAGTTCCACTGTCAGCTTATTTAAATTGCTTTTAAGAAATACGGTCACAGATTTGTAATCTTTTGACATACCTTATTTCCAGGTCAGGAGAGGCTCATTACTCAGTCAGCCTCGGGCAGTGTTGCAAAAGTTAGCCAGCATCTCTGACAGCAACCCCTTGGCCCCTCGTAACTCACGAGGTTTCCTCTTCCAAACCCTGTCACCGGAAAAAGAGCCACCTGCATCAGAAGGACCCAGAAAACAGGTGCCTTGTTTGATCATGAAGTTTTTCATGTTATTTACATTTTTACAAGGATATTTTACTTTGGAATTAGAATCAAATTCATGGAAAGGGAGTAAAACCAAAAGAAACGCTGACAGGTTTCCTTGATGCATGATTTTTGAATGTAGTTATTAGTGCTACCACCAGATAGAGCTGTAGTCTTAGAATGACTGATAATTGAGACACTACAAGTTGAGGTATCTTATTACTTCAACACTCAAGATAAATGTTTTATTGTATAATGATAGCTTTTTTTATTTAAATATAATGAAATTTAAGTATGAGTAAAAATGAGTAAATAAATTTTTCAGATTAAGAAAAGAGGACAGATCAACTCTTTTAGCCCTGCTGCCAAGCGGCCATGTCTCGGCAACTCCCTCAAACCTACAGGACCACCACGAAGTATTTTCAGCTATCTGGAAAACTGAAGTTGCTTCTAAACATCCCAGTGTTACTAACAATAATACATAATTATATCTGTCACTTTGTCCATACTAAATGCTATGATGTTGAGAGTTTGGCTTGTTTTAGACTATTTGTATCATGTAAATATTATGATTTCTCCTTTTAAGTGATGTAATTTTATTTGTTTTTATAAAATTGTGTATTAAAGTGTATTTTAAATCATCATTGCTATTTCCATTTTTACTGACAAGGATTTTTCCTTTTTAACCTGGTCAAACTGATACCAAGATATTTGTCTGGTTATGCTTCGGTTAACTCAGTGTTTTGTCTTCAGAGCTCCTGCTTTTTGTATTTTTAACTCCTTTTGTAAGTGCTTCTAATCAGCTCTGGCTTTGGAGCTGGAATTTCCTTTTCCGGGGTTTTTTTGTTTTGTTTTGTTTTTGTTTTTTAATAATCAACCTTGTTCCAGGCTGGACACAGCCTCTGATTTGTGACTATATTGCCAAGAGAATACTGAGATCGGCTCTCAGAAGCCGCTGGATAATTCTGGGTTCATTTGTAACATGCGAGTTTGGTTCCAGCAACATGTTGAGCCTCCGCATCACACATTTCATTTTAACCAATGATCCCAAAAAGAAATGCTCTTTTGAAGATAATTGACCTTGTCAAGCTAGAAAACTAATTCCATGTTGCCTGCCAAGCCATGTAGTCTGTGTGTGTGTGTGTATAGAGAGCTTCTGGGCAACTGGTTGAATGTGCAGTAGCTGCCATACTGAATCTGAGTGGTGGCTTTTGACAGCAGTGCCAGGGGTGAGTCCCTCTGGGCTCTGTCACTGCTCAAACCGCCAGGATGGGAGACGTGCAACTGAACTGAGGGAAATGGGTCATAACTGCAGGCTGCTCGCATCCAAACAAGTGCTTCAATTTTCTGGCAACAGCACGCTTTTACTGCAAGTTATCATGTATGTGTGGGACACAATCCAGATTTTTTTTTTTTTATTTAGTGGCATAAACTTGCATCTAACCCATAGTGTTATACAGGTAATGTTTTTGAACTGATACAGCAAGTGTTAAGTCTCATTTTACGAGGCAACTTCAAGCATCTTGTCTCTTGCTCTCATCTTCATTCCCGTTCCTTCCCCGGATTGTTTGCTTGATGTAGATGATTTTCCATGTGACGAAGCCGCAGGCAGACTTTTTATTTGATGTATTTTTCATGTGTTAAGGCTATTATTGAGAGATGGAAGGGGGGAGAGACTAGAGACAGCCTGAAGGTGCGACACTTGAATGGGGATGTTGTTGGACAGAGTGAGGAGGGGGGAGAGAAGAGTTCTTTTCTGTCGCCAGCAATTGCTTGTCATGGGATAGGCAGGGAATGTACTTACTGAGTCTGTCTGATGTGCAAGCACCAAAACACAGTCACACAGTGCCTCATGATAAGCCATCATAGACCTACAACAACAAAACTGCATGCCCATTAAGGGGTATAAACCTAGTTGTAAATGGTCTTCCTTAACTCTGATCTAATGATGTAGATGGCATTTTACACTTTGTAGGACTTAGAGGTGTTTGTTTTATTTAATTATTTTTTATTTATTTATTTATTTTTTGCACATAGCTAACCATGACCTGACGTTTCAAGTAAAACAACGGTTTCTGTGATGGTGTTATTTAATTCTACAATATGCTAATGACAGTACGTGTATTTTGTTTATTGCCAGAACTGTAGTAATGAACTGATTGTTCATTTTAGAGTCAAGATTTACTTAAATTGGTTTTTCCACACTATTTTCCACTGATTTCACCGGTTTATGTTGTCCCTTCCCAGTTTAGGAAGTGAGTTATAACCCTGTGGTCTGTTGCAGTACACGGGAAAAGGGAGCGGATGGGAGGGAGAGAGAGAGAGAGGAGGAATCAGATTAACATCGCTAGAGAGGGTCGGTCGGAGGAGGGGAAAACAGGGAGGACACTGTATCTTATTCGCGGACGAAAAACGGACAACAAACCGTAAGACACTGCCCTCTAATAATTGATTCTCAAATGTTATTGTCAATCAGCCATTTATGTAACGGCTAGATAAATTTGGAGCAAGGTTTAGGCTCTCTGTGGATGTGCGCTATTTTTCGCGGCGTTCCCGGCCGAACGAGCGAAGCTGAGAGATGGGGTGAGACTAGCGTAACGCCGCTCGCTCTTGCGTAATCCAACCTCTGTTTATCTGGATTCTATTTATCAGTATTTTTTTATTATTATTATTATTTATTTATTTATTTATTTATTGCTTTTGCTATTGACTGTTACTGATTTGTATTTGGTGATTATCTGAATCTGCGATAACATTTATTTTGATAACGTTTGTACTCTTTAGGCAGCTAGTCTAGCATCGAGCTCCAAAAAAAATGCGCTTGATTGGTGGTTTAATGTTCATTGATTTCGTTCATGCATATATATATATATATATATATATATATATATATATATATTATTAACATGGCGCTTCGAGCTATTCCAATCGAATTGCATGAATCGTCAAGTAAATTACAGCAGGAATTTTAAATATACCGAAATGCACCGAGCCGTTCAGGTTAGCACAAATTTTCGGTCCTGTTCTTGGGGCGGAATTGGACTACTTGCAGATTTTATGTCCTCAATCATTTTATTTGCGCCTGAGGCGCGCAACCCTGAATCGCTGGTTGCTGTTCTTCAGCACCACAGCGCCTGTCACGCCGAGTGATTGACAGGCCCCCGAAGTTATTACATGGACTATATCTGTGAGAGGACATCTGAATATTTCATGTCACCGAAATGGAGAACATGCCTTGGAATTGCACCGCTGAATATTTCATGTATTATTTTAACCATTATTAGAGAGGGATTTTAGCCACATATTATTTACATTGTGTTAGTGGCCTTTCAGCACTTTTCTGTTTTGTCTGAAACTACATCCACAGCGAAAATATAATAATATAACGTATTAATTTGATTTTGCATCCTGTAAAGACTCTTCTGTCAAACCACTAACTTTTCTTATATTTTTTTTTTTATCTCCCCTTTTCAAAGAGCGAGTGAATCTCAAACAAAACTGAAAATGCTTCAGCAAGATCGGGCCATGAACCCTGTCCTTGGAAGTCAAGCTCTGGTTGGACCACCGTCAACTCTGCGCATCCATACCAACAGTCAGAAGAGATGCGAGAAAGATGGTAACTTTAACTTCCTGGGGCAGGATGGTGACCCCATGACAGGAGATGAAAATCGCAACCAGGTGCGTCCAAGAGCATTGGGCCGTGATCTGCCCCTTTCTGCCAACCACTATGGACCTGGAACCCTCTCCCCATTGTCTCGTCTGCCATCCTGGAGCCCTCTGGAGCCTCTTCCTGAGATCGAAAGTGGAGATGATATGGGCGGCAGAGTGCCTCCAGATGGCGCAGAAGAAGGCAAGGTTGATGAAGAGATGAGGAGACTAATGGATGATGAAAAGGAGAAGGCATTGGGAGAGAGTGAGGATGATGAAGAGGAGGAGGATGGTGTCACAGACTGGGCTGACAGTGATGAAGAGTTTGAATTCAGTTACAGGTCAGAAAGCTCTTCCCCACTCAGCACAGAGAGTGGTGACATTGAGGGCGCAGGGGCCCACAATTCCATCTGGGATCAAATCTGCCGTGAACGTCCAACAGCAGACAATGGGAATGCGACTGTGGACACCATAAAAAACCAAAACCACGTGGATAAGAAGGCAGAGCGGCGTCGAGAGAGCCTGGAGGGCACTGATGCAGTTGAAGACGGCTCATCGGACTCAGACACCGACCCCTGTTCTGAGCTTCCAGACCTTATGGAGGCTGTTTGGACGCTACAGGACCGGGAGAGGTTTAAGGCACAGGAGATGGAAAAGCATCAGGTACAACTAACCATGTATCGTCGCCTGGCCCTTATCCGATGGGTTCGCACCTTACAAAACCGTGTCCAGGAGCAGCAGAACCGGCTCCAGTCCAGTTTCGACATCATTCTTACACATAGGAAAGAGCTTCTGCGCATGGGTGCTGCCACTGCTGCCCAATAACAGACAATCTGAGAAAAGTCATGAGACCAACTGATGATTATTATCATGTGAAAACTAATCTTTGTGTATCTCATTCTTTTGAATCAAATTACCTCCTGGGTCTCTGAACTATTTTGCCCCAATGTTCCATAATGCTAAACTTTTATCACTATCATAAATGTGATTAAAAGTCCTCCAAGACCTTGAACTGTGCCCACGTGGTTACTGATGTTTCTGAACTCCCCCAACCTGATGGGTTTTTTTTTTTTTTTAAATGCCATATAAATGTTTTTGTGTGGTATAAAATAAATTATATTTAACAATAAATGCACAGTGTCTTTTTGTGAAGAGCAATACATTGTAAAAAATATTTTGTTGACATAAAAATGCACTTCATGTGGTTACATCTAAATTACTTTTCATTTAAATCAAATATATTTATTATATGTTGACTAAATTAATGACTATTTTAGATTACACCACTTAAAATAATTTTAGGATTATTAAAATAATATTTTAAAATAATATTAGGATCAGGTTGCAATTGTTCCTTAGGGTAACAACAGCACATGTTCACTTGATCACATTTCCAGCCAGTGTGTAAAAACAATTCAGACAAATTTAGTTCTGACACCTTATATAACAATATTTGGCAGTTCTTCTGCTCTAAGGCTTGATATCATTTCAACATTATATATTCAAGACCCTCTCTTGACCTTTAATGACAATGCTTTCTTTAAGAACCACACCGTGTTCAATTGTTTCTCCTTACCACACAGAAAAAGTGCTGGGTGAGAGTTTTAAATCAAAGTGGCCTGTATCAATCTAAATAGCACGGGCTCTATATCTTGTTGCCCCGGGCTGAGAGCGTCTGGTCTTTCTCTGTGTATGCATGTGTCTGCGTGTTTACGGAGATACCAGTGTTTGTCCTATAATCCACAGTCAAAGCAGAGCTGCAGGGTAAGAGTTGCACTGGTTCCTTGTCCCTGAGGGATTTGGACAGCGCCCGCCTCGGGGCACCTGGTCCAATCTGGCCCGGTGAGCAGCCCGCAGGTCCAGTCAGACTCGGCAGCCAAAAGCCCGGGGCGAAATGAGGGATAATCCGAGCGTTTTTCACCCAATGCGGCGAATTTTTATTACTAACCGTGTGCGCTTATCACACCCTTTTGCGAATGTACTGAAGAATTAACATGTTTAATGATTTGGTTCGTCGTCTTTGGCTCAATGTCACACTACCAAAAGTGCGAGCTAAGAGAATTACACGTCTTTGAAAGCGTTTTCGTCTCGAAGCGCAAGTGTTCAGCGAGAATTAACCAGATACAATATGCTAAAGAAAACGTGTGTTGTACAAGGGATAACATTTCTCGTTTAACAAAAAACGACAGCTCATTTACGTATATGCAGCACACTTGAAAAATGGGAAAATAATTTGTCAGTTTAGGATAGTGTTGTTTTCTGGCAGAAATCTGTCGAGGATTTGGCGCGCAAACCAATTTTTGGCGCCTCTCGCAAAGTTTACAAACCGTCAACTTTTCTAACGACGTTTTAAACACAGCACTTAAAGTTTTTACGCTATTTAAATCTGTAATGAAGTTAATAATGACGGTCCTTACGTTTTATCGATGAACTGTCAGGTAAAGGCTAACGTAGAGCGCTTGCTTGGACTCACTGGCTACTGTTGCCATAGTAACTTCTTCAGGTAAAAGTTCATCTGTTGAGATTGAGCCCATTAACTTTTAGGCCCAATTTAAGTTTAGTGATTACTTGAAAACTATGTTAAAACATAAATATATGTTTATGTAATAAGTGTACACTTAAAGCGCTCTTCATTCTTGTCTTGACTTTCGTTAAAGGGTTTTAAGGAATACATAGCTTTAAAGGATTAGTTCACCCAAAATGAAAATTCTTCTGCAGAACACAAAATATTAGATATTTTCAAGAAAGTGGGTAACCAGAGTTGATGCTCCCTATTTACTTCCATAGTGTTTTTCCCTACTATGTAAGTCTCACATTTTTCAAAATATGTTCTATTTTCAGCAGCTGGAAAAAACATACAGGTTTGGAACAGCTTGGGGTGAGTAAATCATGACACAGTTTTCATTTTTGGGTGAACTAACCCTTTATTGAGGACATTTGACTAATTACCAGTTTTTAGGACAACATTTAACTCATCTACATTAGAAACTGTCCCTTGTAATTCAGTTTTATTTCTGTAGCTATCCTGCTTTTATAAGGCCCCTGTAATGACTCTGGGAGGAAAAGAAGGGGTGGGTTGTTGATCCTGATAGTTCAGCAGTGTTTTTTGATGTGACTCGGTGTGTCTTCACCCAGAAAACATTCAAAAAAATAAAAATAAGTCAAAAGCCACACTGTATAATGTAGCAGTGGGACAAACTGCTGAGTGAGAAGGTCCCCGCTGGGCGCGAATAACGGCAACGGTGAGAACGTCTCTCCACCCGAGGAGATGAAGTAAGACACGGGTGCTGCAGGATGAAACGCCGTGTTTCTCATGACGCGGAGCCGGTGATTTTGAGCCCAAAATAAAGAGAGATATCATATACGTTGAACTTGGTTGTTATAGAAAGTATCACCGCTGAGACAGCAAACACAAAACTGTACTTAAATATGCCTCACCGGTTCTCTCAAGTTCTATGAGCTAAATTCAGATATTTCCAACATATTTAGAATAGGCTATATAAAGCCTAAACAAGATAAAATGTTGTAATTTTATGTTCATAGACAGCTACTATAAAGTGCCAACTTTAACAATAGAACAAACCAAATGCATTATTAATTTCTTTCTATCTATCTATCTATCTATCTATCAACAAGGCTACTATTATTGGCACTGTTTCTATTCCGACTATTGTGCTTTATAATAATAGTAATTATATTTTTTATTTGTGGAATTATTACGCTATTTCATGTGTCTCAGAAAATAGCCTAAATGTAGCCTACTTTTATAATAGCCCATTTTGTCGAAACATGAACTTTCTTTTGGATTGTGTATTTTTAACCCCATTGCGTTTTTGCAAAGGTATATGTGGCATAATTCCAGAATAAAATTATTTCCAACGTAAAATTCGCAACTATTCAAGGTGTCAGTGCTTAAAATGCATAGGTAAAGCGAAAAGAACTGGTTGCATTAAACATTCCTCAACACGAGGGGGCAATATCAGTCACATTCAAATGAACAGGCATCAATGTTGGAACTTCATACCATGTCCCTTCTCATGTGTGCCCTTAAAGATTTTAAAGTCTCTTTCTCTGTCTGTCTTTCTTACCTCTCCCCTCATCTTTCCCTCTTCATGATGCAGTGTGACAGTGAAGCAGCCCCTAGCACTCCACTGGCGTGGAAACAATCAGCTTGGACAGAGAAGGGGTGGCAGAGAGTCAGGGGAAAGTGGGCAGCCTTGGGGTCCATGCATGATAAAAAGGATAGATAGATAGATACATAGCCTACATACATACATACATACATACATACATACAGACAGACAGACAGATACATACATACATACAGACAGACAGACAGACAGACATACATATAGATAGATAGACAGATAAATTCGCAATAAAGGTTTGGTGAACACAATTGTCTTGAAACTATTTTGGTTGTTTAATAATCTGCTAGAGCCCAGTAGACATATTCAAGCCTGTTGGTTTAAGTGGGATCAGCTGCCTCGTCTGCTTTAACCAGCTAATAAATATGAAAACAGCGGGTTTAAACTTTTATTCGTTTGCTGCTTGAAAGGATTATACCCCTCTATGGAGTCCCATGTAAATCTCGAAACCTCATAATGGCCAATGTTGTCCCATAAAAATGTGTTGAACAAAGGCTCTTGAATAGAGGCTCTTTCACGCATAAGGGGGTTTTCACAGGACTTCATTGAGTACGGGTCGACCACACCACGCCCCGCGATAATCTCTGTGCCGGTGAAAACGCGCCTCAGAGCGGCAGGTGCGTGTGCCAGGCACGGGGTCACAGGGCCGACGGTGGTGGGGGAGCTCGCCATGTCAAATCCTCCCAGCTGCCGGTAGGAATTTTTTCAGAGGCTGTCACTTCCATTTAGCTTGCTCTTTTTCACCCCTTCAGATGAAGTGGTCCCTCTCGTGCCCAGGTCCTGTGGACGCCCTCTGCCACTTAACAAAAGCAAAGCGCCGCTAAACGACGACAGGCCAGAACAATGAATTCAACCCGGGCCGCTCTCAGCACCGTGAAATTGCAGATTAAACCGAAAAAGCGGTGCCGGTGACACCAGCGTTGCGTTTCTTCAAGAATGCAAATGTGGAAATTGCAATGTTGAACACGCTCACATCACGGCTGACCATATTTCTCTGATGCAACCTTTGTTCAAAGTCAAAGATTTTACCAGATAAAGTGAAAAGGTATGATTATATTTCAGCAACACATTACATGTGACAAGTCGTTTTAACATTTTCCTTCAGCTTGTTATCTGTTGCAGTTTCACTTCATTAGATGCTAGTAGGCCTACTGATTCCTTTCCTGGCCCTATCCCAATATTGACAAGAAACTAACTATTCTTTTGCAAATGTTTGCCAAGTCAAGTATATAAAGGCCATTATGCAATGCAAATTGCGTCAAAGCAGCTTCACAATAAACGGGAAAATAACAGTATTAATGCTACAGAATTCACCAATAATGAAACAAATTAAATTTCAGCTGTGAAACAGCTCCAGATTAATTTAGTTCAGATTTTGTTTTCATCTGATAGTGTCAGTGCAGTTGAACTGATAATTATGCTCAAAATTGTCTTTAAAACCATTTAAATTTTATGGAAATATGTGCTGTTCACTTTCAACTATGTATTCCAATTGTTACAGGTGCATATTCCAGTTTTATTAGCTATTTCCAGTTACTTTTAACTATCCCAAATACAAGTATATGTTTATCAGTTTAGTACCTACTGCAGTTACACTTGGTTTTTACTTGTTTAGTCAGAATGGCTATACTTTATAGTTCAAATAAAAATCTTATAGTACGAATTGGAATACACACTTGTCTAATAAATAGGCTAGGTGCTACTGTCTTGAATAGATAGTAGTATTTATTAACTCCCTGCACACACTCAACATTTTAAACTATTTATCACTGAAGACTGCAACCTCCATATTTCTCATCCACTGATTGAAGTAGGGCCCACACAAAAACCATGAATACTATTAATTTGCTCTGCCCCCTTCATGCACCACCTATATTCTTAATCTGAGTTCAAAACATACCCTACTCTTAACAAACTACCCTTGGGCTATGAGTCCATAATCCCCAAACTCAGACGAGTCCCTCCAGAGCCAACGTGTCTCTTAATGCTCAGCGCTGTTCTTTCTCTGCAGAGTGTCTGGCTGAAGAATTGATCTCAAAATAGGACAATACCGCGAGTAAACCCATCGTTTTATCTGGACGGAGCAGAAACTGTGCTTTTTTTCTGCTGAATATCACTCTGAACTTATATATTACAGTGCTCAAGCACTATTTTATGTTCAGATGACAGAAAACAAAAATTTTCAGTTAAAGTGTTCGAACTGAATGAAAATTAAACACCACCATCCAGACTTTAGACATTCCAAAGTTGGAATAATCCTTAAACAGCCAGGGGCCCCAATTATAGCTTATATATTTGCACCAGTGCGTAGCGCGTGTCTCACAATTGCTGAGAGGGCACAACAGCGAGAGCAGCGATGGCAGGAATTGAGCCAACAACTACCAGACACAAACCAGATGCAGCCGAGAACCAGACTGGTGGTGCCTAAATAAAGAGAAGCTGCGGAGAGAGAGAGGTGTATAGATTTACCAGATAATATGCAGGGAACGTGGCGCATGATGTATGTCACAGTGTGTGTGAGTGTATTAGTAGTCAGAGCACTAGGCCCCGGAGGCGATTCCTGTGTGTGCTTGCGATAAAGGGGGAACTGGAGGAAGTGAGGGAGGGTGGGGGAGCGAGAGAGAGAGAGAGAGAGAGAAGGAGGAATAGTTCAAATTGGAGAAGGATGTGGGTTGGTGGAGGGGTGGGGGAGTCAGAGACAGAGAAACGGAGAGAGAGAAGTTGAAGGGGGGAAAACAGAGTGAACAACCAGCAGAGCTTGGAGCTTTTATGATGCTGTCAAGATTCCTGGATTTTGTCCCCATCGGGCTCTCTCTCTCTCTGCCCCTTTTCCTCACATGAAAAGAGGGGAAGAGTGTCTTGGCAGGGTAATTAAGAATGGCCTCTAAACACAGAAGTATGGCAGGAACACTCCAGATGAAAGTAAATGATTAAAATAATTACAGGCGCAGAGCTGACGAGCCGGAGTGCAGGGTGGCCGCCGGACATTTGTCAGTAATTAGATAATTAATCTGAATGCAAATGATGAGTCCTAACGAAGCAGTCAGGCTGAACCAGTGACAACTACCGAAAGAGAGAGATGGGGAAAGAGAAATACTTTCATCACATGGATACACAATTTTCCATCTTAAAAATTCTAAAGCTACAGTAAAACTATCTGCACAATACATAAACAAAACTAGTAAAGATTGAAAGCTTTCAGGCAAAAGAAGATATTATTTTTCTCACTATGCATCTAAATACTATGAAGTGTATTAATTGCACCACAGCATAGGGAAGGGACACAAAGAGGCAAAACTAATGAACATGAATGGGAGTCTTTGTAGTGGTTGGGGGCTATAGAAGTTGCTACTGCAGCTGAGGGTATACAGGATCTGAAACCCCTTCTGTCTAGACAACATGATCAATCATTCATACTCACTGAAGCTATTTTGTGGGAATGGAATAGGCATAACACATTTTTTTCCTAATGCTCTTCAAAATATATAATAAAATCACAAGTCACAAGAGAGACAGAATATATACTTCTAGAGATTTAATATAATTAGAGATTGTAATTTCTATCAGATGTCATTTAACTATTTAAGATTTTATTAATTACCTTAACTATTCCAGGTCTGAAAAACACCAAAACTCCCTTATATTTATTTATATTTTAATGACCATAATATTGTGCACTCTGTAATATTCTCCAATAGTTTCTGTGTCTGCCCACCAGACAGAGTATTTGTCACCTTTTAGGGCTTACACCAGTTTACCGTAAACATATCGTCACGTGACAGCAGAGAACGCGCTCTCTGATGACGTCTGAACAGTGCGCCGCTGTTGAACTCCATTCAGGTTTTGCTGTGTAATATCTGATTGAGCTGCACTGTCAGTCTACTCACTGATCAGAGCGTGTTTAATTGCCTTGAAATTCTCTCCGCAATATGGAATACTTGATCGGGATTCAGGGGCCAGACTTTGTGCTGGTTGCGGCAGATAATATAGCAGCCAGCAGTATAATCCAGATGAAACACGGTGAGTTTGATGTGTAGTAGCATGTTAGCAGTATGCTAACCGGCTAGACAGTAATATAACAGCTCATAATTATCAATAAAAATGTTGCAGATCACAATAATTAACCACATTTCAATCTTTATACATTTCTGTCTGAATTGCATTTAAATGTTGTCACCACTTCAGAATATATGCCAATTGCTAAGAAGTTTTAGCCGAATTAGCTACCCCGTGCTAACACAGTTTGTGCGTTGAACTGATTTACATATTAATATATTCATATCAGCCTATTAAACTTCATTTAGAATGCACTTTTAACCTTTAACGGGAGCAACACGTCAGTTATTACAGTGTAATTATCCTCGAGTGTCAGTCGATGAATTTGCGATTTATTTGTGAAAGTGAAAGTAAGATCGCCTCCGAACACCATAGTTACGAATAAGGAATATTAAAATTAAAGTTATTCAACACAAAGAAAACACCATAAAGTAAAATTAGTGTTGCCGTTTATGTTCTCTGTTAAAACTTACCAAAACCTTACTTCATCCAAGACCCATCATATTAGAATTAGGACTTTGAAGTTTTTATAAGCTACAATGTTGTTTTTATTTTTGAGAAAACAGACCAAAAATATTGAAATCTTCCGTATACAAAACTTTGCCCAATAAAATGCTTTCAAGAAGAGCACTGACAAGCAATAGCAAGTAACAAATAATGGTCTTTATTGTAAACTAAAGGCTAATGACTATATTTATAGCAACAAGGAGCCCTGGTTTCCTCAGAAAATGTCTATATAGGACCTGTACATGTCTGGGGGTCTCATAGACCACCAGTGACTTGTAAAGAAGCTTGAGCTCTAGTAAAAAGTGTTAGGGTTGTGTTGGACGTAATGTTAAGATGACTGATTATGTATGTTTACCAGATTATGACAAGATGTTTAAACTCAGTGAAAAGATCCTGCTCCTGTGTGTGGGTGAAGCCGGTGACACAGTACAGTTTGCAGAATACATTCAGAAAAATGTCCAGCTTTACAAAATGAGAAATGGTAAGCTTTCATTTTTCTTTTTTTCCCTGGAGTTTAACTGATTTTAATGGATACTGAGTATACTGAAATTGCACTCCTGTATAGAGCATCAAGCTATTACGCTGTCTTTGTTTTGTTGTTTTTATATGAATCTCTATTAGGATTAAAATTAAAATCCAGTCTGTAGTTCAGAAGATTTCTCATACTTTTTTCATTTTACGTGACGAAATTACCAGTAGAATTGTACATTGTTTAAAATCTATCATACTCTACATGCGCTCTAAATGGCAACTATTTCTGTTGTTTTATGAGTTGTTTCTGATATATCGTTCTGTTTCTGCAGGATATGAGCTCAGCCCAGCAGCTGCTGCAAACTTCACAAGAAAAAACCTAGCAGACTATCTGCGGAGTCGGGTTGGTACAGAACCTCTGCGTTCAAGTCCAGAATGTATTATAATCCATGAATGCACTTTTATATCTATGAATATTGGATAGTTTGATTCCAGATTTTAATTTTTCGATAGATTAATTTCACATAGTGTAGACCAGTGATTCCCAACCTGGGATACATCTAGAATGGATCAAACCAAGGGTTACATGACCAAACAGCAAATAATTTTCCCCTTTCTACTCTAACTACATATGAAAAATTGCAAAAGAGTTGATCTACATTATTCAAAGGGGTATACAGGAAACCTGTCTGAAACAATAGAAATGCCAAAGAAATTAAACTCTTTATTATATGCAATAGGTAGTGTATATAGTGACTATATACACTGCTGTTCAAACATTTAGGGTTGGTAATGTCGTAAAAATGTTATTACAATTTTAAGTAACTGTTTTAATATATTTTAAAATGTAATTTTAGTACTTTCAGTAGCCATTACTTCAGTCTTCAATGTCACATGATCCTTCAGAAATATTTCTTATTATTATCAATGTTGAAAACTGCTTTTTTTAAAAAATATTTTGTGGAAACAGTAATATTTTTCCAGAATTCCAGTTAATAGAAATATAAGCATTTATTTGAAATTTAAATCTTGAATTACATTATAAATGCCTTTACTGTCATTTTTATTCAAATTAATGCATCCTTACAGTTTTTCATTTTTCAAAAATCTTACTAACCCCAAACTTTTGAAAGGTAGTGCATATGTCAGTTAAAAACTAATTTTCTCTTTTTCTTGCACATTGCTTTGCTTTCTCTCTTCAATCTTTTTGTCGGCAGCAAAGTGAGGTGTGCCACAGAGTATATCTGAACGCAGCCATTGTAAAATGTGCTTAAAAACAGATGCCAGTATGTTTTGAATGTGTGGAGGTGATATCAAGGTCTCAGAGGTCGCTGACACCTGCGCCTCCTATGTAATGTGATCCTGCTTATATGATACATTCTCCAAATGTGTGTGTGTTAAACTCAGAGCAACATAGAGTGCACCCATCTGTGTAAAAATGGGCTTGTCGCCATCCTGGCTCTTTTGTCTGATAGTGTGTGTGTTAATTTGTTAGGAAGAGTGTAACTGCCTCCTGTCACAATAGCAGAGTGGAGAAAATGATTACAAAAAACAATTAGAGCAAGCCAAAAGAGGGGAGAGGGTGGGAGGGGTGGTCTCTGGGGGGCTGAGAAAGTGCTACAAGTTCATATATCCGCACGCTTTTAGCTCATCTTAAACTAAATGCTACTTGCCCACAGAACTAGAAAAAATTAATCTGTTTTAATATTTTTCCTCGAATGTGCCTCAAAGCGAGGAACATTTGACTAATAGATTGTTTTGTTCACATATTGATACTTGCATACTGCCTTAATCCACGATGTGTAACAATATTCAAAGGAAAGTCCTTAAAATAAGGATTAATGGTACAACCTTGTGTATTATTTAACCCATTTCATTTGTGCTTAAACCCTTTGGGATGTTTAAATGAGAGAGATGTCATGCACGCTTTAAGGACCAGGTTTCTAAAAAAACAACTGGGCCTTTGGGGCTCCCCTGGAGTGGCTCCTCAGACAGATCTTTACGTAGAAAGAAAGAGGCGGCAGATGCTCAGATAGAGTCCAACGTACTGTTCTGAACTGGCTCTTTGCAGCCAAACACGTTTTCTGTGGTTGTTTTATGTGCTGTGCTTTTAATTTTAACCATGTGCTGCATCCAACATCCCCTAAAGCTCTCCTCAGAACAGTCCAGCAACAGTTTGCCATCATTGGCACACATGAAACATTATTGGCCGCTTATTCTCTCCCAGCATACTGGCACAAATAATTACTGGTGCCATATTGCGAGGCATTCCCCTGTTCCTCTACAGATGAACAATTAATACGGCAGATTGGGCAGAGATGCCAAAGAGGAGAACATGTCCTGGGGCAGCGGGCAAAGGGATGGGGAGCGCAGGAAGAGAACATGAAAGTGAAAGGCAGGATGAATGAATGATATGGTACAATTATCAGTCTCTGTACGAAGCTTTCGTTTGGTGTCCCTAAGTTTTTTGTAACAGGGACTCAGGTGAGAGGAAAGGCTGTAATGTTTGAATCGTAGCTCATGAGGTTGGTGGAGAATGTGGGAAACAGGTGTTGAGTTTATGCAGAGGGGTAGATGACACTCGGGGGAATTTTGTACAAACTCAAACCTTGTCTTTCAACAAGCCCCTGTTCCTCTAAACCCTCCCTGCTGGGAGTGAAGCATATTGCATAGGTGAGCTTCTCTAGGGGGTGTTTACTTAGCCAAACGTGCCCCAGAGACCCGCCGAGAGCAGGGGGACGGCCCAGATCAGATTAAAGCCTCTCAGGTGAGTTGAGGTGGAGCTGCTGTAGTCTCATATACGCTGAAAGGAACTGGACGTGATACTATATATTCATGTTTACACTCTTAAAAATAAAGCTTCGAAATAGGGGTTTTCACAGTTATTCCATAGAAGAACCATGTTGGCTTCCCAAAAGAACATTTCAGTAAACAGTTCTTAAAAGAACCATTTTGTGTGTGTGTGTGTGTGTGAGTGTGAAGAATATTTTTCCAGTACAAAGAACCATTTTTGGGAATTTAAAACATTCTATAGATGTTAAAGGCTTTTAAAAAATTTGTACATTTCTTAAAAACAAAAAAAAAAAAAAAAAAATTGCAATTTTTTTTTTGCTAGGCTGTTGCTATCGGGGCTTTTGCACCAGAGGAACCTTTTCATAGTTCTTAGAACTATTGACTCGCACCGCAGGAACTAGGAATGGTTTTAGTTCTAGGAACTCAGTTTGGGAGAAGTAAATTATCTCCTACTTCAGAGCAGGGTCTAATGCCGCATTCCAGACGAGGTCAGAAGTGGGAACATCCGAGTTGAAATGTCCCACTTCAAACCTCGGTGAGTTCCAGTCAATCACACGTCACATTAACATATTGACCTCATGATTTCGCCATGACACGAGAGCATTTCGTGTTTTTGTGTCAATTATGGAAAAAGCAGAAAATAATTAACATAAAACGCTGCTGTTCGTTTTGAAAACTTAATTAAGGTATCATTTTATAAACTTAATGTGTAATGTTTTAAGTTTGACACGAGGTAGCTCCACACTATGCTCGTTGGATGCAGTGATGTCAAGTGATGCATCTCACTGAAGTCGGGGTTGAGCGATCTGCACTGGGTTCACAGGTCGGATGTCCGACTTCAAGTGGCGTTCTAGATGTTATTTCCAAGTAGGACGTGGGAGAAATCCAAATTTTGAGTTGTCTGGAACACAGCATAAAACACTTCTATAGGAACTTTTGAAGTGATTGTCCGAACACATATTAAACACTGGCTACTCTGCGTTTTTAAAAAGCCATGTAAAAATATTTTCTCCACGAACAAAACAGCGATAACGGCATTTACCTGTTGTCTGCAGCGTTGTGTTCTTTTCTCAGCCTCGATGATAACACTGCAAATTGTCATAGGTGATTTAGTCAGATTTTCATGCTCATTCAATCGCATAAATTGTGCGTTTACAATCCATCTCCATTATCACGAAAGTACGACACACAACAAAAACAGCTCTGAACACGGTATCCTCCATTCACCTGTTGTTGACGTTTGTAAATGCTGCGCATAAAGACGTCGCTGTTGGTCGCTTCAAAGTTCCTGCTGCCGGTGCGAAAGCCACTAGGAAAACGGCCAGAGGGAGAAATTGGTACGACCCTGCTGGCTAGTTCCTAGAACTACATGGTGTGAAAACCCCTTATGTGGAGCATTTCTTAGAATGTCAAGCCAAAAGACCACACAAGTTTCAAGATATTCTGGTCCAAGACTTAGGTTCCTCTTTCATTTTTCACCTGTTTTATCATCACTATTATGACTAGCTAAAAAATTGTACATTTAGTCGCTTAGAAAAATAAGATCTCTCTTCAACAAGAGGAGTTTTTGAAAGCCCATTGAGTGTTTAAAGAGTCATTACTTGGACAAACAGGAGGTCTTGCCTGAATATTTAAGCCCAAAATATACTTTGTTTTTATCGTTCATAACTTCCAGAGAGAAAAATTGTGACACTAGAAACTTTCTAATTCACATGTTGACCTCCTGTCTTTGTGCACACTATTAAATGAAGCGACTGTGTGCATATGCTAGAATACACATGAAAAAAAAAAATACAAAAAAAACACTTGCAATTGCAAGTTTACTTCAGGCAAAAGTGTTTGCGTCAAAACTGAGGTATACTTTCGGCTTAAAGAAACCTTTTGTTGTGTGTGTATTTTTGCGATTTTAAAGCCCCCTACAGTTTACTGTCCTAAATGTATCAGTGTAAATACAGTGGATAGCTGTACATGTGCATTTGTTGCTGCCATAAAGCAATCCACCCTTTTCGTAGAATTTTGTACCCGTTCATCAAACTCCCAGAACAGATGTTTTTGGGAGGAGTCAGTGAGTTAGAAGTAAGTGAACCATCAGAATGATTTTTAAAACTGATATTTCAAGGTAAAAAACTTACAGTTGCTTTAAATCATTAGTCAAGCATAAGTTGATATATCGGGCCTCTCAAACACTCTTTGGAAGTCCTACAGATGTCTTACACTTGCACATTAAACTGTGAATTTTAACATTGGAAAAATGATACGCTTCACCTTTAAATCCACCCGATGGCACCAAATTTGGCCGACTGCAGTGGAGGCAGAATGTGGATTGAAATCTCCCTATCTGAGAGCCGTGCAGACGGGAAATGTGGGGGAAAGCGAATGTAGTTTCAGCCGAACAGAGTTTGGAGATAGAGCGAGCGCGAGCAAGATAGAGGGAGGAAGAGGACTAAAAGAAGTTTTAATGAGAGCTGGCACTGCTCCAGGGCATAGGGGTGAGGGCGGGAGATGGAGGGGAGGAGAGAGGAGGTGGGTAGGTGCTCGCGGCAGCAGGGGTGCCGTCTTCCTGCAGATGTCACACTGCTGGTGACACCAGCGACCCCCCCCTCAGACCGCTCCACACTCCCCTCCCTCCCCTTCTCTCCCCTTTCTCGGCTGTTTCACACCCCTCCCTTTGCTCTCCTCTCTCTCTCCTTCTCTCTCTCCCTCCGTCTAACCCGTCTACTCTAGCTGATGTTAAAGTTTGGTGGTTGTTGGTATTTTCGATCAGATTCTGTGAATCTATGCTTGAATTTTGCAGCATTTCTTTTTTTGTTTTTGTTGTTGTTATACACTTTTTTTTATTGCATGATTCTCTGAAATACTTGATTCTGATTGGTCAATTGCTGTCAGGTATTTTCCCCCAGGCAGTTGATTCCCTACATACTCTGCTAGTTTTATGTCTCCCATATTATTATTTCTTTTTAAATAAATAAATAAGGTAATTTTAATTTATCTCACAATTCTGACTCCTGTCTCGCAATTCTGAGTTTATATGTCCAAGAAATAAACTGAGAATTGTGGCATTAAAAAAAAGTCAGAATTGTGAGATAAAATAATAATTTACCTTTTTTTTATTTTCTATAATGTGGCATTAAAAAAAACAATTGTGAGACGTAAATTTATAATTCAGGGGAAAAATTCAGAATTGTGAGAATTCCGAGTTCTGAATTCCGAGTTCATTTCTCGCAATTCTGAGTTTATATCTAAGAATTATGAGAGAAAAAAAGTCTGCATTATGAGAGAAAAACTCAATTACAAGAAAAAAGGAATTGTGACATAAGTCAGAATTATCTTTTTCTTTTTTTTTAATTCTGTGGCAGAAATGGGCTTTCATATTTTCTTACATAATTTAAACTCAAATTAATATTAAATGTCTATTTATGTATTTGGTCAGTAGCCATGTGATAAGCTGAATCATGTACAGTCAGCTTTTTATCATTGCAAAATAACCTCCACTTTTTGTTTGGTTTTATTTTGTGGTAATGACCTACTGAAACATAAATCTGTTTATTATTTCCAGATGTAGTGATTAAAATAGCTTTTTTTCTCTCTTTTTTTTAGACTCCGTACCATGTGAACCTGCTCTTGGCAGGATATGATGAGACCGATGGTCCAGGACTGTACTACATGGACTACCTGTCAGCACTTGCCAAAGCCCCCTTCGCCGCACACGGATACGGTGCCTTCCTCACTCTCTCCATCCTGGACCGATATTACAGACCAGGTGATTCTGCACTTTCACTTATGAGGGTATAATTATTATTATTTTATTTACTGAGTTCTAATCTGATTTTTCTGTTCTTCTTGCTCCAGATCTGACTCGTGAGGAGGCTGTGGATCTTCTCAAGAAGTGTTTAGAGGAGGTAAGTTGCTCTCCATATGCTGGTCTGTTCATCCATGCAATTTCTTAATTACTGGTGGTTGCTGTGGGAAGCATCACTATTACTATTGTTCATACTAGGAGTAGATTCAAACATATCCCATAAACTTCTCCAAATCCCACATGCTTCAAAATTAAAAATATGGTTTTTTATTTTAAAAAAAATTTCTGTGATGGAAAAGCTGAATTTACTCCAGTCTTCAGTGTCACATGATCTTTCAGAAATCATTCTAATATATGATTTGCTGATCAAGAAACATATTTTAATTATCAATGCATTTTTGTGGAACATTTTTCACAATAGTTTGACCGATAGAAAGTTCAAAAGAGAAGCGTTTATTTTAAATAGAGATATTTTGTAACATTATAAATGTCTTTACTGTCATCTGTGCTGAATAAAAGTGTTTTTTTCTTTAAAAAAAATAGTGGCAACCACTTTAGCACTGTGGCTGTGCTTTTGCACTGCCAAGAATCACATGTTCTTCAGAAAGTGTATAAATCCTTCTGTTTTGGTTCAGTGGGTTATACAAACCACCTCTGAGCTATTTCGATCATGGGTTTTGTCATGTTTGCGACCTTTTATAACTGTTTTTGTATATTTCCCTGTTCTCCAACAGCTCAACAAACGTTTCATCCTGAACCTGCCTTCTTTCACCGTTCGTTTGATCGACAAAGACGGCATCCACGACATGGAGAAGCTTCCCGTGGGCCCTAAATGAGCTACTACTGTTATTCCCCTCTAGTCACACTCTTTTGTACTGCAAATGTAACCCTCTGAGCTCTAATAAAAACAGTGACCCCCTGTTAATTATACCGTCTACGGTTATTTTACTTCCTTTTTTTTTAGAGGAGAACATTTATTTAGACTCATCATTTTGTAGATTTTGCTGTTTTCCACACCAAAACGCACTCAAAAGTTTGTTGGATCTGTTTGCGTCGTACTGCAGAGTACAGAAGTTGGCAAAGAGGGGAGAAAAAGAGTGGCGTGCACTTATGCTATCTTTGGATGTGTACTTGTTTCCTCACTGCTTTGTACACAAGTGTTTTTGCACTCGCACGAGTGCGTCTCCTTCCCCTCTCTCTCCTCCACAGACAGGTGATTAATAAACATTAAACAATCCCTCTCTCCTGAACACACCGGAATCTAAAGGGACGAGCAGCATATGTTCGCCTGCAGGCAGAGAGAAATGCAGAGCAACCCTGCTGAGTGTCAGAGAGACAAGAGAGATGAAGGGAGGGAGGGGGTCATGGCGAGGGGGAAGCGGGGAATTGACACTCAGGATGGGTACGTGTGAGTGAGAGCCGGCAGGGGGGCAGGTATGGAGATGGAGGCCCCTGAGCAGACGAAGAAAGGTAGAGTGACAGATGGGGTGAGAGGAGACAGAAGCGGTGGAAGAGAAGAGCCTAGCAACTGTTTAGCCACGTTCGCCGACTGTAGTGATTGCCGAGCCCCCGGGGGTTAGTGGTCAGGACTGTTTTATCTCAGAGGTAATTCTGCCGGATTTGCCACTGTGTCACATTGAGGTTTTGGTTTGGGTTAATGTCACCCTGCCTTTAGCAAATGGGGCTAGAAATTTCAAACATCCCCCTGGGTGTTCAATTTGTATCACGCTAATTTTATAATCACGCCAGATTTGTACCATGCCAACAAGTCCATTTATGCAAAGCAAAAACCTGCTAGTTATATATAAAAAGTTGATTTCATCAGGAAGCCATTCTCAGCATCAAGCGGTTGAATTCAGTTGTTGGTTTAATAATATATTACATTTACATTGCAATACGGCAATAAGAATAACAGTAACATTGATAATAAACATACAACATGAAGTACAAAATGACATTTTCAAATTTGTTTGTCAATACCTAATTACTTTTACGCCCCCATCCTTAATTGTCCGTGCCATGTTTTGATTGGTTTAGGGGCCCGATCTCCAGAGAACACCGTGTAGGCCCCTCGAATAAGTCAGTCACGGGGATCCAGAGGGAGTTTGTGGTCCACATGCAGCGCGAAGCATCATGGCATTTCCTCTTTCTCTGGAGATCTTGAATTTCATCAGAGACGAATGCAATCAGTTCGTACAGGCGCGAAACGGTGGGGTGAACGCACACATTCGTACACATAAATACACTCATACGCTCCTAAAAGTGAGGGAGGTAGTGTCTCTCTCCCGATTGTTCATTTGCGGTGCTTGAGTTCCTTGTCGTGGTGGCTTTTTCCTCCTCCCTCTCCTTTATCCAGCAGTTTTAGGGCCTCCAGCAAGTAACTCTGGAAGGCCGACAGGGCGGCGCAGATGGCGGGTGTGCCGAAACCGTGGGTGAGGAGGCTGAAGTGGGTCAGGCTGCTTTGCACCCCAGGCTCCAGGCAGGGGGTGGGGTGACTTGCGCCCAATGGCGACCTGTCCTGCGACATCAGGTCCACAAACTCCTTGCAAATCTCCCTGAAGACATTAAATGAGAGGTGAGCGTGAGTACACCATTGCAATACATGAAAATAAATAGTTTTTATTGGTTTGCAAGAACAAAATGATCAATTGAAGAAAAAATGTGTTCACAAATAAAAAAAAAAAGTAGTTCTCAATTATTTATTTATTTTTGGCATTTTTATTATGATAGGACAGTGTAGAGGAAGTGAAGTGGGAGAGAGGGGGCGGGATCGGGAAAGATCCTCGAGCAGGGGTTTGAACTCGGGACGCCCGTAGAACAACTGCATGATATGTTGGCGCACTGCCCACAAGGCTATAGGCGCCAACAGTTCTTAGTTATTTTACTAAAGTTTGTGTCAGGGGTTTTCAAACTGGGGCCCCCAGAGGGCGATGAGGGTTAAAATGTATTATTACCATTTCCTTTCAAAAATGGTCAGAAATCATGAGATGAATCACAATTATTTAATTATATCAATTGCCCTAGTTTTATGTTTTTCTTCAGGTTTATTTAAAAAATAAGTAAATATTCAGTAAATATAGTCAGTTTTTACATATTTTATAAATGCATATATATACAGTATATACATTTATTTTCATGTATAAAGACTTGAGACCCTTTTATTATGTTTTCTTCTGCTCAACAAGGCTGCATTTATTTGATCCAAAATACAGAAAAAACAGCAAAATTTTGAAATATTTTTACTATTTAAAATAACTCTTCTATTTGAATATATTTTAAAATGTAATTTATTCCTGTGATTTCAAAGCTGAATTTTAAGCATCATTACTCCAGTCACATGATCCTTCAGAAAGCTTTCTAATATTCTGATTTGCTCAAAAAACAATTGTTGAAAACAGCGGAGTAGAATTTTTTTTTTTTTTTCAGATTTCTTTGATGAATAGAAAGTTCAGAAGTACAGCATTTGTCTGAAATAGAAATCTTTTGTAACATTATAAATGTCTGTTTCATCACTTTTGATCAATTTAAAGAATCCTTCCTAAATAAAAGTATTAATTTCTATAATTTATTCCCAAAAAATAAATAAATCAATTATACTTACTCCAGTCTTTTGAATGGTATAGTGTAATGTTACAAAAGATATTTTTTTTATTTTAGATAAATGCTGATCTTTGGATCTTTCTATTCATCAAAGAATCCTGAAAAAAATGTACTGAACTGTTTTAAATACTGATAATAATAATAATAATAATAAGAAGAAGAAGAAGAAGAAGAAGAAGAAGAAGAATAATGTTTCTTGAACAGCAAATCAGCATATTAGAATGATTTCTGAAGGATCATGTGACACTGAAGACTGGAGTAATGATGCTAAAAATTTAGCTTGATCACAGGAATAAATTACATTTTAAAATATATTCAAACAGAAAACAGTTATTTTAAATAGTAAAAATATTTCAAAATTTTACTGTTTTTGCTGTACTTTGGATCAAATAAATGCAGCTTTGGTGAGCAGAAGAGACTTCTTTAAAAAACATTAAAAGTCTTACTGTCCAAAAACTTTTGACTGGTAGTGTGTATATGTATGTGTGTGTGTGTATATATATATATATATATATATATATATATATATATATATATATATATATATATATATATATATATATATATATATTAGTATATATTAGTATATAATATATAGTATCAGTATGCATGCATTTATAAAATCTGGAAAATATTTACTGAATGTTTAAATTATTATTTTGGTACACATGAAGAATAGCATAAAACTAGGGTAGTCGATAGAATAAAATAATTGTGATTGACCAGTATATGGGCAAAAATTTGGTAATTTTAGCTATACATTTAAGTATATCTACGCCATTCAAACTTCTTTATTATGACTGAAATGACTTATTCCTTTTGAGTAAGTAGAACTGTGTGATTGAACCGCTTGAAAATCTTGTCAGATCTAGTACTCACTTGGTGGCCAGCAGCATACTGCGTCGCGTGGGCAGCTGATCTGGGTCGGTTTGTCTGCACAAATACTCTGCTGTGGCCCGGGCAGGGAACTCGGTCTCACACACGTACCCAAAGTCCCGTGCGAGATGAACCGCCTCACCTGAAAACAGAGCGTGAAGATTTAAAAATGGAACTTGAACGTGCTGACTGAAAGCTTGAGGTGATAATAGGCTCTCGAACATTTAAAAATGACTTATTAGGCACTTATAATTTTAAGTTAACACTCCCTGAAAGATTATTGCTTCACATGGATATTAACATCTACGTTCTCGCCATAAGCCATATGTGACTGATAATGTAGTGTGTGTGCTGTGTTTGGGACAATTACGGCAGCAAGTATGAGGCGGTGTCTCAGCAGTAGACGTAATCTGATAATGTGCATGTGTCTGGATTTTATTAAATGTTTCAGTACCTTCCACCAGTGCTGTGAGGAGTGTGACGTTGGCTGCCTTTCGCCGACCGGCTGGCAGGTTGAGGCCGATCTTCTCCAGACGTTCTCGCAGACAACGGCCTCCGTTTTTTGACTTAGCTCTGAAGGAGAACAGGCAGAAAAGATTAACACCTCAGATTCATCCAAAACATCTGCTGTTCTTCTTCCTCCATCCCTTCCATTCACCTGCGCAGGACTCCTCCAAGCAGCGAGGCGTTGAGGCACTCAGGTGGGGCTAGGCGTCTCTGCACCTCTCCGACTGTAACCTTGTACTTAGAGGTGGAGCTGAGGAGTGACAAGCGGCCCGGGACAGAGCAGAAAACCTCTGCGGGGTTGGACACACCGCCTAGACCCAGGCCTTCTTTAGTAAAGGACAAGGCAGAGACTGCTGAGCCATTTAGCTTTGATGGGACCGGAACTGTAGGAAGAAGCAGAAAGCGGTTTAGGGTATGTGTGCCAGAATTACCTCCAACCAAAGGAGAGTGATATCTTACATTAAAGAATGCGATGATTCATAAAAATGTGATCATTTGTGCTTTTGGATTTGCCCTTCTGTTCTAAAAACCTTTTTAAGATGCTCTCCGACAGGTTGACATCTGTTGTCTCAGTGACACTGTGTTTAATTTCTGTTTCTCACTCTTATTTTCAAATGGGTGTTGCATCTTCACTGGGGGAAAGCTTTATTCCATCTGTTGTGCACACAGTCGTTTTCACTTGTTGTGCTCGTAATTAAAGTTTTCTGGCTCCTTAAAAAAAGCTGACTTTTAAATGAACCCAATGATTACTGTGTCGAAAATAACACAATGTAATAAAATAGCAAACAGAAAACAAAAAATTAGGCTGTTATGTATTAACCCATTTTAAAGCAGACATTGTATAAAGATTTTTCCCCATTAAACCAAGGCACAAAAAGGAATGAGACATAAACCTCCATTCAAACTCTAATAATGATTAGTGTTCTGGGAAGAACAGACTACAATTGGCTTTTAAATTGAGCTCAAGTATTTTTGTTACATCATTCCTTCATTTTGTTAAGCCTGTATGCAGACGCTTAATCGTGCATTTGCTTATGCCACATCTGTGCGGGCTGGATTCTCAAGCGCTCTTCAATAGGACTAGAGAAAATGCAGAGTATGCATGTATTAGGAAAATCGGCTACATGAGTGTATGAATGATTCAAGCCGTAGAGGGTTGGGGGAACATTCTGGCTGAGAAAAAAACAGCCCAAGGTGGTTTACCTGGCTACGTTGGACTATTGGCTGGTTTTAGAGAGATTTGGGCAACTTTAGCTGGTCAGTGTGCCTCTTATTTAAACCAACTAAGCAACAGCTTTGCCAAGCTAGACCATCTTAAACGAGCTCCAGCGTTAGTTTACCCTTACAAAAACTAACCATGGTTTTATTATAGTACTATTTGTATAACCACAGTTTTACTACAAATAGCATGGTTAAACTATGGTTAGTGTAGCAAGACCATGGTTAATTTGTGGTTACCATGCTTTAATTATAGAAACCAAGGTATTTTTTTTTTTTTTGGTAGTAAAATTATGGTTAATTTTAGTAATTATCCCTTCAAAAGAACTCAATAAAAAATTTAAGTAACAAAGTTCAAAAATTTGTTTGTGCTAAAAAGGTACCTTTTGAGGTACGTTTTAGGTTTACTTCAATATCGGCCGATTTCTCATCAAAAATGCAGTTATTTTCACTTTTTTATAAATGACACATCACCAATATAAGAACAAAAAATTTGTAGTCCTTCTTTAAGAATGTTAGAGGACAGGTAGAAAACTACTGACAGGAATCATTATAAATATCGGCTGCCCTGAAAGTAATTGTAGATGTAATTTACATTATTCAAAGGTAATAATCATCCATCCTCCAAAAAGTGAAGTCGAATGCAGAATGTTTGAGTGATTGCGCGCGCTGTGGAGCTGAAGCAGCGCTTCTCTCCTCCCCCTTTCCAAGGATTGGCACATAACGCACTGTGTTACTGTTTATATTATCTATATCCCTTATTGTAGAGGTAAAATGCGCTGTAGTATTGGCTTTCTCCTCTTCGTGGGCGGTGTGCGCGTCTTCGCTACGCCCTGCTGTGCAGCACTGATTTGCGGACACAAACGAGCTCTGAGCGCGCGGCCGAGGCGCTGGAAGCATCTCACATAAGCTGTGAGAGCAGATCCGTTTATTCATGTAGGCTTTAGTTTCTTCTCGACACAGAAATCTCCCTACACCCATGAGTACATAATTGATCCATTCTGTTGCTCGGTAAATACGAGAGATTTCATAGAGCACTAAATATATGCAATAAATCTAAAATAAATGCATAAATAATTGATGAAAATATGCTGTACTGCACTGCAGAAACTGATTTCAGAAGCTATGCTTATTAATTATCCACTCGATTTTTTTTTTTTTCTGGTAAGTGGAAAGGAATACTGATGCTCTGAATTCTTCATAACTTTATTATCTGCTCTCTTCTTCCATTTCGCCTTTCTCTAATCCTCCTCTTTCTCTCATATGACCATGAACAGTTCATTAACAGCAACTGCCTTAAGGGTGAAGGCAGAGGCAGAGTGCTACAGGATTTCTTGACTTCAAATGAAATTGCAGAGCTGAATTATTTTGTGTGTGTGTGCTTGACTGAATCCTTTATGGTGCCTGAGCAGCACATAAAATCTTCTTTTTTTTTTTCTCTAGCTGGAGAGGTCACCCCCTTCTTCTTTATATGCATCAGAGATACAGACTCTCACCTTTCTTGATTACAGAATGGTCCAGGATCCCCAAAGCAGATGCCTCCTCCATACCCTGTTAAAACAGAATAGCATAACACTATTACTTCACTTAATTTAAACTTGCTTGATGGTTGGATAGTTATTGATAGTGTTTGAAAAATTATTTAAATTATTAGGATGATGGTAAGAAAGAATATTACATGGTAAAAATATTCCTGATTCAATACAGACTATGAATATATTAATTTTATCTGTATAATTATAAGCAAAAACTGGTGATTAAATCACACTGAATGCTGCTGTATAAAGTAAGTTTATTTAAATGTATTTATAAGTATTTTTATTTATATTTTGTATTATGTGTTCTTTAATTTAAACTAGATATTTTAGTGGAAGGACTGAAAGATTTCGTGACGTCACACGCACCAGTAATATCAGATACAACATTTACAAAACTTATTTTCTCCTCAGAAATAAAAGAGGAAAAGTTCATAATGAGACGACTTCTTTGGTTTTCTCTAACTCACACTATTGTACTGTAACATGAAAATAATGTATGAATAAAACAATATAGACCACTCTGACAATTAACATCAGATATTTGTCCATTTGAAGTCGCAGGAATGACCAAGGAAAAATAGTGTTTACGCTTATTTGTAGCTTTATGTATGGCAAATTAAACTATCAGGCTTGTTCCCGTCTAACTCAGTTCTCGGAAATGCTTGGTATCATCAAAGGGAGTCCAGTTGTTTGTTGAATAATTGGCCGAGGAAACCGATTGGACGCGCTGTAAGTTTCCTATGACAGACAGACACGAACTCATTCTGCACCTGCCCACTACTGTTGTTTTCTCTACTGAAAGAGTGAAAGAACAAGCCATCATGTAGCCTAGCTCAAGCCGAAAATCAAACGAATTAAATGCAGATTCTTAAGAATCTTATGTGGAATGGTCAGTTTAACCAATAATTCTTCAATTAGTGGCATTGACGTTTACTATCCTTTAGGATGTTTTTAAAGAAGCTTATTTTTAAAAGATAAATTCTAATATCAAGAATTTCGCTTTTTAAATTTGTTTGTAGGTTATTTTATTCCTTAAGTACAGTAAGACTGTTGCATCATGATTTGCTTATTTATGTGTCATTACCGTACCGTTCAGTAGGCTACTGGAGACTTTTAAATGAGAAGAAACACATTTTTACTTTTCTACTAAATTAATTGACTGTTAACTTTAAGTCCAAGGCCTATCCAACTTTTCTCTGAGAAATGTCATTACCATCTCACTTCATTAGCCTACCATTACACATAATATCTAGAATCTAACCAAATAAAATAAAACCTTCAAACATTATAACCTAAACCCACTTTTGCTGCAGATATTAACATTAAGTTTTATTTATTAAAGATCAAGTAGTCAGAAGAGCCAATCGAAGAATTACGCATGATTTTACGTTTACGTTTTTTTTCTTTATTTCAGGAGCTGTATTTTTTATTTATTTATTTATGTCTTGTAATCTATTAAATAACGTGTTAAAATGATATGTGTAAAATATCTATTTTAGACAACGGAAAACACTATAAATATACAGATTTTTCTTTCTTTAGTAAGGAAAAACAATATTTTGTTATATATTTCAAAGTATAAAATGCATTTTCACACAAACACACTCGAAGGGTTATCACGAAAGAAATACCACTTTAAAGCACTCATGCACAAAAAAAAAAAAAGATTATAAAAGAAATCGTTATTTAGGAAAACATTTACATCTCCGTTTGATGTAATGTACATATTTAAACAAACATTGTATCATTCCTTTTGAACACGCCAAAGAGTCTCTTATTTATATAAATAGCCTAATCTATAAACAGATGAAGAAATTATGTTATGAAGAGCCCGAGCTGTGTATTTTACATTTTATGAAAAACAGCTGTAAAATATGTAAAAACAAATGTGATATTTAATATATATATATAATATATTAATGCTTTCATGTTTTGATTGAGCATGATTCTTGCTCACTATTTGGCATTAATGTCTGTTATACATAAAAATAAAAAGATAATATAAATAAGTAAATAAATAAATACAAAAGTGATTAAACTCACCTGAATGTCATCCAGACCGTGATGGCCCACTGCGTGCATTCCCAGAGGACCTTCACCGAGCGCCGCTGCTCCTTCACCCAGTCCATGATGGAGCAGCCGCGGAACGCCCGGATACTCCCGCCGCGGATCTAAGCTCAGAGCGCGGTGTGACTGCGACAGAAGCCCCGCGTCCTCTGAGCGCGAGCGCTGGGAGTGCCACGCTGCCTGCTGGTGCTGATGGAGGGAGTTGATGGACGGATAGGGGTCCGGTAAATGCGGGTATCCGGTGTCTTGACTCTGGGAATAAGACAGTGAGGACTGGGGGTATGGAGGTGGAAAGTAGGGCGGCTGGAAGTCGGACGCCGGAGTGTGGCAGAGAGGGGGAGCCGAGGAATACGCTGCCTGGTTCAGCGAAGAGAGCTGCGAGAGTCGCCCGCTCGGAGAGGAGCTGGACAGTCCGTCCGCACGGTCCTGTGGGTATAAAACAGTTTCATTAAAATCCATCATAACGTTGAAAATCTAGTGTCCGCCATATAAAATTGACTGACAATAAACATTGTAAACGTAAAGTGTTTTCATCATGTCATAACTGATGCTGATCCCTATATCCATCCATTTTTTTTGTTACAATAACTTATGCCATTTCTACTGGAGTTTTTAGAGTCTCTATTTTCTTCATCAGTAATTAAATCAAAGTGCAATGATGAGCATATTGGATATTTAAGATAATTATTTTAAAATTTTGAATATAGTGAGTTGATTTTATTATATATACAGTATATGCAGCAAAATTAGGCCTCTTTGTTAATTCTGAGCTGTGTGTAAATACAGTTATTGTTACAAGAATATTTTTTTATATATATAATTTATACATAACTGCAGATTCATTATTAATTAATTTATTTTTTATTTTCTGGATTTCTGGTTATTAAATTAGTGGTTGTTAATCGTACTAGCCTATATTCGAATCATACTAATTAAAAATGCTAATAGCTTAAGAAATGTTCCAGAGCTTTTTTCTGTGCCAGGTGTTTTAATGATACCCACTGTTTTAAACAATCAGGATTGATAGACAGACAATAGATACAATTAATGCTGTTTTATTGGATTACAGGCACAGAAAAACACGTAGGCCTAATAATTTTGCTTTTTGTGCTTCTATAATTTTCCTTGTCATTTTCCAGTTTCTCGGATATTTTTAGTAAAAAATAATTTAAACGACTGAAACCTTGTAACAAATGAATGTGACAGCATCTTTCTCCTATTTGTTTTTATTTCTTTACACTGATTTGTTTTATTCCTTTAACCTTTATTATTTCTATTCAAAATTTGATTTTTCTTCATCTAGGGCGAAAAAAAAATAAAAATTTGTCAGTTCTTCTGCTCCGTCAAAATACTGAGTGTGGGGAACGCCATCACATGTGATAAAAACAAATCAAACCGAAGTTTCTGTCTTGCTTTTTTCATCCACAGAGTTTAATGATTCTCTTTGTTGAAATGGAAGATATAACTTTCAAGTCACTGTAAGACAAAGACTAGTTTGTTATCTCCGTTTAGACCAATGGCAGCATGTGACATTTCCAATGAAACACTCCAGCACACTATCGCGCTTCCTTATTATACGCACACTTAATACCACTGACCCCGATTACATCTATACACTCATCGCAGCTGATATCACATTACAATCATCTCGATGAAGAGTCCAGCAGATCAAAAGAACTTTGGATCAGTTTAACTCACCATGGTCGAGTAGGTGTGGACTAACATCTGGACACAAGAGCTTCAATATGCCTTTTACGCGTTGACTTTTACAGCCTCCTTAAAGCCTAGCAGTCAATAAAACCCCAGGATCTCGATCCATTAACTAGACAGTCCCAGTGATGTTCTCCTCTCTGGATGATGCTCTACATCAGACTGTCCCTGTTAATCAGACCCGAGCGCTCTTATAGCGCTACACTATGGGGGGAGGGGTTGGGTAGACCACCTTAAAGGGACATTAATTAATTCCTCTAAATTAATTCATTCTCTTCATTCATTTGAAATATCCTTCTCCGTTTTTTTTTACTGCGTTTTTGTAGGTTAATAGCCTAGTTCACCAAACTTTATTGACTATTATTTGAAATGTTCCACAGTTTATTTATAGTTAACTGTGATTTCTTTAAATATCACATAGAAAATAATGATAATAAAGTTTTGGTTCTTAGCATAATTTTTTTTTAGTTCTATTTCTACCAGCGATCGTAGGCCTACTGAATTTTAGAAAATAGACCAAATATTGTTTCTAAATGGGAAAGTAGCTACTTTTTAAAATCAATTTTCAATCTAATTTTTGTAGTTCTAAATATACAACAAAAACTTTGTTTTCTCTGAAAAAAAAAAAAAAATCTTCAAATTTCTCTGAAGTACAGTTGAAACACTAATATTGAACTGAAGCCTACCTGTAAGCAGTAAGGTTCTGTCTTGGTCCGTGATTTCCACAACATGTTTCTGGATAAAGTTGTCGTCCTTTGTTGAATTCAAGACGGGAGAGAACAGACTATGTGCCCTGCGAGATGAACGGTGAGAGAGAGGTACTGGAGAGACATGGGAGTTTTATTGACACAAAGAGAGAAGAGTTGAGAGAGAGAGAGAGAGAGAGAGAGAGAGAAGAGTTGAGAGAGAGAGAGAGAGAGAGAGAGAGAGAGAGAGAGAGAGAGAGAGAGAGAGAGAGAGAGAGAGAGAGAGAGAGAGAGAGAGAGAGAGTGAGTATGCTGATGGGCGGAGGATAAACTTGGGTAGACAAAAGTGGGGGCAAATGGGATCCTGATTTTGGATGACAAGGCGCACTGAGGAAAGTTTAAGCGGAGAAAATGGGTTTAATTTCATTTCAACATTTTTTTACGATGCCCAAATTCTTTAACTATACACTGTTTTCGGTCATTTTACCCTCAAACTAATTAATAGCCTATAGCTTCGTCATATTTATAGCTGTCGAATAAACAAGTGTCAACAATAAAACTCATTCAGGCAAAAGTCATCTTTATAACTAAAGATTTTAACTGAAAGACTGTTCTCTGGTCAAGGGCATTTAACTAATGTCAGGTCGAGACATGTCACCTGTTTTACATGTTGTAATTTTATTGAATTAATTAACAGTATTTCTGTATGTTAGGCAACGTTTTTGGTATTTCATGAATTGTTTTGTTTCACATTCTCCATGATTTTTTTGACATGTAGGCCTACCATGGTAATTAATGGCATGTTATTTTATGTATGATTGAAAACAAAATGTGTTTAATCAAGTAAGTTGAATCATTTTGCCCGAAAATGCTGTCTAGGTAGGCATCTCACTATATTTGCAGACAGCCGAGTACACTGACATCAAGGAGAACTCCTGATTTTTTTTTTTTTTTGTTACTTTTAAACCCTTAAGCATTACGTAGTTATGAAGGGCCAAAACAGTAGCAAGTGACTACAAATTTGCTGAAAGGGCACGACAGATAATGCATTATTGACATTTGAAGTCGCGAGAGCAGTGTTTTTACTGCGGCTTACTATTCTTCATTTGAAACGTTTCGTTTTAAAACCTCATAATAATAATTGAGAAACTATAGGTTTGCACTTACAAAATGCCACGTTTCAAACCACAGAACCGTGAAAGTGTTCTGCAAATAAATCTAAAATTATTAAAAACTTGGAAGAAATGGTGGTTGTAACCCAAAATGTTTATGATAAATAATCTGTCCATGTTTTCTAGCAACTGCCCTTGTGCAAACAGATATGGCATGTTGTGAATTTGATTATGACAGCTTGTTACTAAATCATTACTTGTCTGTTTGTGAATAACTACAGATTGCTGTAAGGATGCCACCTACTGGATATACTAACACACAACACTGACAGGTCAATGCAACATTTCTCGTAGCACCTTCCAAATGAATCAGTCAAAGCAGTGAATTATCAGAATGTGCTTCCTGAGAATCAAACTCCATACATAAAATAACAATAAATCACTTCAAAAGCAGAAATATTTTTATTCAACATTCTTGTTTATACTACAGGGTGTATTACAAATTCTTTTGCATATTTAATATGCCAAACAGACAAATATGACAATATAATAAGTGCTTTATCTGTCTTATTAAATATGTATTTTACAAATTCTACTCCACCAATATTCTGCTAAGCTGTGGCAAACCCTGAAGAGATCCACAGCTTACACTCTTGACCAGCTCACTAATGTCCTTGCGACACACCGGGCATTGCTTGGCAATGGCACACAGGACTTCCTCTAGAGCATCCTGTGAAGGTTGGTCTGGGAGACGTCCACTGGGTCCAAGCAGAGTGAAGATGTTCTGTAGCCATCCTTCATCTCTGATCAGGGTGGTTATCCAGGGCTGAGCTCGAACACAGCCGCCCAAAGCCTGCAAACTGAGCCTCCAGAGCTCTCCAGCCTCCTCCCAATGTTCCTCCCAGAGAGCGCTGATCCGTGCCAGTTTAGAAGCCTGTCTGGACTGCACAGCACTCAGGAGAAAAGACAGAACCGAGGAGAAGAAACGCCGCTGGCCAAGTTCTACAGGGTCTGCACAGATTCAGGATACCCATTATTAAGCAGCAATTATAAACATATCCAGTGTTTTTACATTTTATGTTTAAGTTTTAGTTTAGATATATAATAATAACCCTGCCAAGCACTTATTTTCTTTTACCTACCTTTTTAGTCTTTTATGAAATTCATAAACTGCTAAGATACAAATCCTATAAAATGGTACATCCTACTAACCAATTTGTATAATTTCAAGCCAGTAGTACCTGTGGAAGTTGACTTCAGTCTACCAATCATGAGACCCAAAGTGCAACAGTTTGCTGCTAAGACCAAGAGGCGTGGCTTATGGAGAAGAACAGGCAGTGCTTCGCTCAACATGCTCTCCAGAGCAATGAAACAAGGATCATTCCTGAGAGAGCACAATGGAGCAGTGCATCAAGTCATGGTTAAGGAATAACTTTTCCTGTGTGTGAGTTTATATCTGTGTGTACCTGACACGTTCTGGCTCTGTGATGGCAAAGTTGAGTAAAGCAGAACACGCTGTTTCCAGACTGGGGTCTCGGGTCACTGTTTTCCCACTCTGACCTCTCAAAGATGCCCAACCTTTACTCAGAAAATCCACAAGCAAGGCTGGAGTATCCAGAGAGAGAAGAACTCGCCTCGGCCCATCTTCAGCAGAGAGGTGGCACAGAGATGGGAGAAGATATCTAAGAAAGAGCAGGAACATATATATATTATTTTATTAATTTCCATGACCTTTTCAGGATTGTGGGAACCTTTTATTAAAAAAAGGCATAGTAATGTCTTACCTTAGAGCAGCTTCTCTGCTCCATGTCCCATCTTGTGAACTGCTGCTGATGGACATCTTTGACATCCAATCAGCAAGTCCTTTGCCTTTTCCCCCTCCCTTGAAGTGACTTTTAGCATAGCTGATGAGAAAAGGCAGGAGGTCAATGACTTCTTCCTTCAGACATGAGGTTTCTTCAGCAAGCCATGCACAGAGGGAGCGGAAAGTGGCAAACAGAAACGGGTCATCATAGCTGGTCTGCTCCACCTAAATGGGAAACAATGAGTAACAGTTTATAATTCTAAGTATTTTCCCATTTAATTAAAGTTATTCAAATAGACTTCTAACAAACTTTTGTTCATAAGTTTAGGGTCAGAATTTATTTTTTTAAAGAAAATTTTTATTCAGCAAGGATGCATTCAACAGATCAAATTATTTCTGTCTATTTCAAATAAATGCTGTTTTTTTTTTTTTTTTTTTTTTTACTTTCAATTCATCAAAAAAAAAAGATATCACGGTTTCCACAAAAATATTAAACAGCACAATTTTTTTCAACTTTGACAAAAATTAGAAATGTTTCATGAGCACCAATTTAGCTTAATTAAATTATTTCATTAAGATAATGTGACACTGAAGACTAAAATAATGGCTGCTGAAAATTCAGATTTGCCATCACAGGAATAAATAAAACTTTTAAATATAGTGAAATAGAAAAGTAGTTGTTTAAGATTGTAATAATATTTCACAATATTCCAGTTTTTACTGTATTTTTGATCAAATAATTGCAGCCTTGGTAAGCATAAGCAGGGGCGCCTGCAGGATTTCTTCCGATGGTACGCACAGATTTTTCTCTCCCAAAACAGCTTATAGGCCTACTACTGTTTCAGCTATTAAAATAGATCAGTTTTTTTATGTAATGGTAAAGTGATTATATTTCGTTTAGTTTTTTATAAAGTTAATTTAGAAAAACGTTTGGAGCATTTTTTTGTTCGTTAAATATATGTTTTATTTTAAGTAACGACCAAGCGGCCAGCGGCAGACAGTGAGTTGATCATAGCCGTTGGATTAATTTAGCCTTCTCAAATCATCACGACTTGCCTAAAATAAAATCTATAGATATAAAACAGTTCAAGCATATCACAATGTTAGTTTAAATGTTTAAACTATATAAATGTACGCTATAGGCGCATATCTAATCGTTTGTGAAGACGGCGGAGAGTGAAAGCTAAAGCCAGCTCTGCAGGACACGGAGGCGCCAGCGCGGTCATTCGCATTTTTTTCTTGATAGTGGAAACAACTTAAAATACGCCGTAATTTTTCCTCATAAAGGTAAGAGTAATACATCATTCATAACTGTAAAGGGTCTACTTTTATTTGCGTGCATTCACAATATCAACAAAACGTTGTGCTTTTATAAAATAAATAGGAAAACAGGATGCGCATTCTGCCGTCTCGTCTTGAACAGGAGCGCTTCACAATGATGAACCAAAACTCAGCGAAATTGACTCACAGATATGATAAATATCTATAGAAAGCTTTAAATTACTACTTTAAAATGAAATAATTCAAATCGAAAACTAAAACTCTTTCATTATGTAATCCGTAAAGATGCATTTCTCTCTAAAGGCACGTCCAATGAGGAGATGGCGAGTAATTTTTTCATCACCGTCTAAAATATAAAAATAAGGGAAAGCCTAAAACAGGCCCGATTACAATTTTTTTTCTGATTTTTATGTTGCTCTGTTCTGAATACCTTAAAATTTAAAGGATTTGCTGCAACGCAATTAAAAAAATCTTACCGACCACAAACTTCTGAACTGTAATGTAGTGACACATATGTTTAACACTTGCATTCTCACCTGTTTCAGATAGTAAATTTCAGCTGAGAATGCCTCCTCCAGAGCTCCTAGGACCTGTCTGCTCTGCTGAAGACTCAAGCCAGTGATAGCTGTCTGTATCTGTGCAGGGTTTGAAACTGCCCCCTGGCTGCAGGCTTGTTCCATAGCCGCCTCCATGATGCGATAACAGGCAGTGAGCGTATGCTGCAGCTGGGGGGAGATTTCTGTACCTGGCGGCTCTTCTAGACCCATCCTCACCTCCACACAAGCCCGGTTCACCAGCAAGCAACAGAATTTAGGAGGTCCTGTTGACTCCCATCCATACAGGTCCAGAAGGCAGGCAGATACTACCAAAACCGAGCCTAAATGCTCTTGACTGAGCTTGCCTTGAACCAAAGGCCGCAGTGAACCCCATAGATTACCCATAATCTCCTTAAGCACCTGGTTTTCTGATTCAACCCCGGGTGGAGGAAGAAACGGTGGTATTTGAGAGCACATTTCTAACCTGTCCTGATCTGAAGCTTGGCAGAAGTTTTGAGAAATGGTTCCCAACAGCAAGAGAAGATCAGACGAGTTTTTAGCCCAAGCCTGTGGTCTTATACTAGATGACAACAGGTGTCCCAACAGCGGAAGCCCTTTTTCATGGCTGAGAGTTTGTTTTTTGAGTACAGCTCTACATAGAGCAAGAACAGCACCACGGGTAAGAAGTTGCTCGGGGCCTTGTGGTAAAGCACATACAGCATTTAGAACCTGATAGCAGTCACAAGCCAAAGCCTCATCCAAGGTAGACGCACTAGAAGTGGTCTGGGTATCTGTAGCACTTTCAGTTTGAGAGCCAGAGCCGCTCTGGGCTTCATTCTCAAGTGTTTGTGTCTGTTTATCTGTCGAGTTGTGTCCGTTCTCCAGTATGCTCAGGATCAATGGGACTGTGCTGAGAAGTTGTGGATGAGCAACCATGCTTGTGTCTGTGCTGAGAGCAGCCAGCAGAGCAGTGCCCAGAGAGATCAACTCCTCTGGGGGCAACCCGGAGCTGTCACCACCCCGAAATGCTGTAACCAGAAGGCGTGCGGGAAGATTAAAGCCTACCGCTTCAAAAATTCGATGTAGAGTCCCGGTATCCAGCTGTCCTGCTGGACACAGCCTTGTGATCTAAACACAAGAGATAACAATGAGCAATACAATATATGTTCAGTATAATGTAGATGAGGAGGATCAGTTACCAGGAGAAGTGCTGCTAAAATGTGGCTGTCATTCTTGGCATGAGTGAGAGCATGTAGACAGCGCTCCAGAACCTCTCTCTGAGACGGAGACAGGCCACTGGGGTCAGAACTGCACTCTTCTGCTGCATTTGGCTCCGTACTGGGTGGATGCTGTGGGGTCGAGACTTCCTCTGGGTTGAGATGACATTCATTCTCTGCCATCTTCTGGGCCAACCTCTAAACAAACACATCATAAGTTATGTTAACTGCTTCAGATATTAGTCCAAATGTATGTATATAATGCCTAGTGTTTAAATACTGATAGTGCTTCAGTATGTCAGATTCGGGACTGAAAAAATGTCTAAAGCATATTCAGGTCAGCAGGTTATCAGGTTTAAGAGTTCACGTCAGGTTAAAACACAGAGAGGTAAAAGTTAATTACTGTTGTTTAATGTTTTATTATTGTATTGTAAAGAACTAAGAAGTTAAGAGTTTACTGAGTAGCAAGCAAACGTAAAGCTAAAAATATTTTAAAACCATATTCATCACATATGAATGTCTTGAATTATTTAGACTAAGTTAGTGTAAATCAAATCAAAAAGCCATAAATATATATATACCATATGCTTTGAACAAACCTGGAGCCAGACAGTATTATCGTACACACGTTGAAGCTACGTGGAGACGGAAAATCTCGCGAGACATAACGAGAGAGAACTCGATTTCAAAATAATAGTCCTCGCTAAACGAAAGAAATTCAGCAATGCGATGTGTGCGCCTTATTTTGCGAATAATATTGAGAAGAATGTTTTTCTTTCTTTCTTTCTTTCTTTCTTTCTTTCTTTCTTTCTTTCTTTCTTTCTTTCTTTCTTTCTTTCTTTCTTTCTTTCTTTCTTTCTTTCTTTCTTTCTTTCTTTCTTTCTTTCTTTCTATTTTAGAAATGAAAAGTCTATGTGTATATGATGCCAAACTGTGAAAATAACATTTTTTTTTTTTTTAATGGAGCATGTTTAGTAATGTACCTGTATAATGAAGAATAAAAAGTAATAAATAGTAAAGCAAGGTACATTAGGCACATGAATACTAAGAGTGCAACTATTTATATTATGTCATATTATAATATAAACATTAACATTTATAAAACCAAAATCTAAAATTAATTAAAAATAATTTAATAAAATGAAACAAATACACAAAAAGATAAACAAAACTGAATGAATATAGCACATGAATACTTTTATTAATATAATATAATTAATATAAAACCAATACATTATACTATTAATAATTATATTATTAATATCACATTAATATTACATTATAATACAAATATTAACAGAGCCCACAATATAAAACATAAAACAAATTATTTCATTAATAAATAAAATACTTTGTTTTCCTGACTGCTTTTACAGGGACCTCTATGGAACACAGGAAACAGGAAATGACTAATGCGCCTCTGTTTGAAATTGAATGCAAGCGAGTGTAGAAGTCTCGCATTTGTTTAGTAATTATTACTGTTATCCACCAGAATTAAACTACTTACGGACCAGGAGCAACACCAATAAGCGCAGTGAGTTTCTTCACAAAGCCCGTAACGTTACTCCGAACTTGGAGCGCGGAATTCAATGCTCCGTCCTCTCAGTCTCATCCATTCGTAAATAAACACATACAGAGTTTTTATTCCATAAGCACGGTTCCACTTTTGTGTTTAGCTGACTTAATGAATGATCTCTGTTTTCAGATGTCTGCTCCACTCCCTCAGAAGGGACTTGGTCCGGGGATGCAGCCGCAGACACACATGCCTCCTGGCCTCGCGCAGCCAGGGATGCCCCCACAAGGTGCCCTGCGGGAAATCTCTCCCGTTTACCTGTGCCGCATCGGCCAGGAGACTGTCCAGGACATCGTCACTCGCACTATGGAGATCTTCCAGATCTCTCGGGCTACTCAGGTGAGTTTGCGTCCCTGACTTTTAAATATACAGGGGATCTGAGAGCGCTAGTGTACAGTACGACTAGTAGCTACTCATTCCTAGTTGCTTCATTATGAAATAATGGTCCAAGAGCAACGTTTGATCTAATCAGGACATCTAATTATACTATTGGTACTATTTTTTTCAGCATTTGGATAAGGAAATATAAATGTCAAATTTCAATCTAAGCAACAAATAATGCCATATTTAGATTATTAATATCAATATCTCTTATAATCAGAGCAGCATCTAAAAAGCACAGACATACACCACAATTCAAACACTATAATAAACACATTTTTGAGTTTGAAATGTAGTAGTACTTAAAACTTCTTCTATCTGTTTGCATTTGAACTGCTCTGCACTTGACTCATAAATGCGACTGTATCAGCTTGCAACTTTAAGAGAACATAACCTACTGACATGTTAGAATGTGGACAGTGGATGAGTGTTATATTCTTATGCATAAAGATGTTTTAAAATTGTGACCAAACATTAGAAATAAAAGATAGAAAACATATGAAATAAAATCTATATTTTATTTGGACATGCATTAAAATATTTCAGTTTGAGAAACAAATTCTAGCTACTTTATAATAAATTTCACTGTGGCTTAACAGAGAATGTTCAAAGACAAAATAGAACTAGTGCATTTGGGAAACAGATATACTTAAATTTGCATTTTTAAATGAAAAATCTGGTTGTGTTTCTTCTAGCTTCCCAACGGTGTGACACAGAGTCAGGCAGCGTATCAGGACCGCTTTGGGAAGCTGCAGGAGCATCTGCGTCAGCTGACACTGCTCTTCCGTAAGCTGCGTCTGCTGTATGAACGCTGTGTAGAAATGACACCTGACCTCCATGAGTCTCCAGCTGAGGTGGGTCTGATCAGTGTTTATTGATGCACAATATAGCCTCTTCAGTTTGTTCCTTTTGATAAACTCTGCCATTTTCCTTGTTAAATATTTAATGGGTATTTCACTTGTTCTGAGTAGCCTGTCAGGTCACAAATGACATTCATTTAATAAACATTTTTAGATGTTTTAGATTTGCATCTGCATTTTTATAGAAAGTAAGGAATGTAATTTGAATGTATTTGGAAATAGACTTTTTTTATTTACATTGCCATGTAAAGCCTGATATATGAATAATAGTTAGAAAAAATTATAAGCTTTTATGGCTTATAATGTATGATATAATATGGATGGAGCTCACGCTCATTGCACTCAATTTGGTGCAGTTGCTGCTATTTATATAGCTAAAAAGTAAGATGAAATTCTGTTATCATGTAGTGTAAATAAGTGAGATCTTTTATAGCAGAATAACAGACTACTTATTAACATGAATTGATCATAAAGGGTTTAAATGAGCAAAATACTGGTAATGCCAAAGTCATAGATACCATTTAATACAATGATAATGTTGAGTATTAACATGATTTGAGATTACATGTCATGCTGAACTGAATTCATTACAATGCTGTACATTATGAAATTAATGCTATTAAAACTTTTTTTTTAAACAATAGCAAATTAAGCAGGGAATATGAACAGCTTACTTGGTCTCATATCCGCTCATATAGTCAGACTGCAATACTAAAATAGATTTACATGTAAAGGTACTTGCTTGTATTGTGCAAATTGAATAAACAACCTGCTTACAGAGTTTATGTGGATGTATTAAAAGCTTGTATAAAGCTTGCAGCAGTATTTAACTTACCAATGACCATCCACAGCAATAAAGCAACAAAGTTTCATTTCATGCTATTAGAATGTTGTGTATTATTAGCTGCTATACTCAATATTAAGAATAGTGTGGAAAAACACTTCATCTTTCAAGAATCTTGTTTCCATCAGGGCAGCATGAACAGTCAACAAAAGCTTTAAAATCATTTGTGGGCTGCAAGATCTTTGAATCAAGTCAGATCTCTCCTGAATAAATATAATACCCTGGTGCTGTTACTACTTTTGATATTGAAATCAAGCTCTAAAAGAGGTTTTGTTCTTTTCTTTTTTGTGGTATTTTTTATATATTCTACAGTAGGGCCCAAAAGACTATAGACTATGTTGAGATTATATTGAAAATATTTGATTTAAAATGTAATATAATCCTCAAAATATAGTTTGAGTGTGAAACATTTTTAATAAGAGAGAATGCATATTTTTGTAAAAATTGTTGTTAAATTTAGCATTAAATGCTAAATGGAAGCTTTTTTATTATTGGTTTCAGATGTTTTTCTCATGACTTTTTTTTTTTTTTTTTTTTTTTTTTTTTAAATCCGATTAAAATAAAATCGGATTCAATTTCAGGAGGCAGTTATTATTACGGATATCATTTCAATAATGTGTTTGCTTGTTTCATTCTAGCTGGTTCCTTATGTGGGAGAGGAGACGACACCTGTGAGAGTGGTGCCATGCAGTCCAGTGGTTATTCAGGAGAGACAGGAGGTTCTAGAGGTTTGTTTCATTGACTATCAATAGTATCTCTGAGTCTGACTATACTATTACACTGCAGTATATACCTACAAGATATTATGCTCTTTATTTGGGTGAAAAAACAACCTTAAAACCAAGGGCGGAGGGTGAACCTACTGTAGATGGGAAGTGGAGATGTCTAAGTAGTGGAAATGTATCACCCTCTGTACTTTAAAGAGACTTTATATAATGCTCAAATGTGGATTTATGTCATTTAAAGTCTTTTTAATGCTATTATAATTTATATTCTAATCTGCAAATATATATAATGTATGTGTTTAAATTAATGAATTATAATTTGTAGATTAAAATATGAATTAATCATAAAAGATAGAATATAAATGCCCACCACAGCTGAATTTATTTAATAAAGTAAAATTGTGAAATATTATTACAATTTAAAATGGAATTTATTTCTGTGATTTATTCCTGTCATTACTCCAGTCTTCAGTGTCACATGATCCTTCAGAAATCATGCTGATTTGCTGCTCAGTAAACACTTCTTATTAATATCAGTGTTGACAACAGTTGTGCTGCTTAATATGTTTGTGGAAACGGATACATTTTTCAGGATTCTTTGATAAATCAAAAGTTCAGAAATGAGTTAATTTCTAACATTATTAATGTCTTCACTGTCACTTTTGATCAGTTTTATACACTCTAGCTGAATAAAAGTATTAACTTCTTTAAAAAAAAAAAAAAAAAATACATTTTTAAACAACAGTGTATGATGCATGTAATAATAGTGCTCTGAGCTTCTCCTATCATGTTTTTTTTTTTAACAGAAAGTTAGGCAGAAGAACCAGGAGATGAAGGTGCTAATGGACCAGATGAGGAACCTCCTGTGGGACGTCAATGCCATGCTCACCATGCGAAAATGACAGCGGTACACTTCCTAGTAAACATCTGACCATCTTCCGTCAGCCCTCATCTATAGTCTTCTCAATCTCACACGTTCAGGTGCTTTCACACGGATAGCAGCGGATGGCAGATTGCCTTTCATTCGCTGCTCGTACAAATGCCACATAATATTTCATCTTGACAAATGAGATCAGGCTTGGCAGCTCTTTGTGGTCCTGCCTCATTTACAGTGTTAAATCCCAATGCTCTGATTAATAACCGCTTCATCAAAGCACTGAATTAGCATCAGAAACAGGAAGCAATGTAAAAGCCATGCTGATGATGTAAGCTAACTATGTTGTTGTTGGCATGATAAATGAGCACTGCGGACTGAGCTTAGTAAATAATAGTGCTTACACTATGGTCTTTTGTGCATTGAACTGTGTGATGTGTTTCACACTGTTGCTCCTCAGCAAATATGTAGTCAGGTAGAGTGTATGTTTCCCTGAGCTCTGCATTACACTCCTGATATCTGCCTTCTGGTGGAAGGATCGTCTAAAAAGAAGCTAATGAATTGTAGGATGATAGTTTTTTGTAAACTAAAGACTTTTATACAAAATAAAATAAAAAAGCAACTCTTTTGTCTTTTACAATGTTAAAAAAGTTGCCATTTCAAATAAATGGTGTTCTTTTGAACTTTCTATTCATAAAAGATTCCTGAAAACATTTATATCAGCTCCCATTAAAATATTAAAGCAGCACAAATATTTTTACCATTGATAATAAGATGAAATGTTTCTTGAATACCAAATCAGCATATTAGAATGATTTCTTAAGGATCATGTGACACTGAAGACTGGAGTAATGATGCTGAAAATTCATCTTTGCCATCACAGGAATAAATTACATTTTAAAATGGATTAAAATATAAAACAGCTATTTTAAATTGTAATAATATTTAACATTACTGGTTTTACTGTATAATAAATGCAACCTAGGTGAGCATAAAAAGCTTGTTTCAAAAACATAACATCTTACTGACCCCAAACTTTTGAACGGTAGTGTGTATCTTGAACTACATATCGTATGAACAACCAGTCAGTAATTACATTAACTTACATTAATTTTCAGAAAACTTCAAGTGCACAAAGCTTAATTTAATTTTCAAATAAATGTTGATTCAGAAACTGCTATACGTGATTCAAAACAAGTGATTCAAACTGCTGAGTTCAAGAATCTTTTTAAACAAATCATTAGAATCGGCTCATAAGAATCATTTGCTCCTGCAAATATACACTTTTCCATACACTTTAACATAAATTTTATTCTAATGATCTAATTCGACTTTAAATTGTCTAAAAAATAAAAGATTTGTCAAAAAAAGTATAACTGTTCACCTGATGTCTTGATATTGAACAGAAGATTATTTATGACTTATGAACTACCCTAAACAACACTCGCACTCTTTTTGCAACTGTTGAGAGACTAACAACCCCCCCAAGTCAGATTCCCAGTGAAATGCTTTCCGACAGCAAATGCAATGAGTTTGCTTTCTTCTTTTCTGAGATCAATAATATCAGAAAGGCGATTGGCACATCTTCTAGTTATGCAGAGGTCACACAGATTCGACCGCAATTTCAAAAAGAAGTAACTATGTCTGTTTTTGAAGCAATTGATAGCAAAATTTTGGAAGAAATGGTACAGCACCTTAAATCGTCAACCTGCTACCTTGACACACTTCCCACATCTTTTTTCAAAAGTGTGCTTAACTGTTTAGAAGCAGATCTCTTAGAAGTGGTGAACGCCTCACTTCTTTCTGGGACTTTTACAAACTCCCTGAAAACTGCAGTTGTTAAGCCCCTCCTGAAAAAGAGCAATCTTGATAACACCATATTGAGCAACTATAGACCAATATCAAATCTTCCTTTCATAGGTAAGATTATTGAAAAGGTAGTTTTTAATCAGTTGAACAACTACTTAAACTCAAATGGATACCTAGACAATTTTCAGTCTGGTTTCCGAACACATCACAGCACAGAGACAGCTCTCATTAAGATAATAAATGATATTCGCTTTAATTCTGATTCTGGCAAAATATCAGTGCTGGTACTACTAGATCTTAGTGCTGCGTTTGACACTGTCGATCATAACATACTTCTAGAGAGACTGGAAAACTGGGTCGGGCTTTCTGGGATGGTACTCAGATGGTTCAGGTCATACCCAAGTTATTATGTGAGTATAGGAGAGCACAAGTATGTGGAGTCCCACAAGGCTCAATTCTTGCACCGCTCTTGTTTAGCCTGTATATGCTTCCACTAAGTCAAATAATGAGAAAGAACCAAATTGCCTATCACAGCTATGCAGATGATACCCAGATTTACCTAGGCTTATCTCCAAATGACTATAGTCCCATTGACTCCCTCTGCCAATGCATTGATGAAATTAATCCCTCTGCCAATGCATTGATGAAATTAACAGTTGGATGTGCCAGAACTTTCTTCAGTTAAACAAGGAGAAAACTGAAGTCATTGCATTTGGAAACAAAGATGAAGTTCTCAAGGTGAATGCATACCTTGACTCTAGGGGTCAAACAACTAAAAATCAAGTCAAAAATCTTGGTGTGATTCTGGAGACAGACCTTAGTTTTAGTAGTCATGTCAAAGCAGTAACTAAATCAGCATACTATCATCTCAAAAACATAGCAAGAATTAGATGTTTTGTCTCCAATCAAGACTTTGAGAAACTTGTTCATGCCTTTATCACCAGCAGGGTGGATTATTGTAATGGTCTCCTCACTGGCCTTCCAAAGAAGACCATTAGACAGCTGCAGCTCATCCAGAACGCTGCTGCCAGGATTCTGACTAGAACCAGAAAATCTGAGCATATCACACCAGTCCTCAGGTCCTTACACTGGCTTCCAGTTACATTTAGGATTGATTTTAAAGTACTTTTACTCAATGGCCTAGGACCTAAATACATTGCAGATATGCTCACTGAATATAAACCTAACAGACCACTCAGATCATTAGGATAGAATCAGTTAGAAATACCAAGGGTTCACACAAAACAAGGGGAGTCCGCTTTTAGCTATTATGCTGCCTGCAGTTGGAACCTGCTTCCAGAAGAGATCAGATGTGCTAAAACATTAGCCACATTTAAATCCAGACTCAAAACTCATGTGTTTAGCTGTGCATTTGTTGAATGAGCACTGTGCTACATCTGAACTGATTGCACTGTATTTCATGTATAATCATTTTCTATTCTTAACTGTTTTAAATTCATTTTAAATCAATTTTTTCATTTTAAATTCCTTGTTTTTATCGTTGTTGTTATTATTATTTTTAAATTCTTTATTGTTGTGATTATTATTTTTTAATGATTATTTTACTTCCTTTTATGTGAAGCACTTTGAATTACCACTGTGTATGAAATGTGCTATATAAATAAACTTGCCTTGCCTTACCCACATGTTGGGTAATAGTTTTAGGCACAGTTTCTGGAAACAGCAAAATAAAACCATAATTTCACAAATACAGCCAGTTTTCATTTCGGAATTATTTTATTGGTCATGTAATTACCACTTCATGTAATCAGTCAGTTGCTTTGTGACTCACTGTCATGTGTTAGTCCACAGCACCGTTAGGCACCCTTAACGCTACAAACTCCTCCAGTCAAACAGCAGCTGGAATGATTGACAGATCTGTGATGTTTTCTCATCCATGAAGCTGTCAGTCATAAATTGAGAACTGGTCATAAGAGGCAAAAACCCGTCTCTTGTCCACCAACTGGCCACCACAAGCTAGCAGGCAGTAGTGGGGGGATAGAGATAAGTCTCTCCATCAGCATCAGTATCAGTTTGTGACCCATTGCCACTCTGTTCAGCTTGGCTCAGACGCGCTCCAGGTCTTTGTACCTCTTGCGCAGGACGGACACGTGGTCCTTGAAGAGTACAGGGTCCAGGCGAAACTGAGAGTGCACTAGAGGCATGTAACCAAACCAGCTTGCAAAGGTGTTGACACACTCCTGCCTCTGGGTAAAGTGCTCAGGGTTCGTCCACGGTGCCATCTTAGTGCCCTAAGAGTGGACAGGAAATAAGATGTCAAAAGTACATCACATTACTGTTTTTACAACTGCTGAGAACATAGTTCTCATTACCAACTTTTAGCTTGGCACAGGAATAAATTTCACTTCCAAAATGAACTAAAACTACCAAAACACTTACAGTTATCTCAAATCAAGTCATTCTTTCATTACACTAACAAATGTTAGCACTCACTTTATCACTCATAAAACAATGATCTAAAAACACCTATCTCTTTAAGATTCAAAGGTATGTAAACTTATGAGCAGAACTGTAAGTGCAAAATGTTGGCTTTCGCCTCACCTGCAGGGTGGGCATCTCTTTGTACTGCTTCCTCTGCGCTACTTTAATCGGTGGCAGGTGTGTCACAGAGGAGACCAGGAAATTCATCAGGATATCCTCACAGTTAGAGGTGCGATCCACCAGCGCACGCAGAGAGGAGGGCAGGTAGTGAGAGAACAGGTGATGGTAGTACCTGTGAGACGCAAAGACATCAACACATAATCAAGAGCACTGTCTCTGGTGATCACGTTAGAGAGCTTGATGAAGCATGAGAGACGTCGACACAGTGTTTTGTCAGGATATGTCAGCTGTAGCCAATTACCTGTGATAAAACGCCGCTCCGGTGAGGACGATGGAGTACTCGTTGGTCCATTTAGAGGTGTAGCCCCAGGCTTTTTTTACAGGGTCCCAGAAATGGCTTCTAGGAGGGTAGCCAACAATCCTCTCGGGGAAACTCCGCCACACATGGAAAGCAAAATTGATCTGGAAGTGTCGGATTACAGAGGAAAAATATGAATTAGTTTTGTCACATGTCAAAACAATGTAATCTGAATTTATTTAGTTTAGACTTTTTCTGTGACCCAGGGCATCTACTAGAATCCCCAATCAACCTCATAGAACACCCTACAATCAGCGTAGCAAAGCTTTTAAAATTGTTTTCAGTGATTGAAATTAAGCTGAAATAAAATATAAATATAGCAGTCAACATTTGAAGTGGATCAAAAAAGTTCAAAGTTGTTCTAAGACAGTTTTGTTTTGGTTTTAGGACAACTCTGATTAAAGGTTTTGATCCTCTTCAAATGTTGACTACTGTATTAGATAAAAACAAACTTCAAAAACTTAATATGAAAATTAGAAATTTTCTAAATGTTGGTGTGTGTGTGTGTGTGTGTGTGTGCATGTGGATGTGTATGTATATATAAGGTTTAAGTTTTAGTTATATATATATAAAATATATACAGTGCCCTCCATAAGTATTGGAACAGTAAAGACAAAATTGCTCTGTTGGCTGTGGAGTCAAGACATTTGCAAATATGATTAAAAGACGAATATGAGGCCAAACTACAGAATGTCACATTTTATTATTAGCCGTTTCAACACATACATGTTTTACCAAATAGAAAGAACAGCACTTTTAGAGTTCATCCCACTCATTGATGTGAGCATAAGTATTGGGACAGTTGAACATAAGGCAGATGTAAAAGATTAAAAGCTATTATTTAGTTGCAGATCCCTTGCGCACAATCACAGCAGTGAGTCTGTGACCCATAGACATCACCAGTCTCATCCTTTGAAATACTTTTCCCAGCCTTTAATGCAGCCAATTCCAATTGTTGCTTGTTTTGGGGAGTTTCTACCTTTACTCTCCTCTTCAGCTGGTGAAATTCATGTTCAATTGGATTTAAATCTGGAGATTGACTTGGGCAATCTAAGACTTTCCATTTCTTTGCCCTTATAAATTCCTTGACTGAACTGGCAGGGTGTTTTGGGTCATTGTCCTGATGCAATATGAAGCACTTCCCAATGAATCTGGTGGTATTTTCTTGAATATTGGTAGGCAAGATGGTTTTGTACCCTTCCAAATTCATTCTGCTACTGTCATCATACATTAAGTCATCAGTAAAGTTGAGAGGGCCTGTTCCAGAGACAGCCATACATGCCCATGCCATGACACCACCTCCACCATGCTTTACAGATGAGGCTGTATGCTTGGGATCATTGCAGTTCCCTTTTTTTCTCCACATTTTTGCTTTCCCATCTCTTAGATGAAGGTTCATCTTTGTCTCATCGGTCCATAAACATAGTTCCAAAACTCTTCTGGCTCACCTTTGTGCTTTTTTGCAAACTCTAATCTTGCCTTTCTATTTTTGGTGCTGGTCAGAGGTTTGCATCTTGCTGTGTAGCATCTGTAATTCTGTGTCAAAGTCTCCTGAGGACAGTAGATTGTCAGAGCATCACCCCAGCTTTCTGGAAGTTGTTGGTGATTTTACAGACACGTCTTTTAGGGTTCATTTTCACAGCTTTTATGATTTGTCTGTCATCAACTACTGTTGTTTTCTCAGCCGATCAGGTCGTTGTTGGTTGCAATTTTGTCTTTACTGTTCCAATACTTTTGGAGGGCACTGTATATATAAACTAAAACTTAAACTTAAACCATAAAAAAATAAATAAAATACATGTTAAATGCTAGTTGCCAAGGAAACAATTTTCATAGTTTAACTTGATGTACTAAAATAAATAAAAATGAAATAAAAATGAATAAAACTAAACTCAAATTAAAACCAAAACCAATTTAAATAAAAAACAAACAAAAAAAAAAACAATTCAAAATATTAATAAAAAATTATTATAGAATCTCAAATATACTAAAACACTGCACCATAGCAGCCACCAAGAATACCCCAGAATCATGGTGGCTTTTTACAGTGTTGAATTTTTATTAACAAATATATGTAAAAAATATATATGTAATGTAGGTTATGTTACTAACCAGGAGGTTATTTATTTATTGTTAGCAAGGAAAGTTTATATATATATATATATATATATATATATATATATATACATAAACATGTTAAACAGAAACAAATAAAATAAATTTAATTTATAATAAAACCATGTGAAATAAAGTGATTTATTAAAAGTGAAATAAAACCATGCAGGATGAAGAGGAGCATTTACCTCGCTGGTCAACAGCACTGTGTCTTCATCCAGGCTCAAAACTGCCTCCGTCTCAATAGCTGCATGAGGCAGGAAACGGCTGCTCGTCTGCAAGCACAGAAGGTGGCAGAGAAAAGAGCTGAGTGAGACACGAGGCGGAGAAAGAGAGTGCAAGATCTCGCCACCGCTCACAGACATGACTTGACTGTTCTCTCACTTGAATACTCACTTTCCTTCTGCCATCTGTGATGATAAGGGGCACTGGCATAGGCGGCCATTTACTCCGATGAGGGGGTGGCTTCTCACTGTTCCACAGGATGATGATCTGACAAGAAACCCAAACAAGAACACACACTATCACAGCATGCACACCAAACTGGTTGATGTGTCTTCTTGTTGGCTTTCGTCTGTGTCCAACTATATTAACACTGAACTGATGTGGATCTGCGTTGATATCATTGAACAAAAGGTCATTCCAGTGGTATAATAGCTGCTACTTTAAGTTTGTAAAAATCCACATTACTCTACATTTTTGTAAACACTGACTATGCAGTACTGTACCTGTGAGCAGTATTTTGATTTGGAGACGACCTGAAGAAGCTTCATAATTGGCTGAGACTGGGAGACCAGAGGTGAGGTGGCATGAATTACAGCAGTGAACTCCTGACCTGGACTGATTCCTACATCAACAGAGAAAAAATAGTGAGCATCCTTGCCATTAAGACAATAACGCATAGGACTATATACTTGTAGATATTATACTTTGCATAGTGCTCAATGGCACAATGTTTGGAATAGAAACTACCACTATTATTTTAGTATTATTTATATACTATTATAGTATTTATTCATATTTGAATTAGCTTTTATTTTTATATTTTCATTTTAATTTTAGTTTAAGGTTTAGTAATTTTGTGGTGTGCTTTTTATTCATTTTAATAATTTTTTAACAACATTTCTAATTAGTTTTAACTTTTTATATTTAAGTTTTAGTAATTGCACTCATTTTAGTTACTTAAGGCAACATTTATAATTTTCATTAAATCTTTTTTAAATTTAACTTTTAAATTAATTTTAAACTTTTTTTTATCTAATATTTATATTTTAATTTCAATTACCTATTTTCAATAGTTTTAATTAACAATAACAAACACTGCTACCAAACTACTAATACATAACTACTAAATTACATAATTTTTGCAGTATGCATACTGTTAATTGAAGTTAAAATATTAAATATTAGATATGCATACAGTCAAATATTCTATTACATTTGTCAAAATGTGTAGTATACAACCAGAGCATGCTGCATAAAATACTGTATCCTATAATGCAATACAATCAACCTTACAGTGTGACAAATGAACTGATGAATGAATGATGATGACTGAATATCAGCCTTGATTATTAACATCTTTCTTGACTCATTAGTTGATTCATATATTACAAAACTCATTTTAAACAAAATATGATGAAAATCCTAAATAGCTAAAATAAGCAGATTCCATTCTTGAATAAAACATCCAACATACAATAATGAGGTCACGTAACAACAATGTAAAATACAAATGTTTAAAAATGTGTTGTTTTTGTTCATAATGTACATTTTGTTATTCATTATTTATCTTGTTATTCTGTTCAAATTCGTTTTCAGGCAATACACACTCTTACAAGTAAAAGTTTTTGCAGCAATGTCATAGAACCATTTTGGTTTTTTTTGGCTTACCATTTTAATCATCTAAAGATTTTTTCCCCCACTATAAAGAACATTTTGTGCACTGGAAAGATTCCATGGAGTTCTTTATGGAACCACAGATGCTAATAATGAACTTTTACTTTTAAGAGTGTACAATGTACAGTACAGCATGAAGTACATAGTATTCCATTCCAAATAAATATGCATGCTACAAAATATATAAAAATATTTTGCACAGGCTTACCAAGGTTTAAATAATAGAAGGGGTAGTGTGCCAGGTGCGTCGAGTACTCGGGCAGAACCAGCAGCCCTCCAGGTAAGGCATTCCACATGAATTTATTTCTGGAGATGTGCGAGTACACTCTGTCCTTTATGATCTGACAGACATCAAGACGGCAGCATTAAATCTCACAATCACACCAAATCACAACAGCACATTTAACCAGGATGATCATTTTCGCCTGCTGGCCAGCAGGTGGCAGACCAAAGCCATACTTTTGTGCAAAATTGACAGTTCATTTGCCAATTAACCTAAGGGCAGGGGACTAAGTATGTGCTAATGATGTATGGCATGCTGCACTGGTTTAATTTCCCCTGACAGACCTTCCTCTCTGTCAGATACGCCGCTGTATACACATCTAAGCTGACCCAGCTCTCACCTCCAGTGTGGTGAGTACAATCTTATCCACGGAGGAGAAGTAGGCCTCCCAGAGCATCTGTGTGCGCTGTCTGAGAGCCAGCACCCTGTCAATGCCCACAGCCCGCACCGTGGAAGGTACCTGAGGGGAAAAAAGTGACAAAGAACTCACCGGGGAGACTAATTGGTGTTCTTATAAAAACCTCAGTATCGAGTTTCTACCTGTCGACCACCTCCACAAACTCTTCCAGACACAAATGTGCAGCACTGACAAAAGTGTTTTGCAGTGAAATGCTACAGTACCCACCTTATTTTTCAACGTGGAAGAAAGTGCAGTAAACGGTAAAAACTAGTTGTGCTACAAACCAGTGTGTTTAGAATTACGACAATGCATTAAAATAATGTAAGAAATATCCATTTTCAATAGCAAGCAACATTATTTTATGTCTCTAATTTTATGTCTCTATGACACCCGTTGACTCATTTCATTCACGCGCGATTGGCGCCATCTTTCATCTCTCATTTATCGATTTTACTGAAAGCAGAGGACTTACATTACAGGAAAATTACAGTAATATTTTTGCAGTCTTCGTCTTATTGCTATGCCAAGTGTTTTGTACATTGTTTTTTAGACTGTTTTGTTCTTAGCGGAAGCACTAAGATAACATTATTGTGGAAAAAAAAAACGTATGGTATGCTCTAGTATCATTCTGCTGTGTCTTTCACTTCACATAATAAAATATATATGAATACAACTATAAAGTGCAAGTAAATTAGCAAAAATGTTAATTCACATTGGGGGTTCTGATCACCTTGGTTGTCATGGTTGGAATATATAATTTGTTATATTTTGTGACAATTACTTAGTTATGGTTAATGCCATTCAGTAGCTTAATGTAAAATAACATAAATGACAAAATAGCTTAACAATGAGCAATAGTTTTACAGCATTCATCAGTCTTGGTTAATGTTAATTTCTACATATACTATATAATACAACATTTCAAGTTATAAATTAAATAAAAAATATAAATTAATGTTAGCTACCACTGAACAATTTGAGGTCAGTAAGATTTTTTTAAATGATTTTTTTTTTAAAGATGTCTCATTTATCTGATAAAAATACAGTAAAAAATGTTATGTTCAGAAATATTACTACAATTTAAAATAACTATTTTATAACTAAATTTAAGATAATAGTTTTTTATAAATATTTTAACTATCTTTAAAGTGTTATTTATTCCTTTAATAGCGAAGATGATTTTTCAGCCTGTCTTCAGTGTCAGCATTATCTTTCAGAAATCATTCTAATATGCTGATTTGGTGCTCAATAATCATTTCTTTTTATTATCAATGTTGATAGTTATGCAGCTTCATATTTTTGTGAAAATGAAACAGCGCATATATATATATACGGTATCCAAGGTTAACAAATGCTCTAAAATGTTTGTTGTTAGTTCATGACACCTAATACATTAACTAATATTAACAAATTGAACCTTAATGAAAAGTTTTATCAAATACTCATGTCACACGGCAGCAGGAGGACTAGGTAAACTGCAATGGTGACAATCAAAAAATCTAAGAACACACACTTTCCCATATACATTCATATAAAATCTTCATGATAAAAAAGTGTTTATGCATATTATTTTTAACTACCAACATATGTTTTAATTAGCGCCTTCTTCCATCCTCATGTTCCCTTCTCAGAAAAATAACATTGGAGTTCTTCACACGAAGGTCTGTTACCTGTAGCAACAGTCTCTCGTCGCCCTCGATGACTGCCTGGTTCCACTGGATGACATCAGAGAAAGGTAACTCCCAGCCATTACTGAGTAACACCGGGATACATGCGGCCTGTGAGGGATACAACCACAAGAGACAGTGACAGTGGCTTAGACTATAATTAGCATCAGCATAATCAATTCATCTAATGAAAAACTAAACTAAAACACACACAAGAAAACAGACCAAGTTCAACCCAAATGCACTGAAAAATAGACATAGTGCATCTGATTTTTCCCTTTAGGCAAGGTTATGAGATATATAGCGTGTGATGAAAAGGCTGTTTGGTTGTTTAAGAAGTCTCAGAGGGCCCTGTGCATGACTCACTGCTCCCATCCAGCACTTTTAACAGACACACCGCCAGACAGATGTGTTAATTACCCCATCTCCCTTGCCCCGAATAGGAAGCTGAGGTAGGAGAGGAACAGGGGTCCATGATTTATTGAAGTGGAGCTGCTCGCCTTCCCTCTTGTTTACTATTCCATCTTGATGTTGCTCTACTTTTCCTCCCAGATTCCTTGTTTGCCTTTTTTCTTCTTCTTTTCGTCATTCAGCTCTTATTCTGCTCTACAGTGAGATTTTTAATTAAATCACAAGAGAGTGCAATCCTAAGAACGGGCCAAGATCAAACACACCCCCGCTAGCTGTGTGCAGCCATGCTTTCATCCTAAACAGCGTTAGAGGACACAGGGGCGGACAGCAACAAATTGCTTCAGGTGACTGATTGCTACCTTGGCCTACTAAGCCCACAGAGATCCAGGAGCTGGCCTTTGTTTCATGCTCTGGGATGATAGCTCTAGGGCTGCCCAACTAGCACGGATCCCTCTTGGCACTGATCCATTCTGTGGTTGCTTGCACAGCCATTTTTCTAAAAGGAATGTGTCGAGGAATCAGCACCAGAGAGAGGTTGTGAGATTAGAGAGAAAAAAGCAGGATCTGGATGATAGGGGTCAGAGGATGTTCTAGAACAGTGGTTCTCATGCTGTGGGATGTGGATTTTTGCAGTACTAATTTACAGTACTAAGATTTTTTAATTTAAATTGCTGTAGTTATGATCCATATACATTTATCAAACAGATTGTTCTGTTGTTAATTGGATGATTCACGTTTGAAGGCACTGTAAAATTCAAACCTGTGACCACATATTTTATTTTATTTGTACTTTTAATTGCCATGTTAACACCATAAAGAGCCTACAGTTAGGATGATTAACTATAGTCTATTAATTGTTGTTCAATCTGATCAATATTAATAATGAATAATGAACTCATTTAACATACCCGTGACTGTATTTTTTTTTATTTTCTTTCCTTTTTCTTTTCTTTTCCTTTTTCTTTTCTTTTGTATTATTATTTGACTTTAATTGTATTTTAGTTGCCACATTGCTTAGAAACCATAAATAGCCTACAGTTAGGATAATGGACTATATTAATTTGTGTTTATTTTGATAACTATGCATTATTTTATTTTGTTTTGTTTTTTGTTATTTCCTCAATTTTACATCCAGTATTGATAATGTGTGTTCCGAGCACTTCTAGTCAGACTAGTATTAACATAGTATTAACATAGTATTAATGTTTTAAATTGGACTGGAAAGTTTGCATACCAACATGTGATTATAGAAGGTGTCTTTTAGATGCTGTTCTAGTAGCATCCGTCCATAAATCTGCAAAAAGGCCAGCCAAGGGATTCACGAGACAGCAGCATGATTTATCTTAATTACAGGAATATGGATATTAATCAAAAGATGGCATTATGTCACTCACACAGTCGACTTGTAGCGCCCAGAGATGTCAATGTACTCATTGCTGAAAAAATTTAAAGGAACATGAAGGAGTGTAACAGGGCCGTAACAGTCCGCTACCTTTGATTTGAAAATGTTTAGCGCCGACCACCTCTAAAATCCCAGTTTTACCCCTGACTAGGTGCTGCTTGGCCTGAAATGTTTGAGAACCTCTGTTGCGGAACTTTCAGCAGTGCTAGTAATTGCCAGTTCTTTCTGTGGCTTTGGCTGCCTCCAAAGAAAAGAGATCTATGGAACTCAGACAGGGGCTTATATGGAAAAGCACAGAGGGAGAAAAAGACAGAGGAGCAGAGCGAGGGAGTGCCATGGAATCAGTGTGAGGGCCAAGCTGGCTGCCAAACCCACCGTTCTGTGGATTTATCCATTCAGTATGGCTCGGCAGAGTCGAAGCGAGGGCACCCTCTGTGAGCTTCCGGCCCTTTCACACACACCACCAGGACGCCAAGAATATATGTGCCTGGGAAGTTTTTTTACTCGACGGCTAATGTGCTGTTTATCTGGGAGACTCTGAGACTTGACTGTTTTCATAATCTACCAAACCTTTCTTGCATCTCTAAAAGGCTTGTTGAAGCATACTTGGCTGTATTCAGTTTTCAGGGTCAATTGAAAAATGTTTTACCTGCAAAGACTCCAGGAAACGGAATGACCCCAAGCGCCGGCCGCGGGGAACAAGACAGAAGGTGGAGTTGTGGAGCAGCTCTTGATAGTCAAATCTAGGAAAGAAAATGGAAACAAATAAAATTAGGTTAAAATATGGCAAACGCACAGTCATGGCCTAGTGCTCAGGATTTGCTACAGAATCCAGATTTTACATGAACCGATCCAAAAAGTAACAAAAGTAGGGACACACTAACATTCAGAAGTTTGGGGTCAGTGAGATTTTTTAATGTTTTAGAAAAGTCTTTTATGCTCACCAAGGCTGCATTTATTTGATCAAAAATACAGTAAAAACAGTAATGAAATAGTGAAATATTATTTCACTTTAAAATAACAGTTTTCTATTGTAATGTATTTTAAAATGTAGTTTGGTGCTCAAGAAACATTTTTTATTATTATCAATGTTAAAAACAGTTGTGCCGCTTATTTTTGTGTAACACATGATACAGTTTTTGAGGTTTGTTTGATCAATACAAGGTTCAAAACAGCATTTTTTAATCTTCACTTTTGATCAATTTAATGCATCCATGATGATTAAAAAATATTAATTTCTTTAAAATAAAAATAGAAATAAAGGACCCTTAACTTTTTTAATAATATAATATAATATAATATAATATAATATAATATAATATAATATAATATAATATAATAAAGACGATTAGTGAACATGCTCTGACATCTTGATCAGTGTTGGTCGTATAAGCAATAAGAGTTTCAACCTGACTTTTTTTCCTAGTTCCTTCATCATTTCCTGTTTCTTTTCTCTCTGTGCTATCAATAAAGTGTCAAAGAAGCCGGAAGTAAAATGAAAAAACACCAACATTAAGGAAACCCATTACCCAGTGCAAACAACAAGCGTTCAAAGGGTGTTTAAAGAGAGGCTCTTTGAGAGCCACACTGGCACTCCTCAAAATGCAGCCATGCTAGAAGGGTGTTTTGATCCAAGCAAGCCATCGTCTTTGCCTCAAGCTGTTGTCCCTGGCAACCATTTATGGTTTCTAAGAATACACTGAATCCAGAAGCTTTGTGTGATTGCCACTGCTGGATGATAAGTGAGGGTGAAGGTGGGAAAAACTGCAGTTGACCCAGAGTGTGTTAATGAGTATGGAAATTGGGTATTGTACAACAGATCTGATCGCAGATAGATGTTCTGTCAGCACAGCAAGTGCAGAGCTGCCATATGCCTTGAACAGAAAAACATTTTATTGATGCAGCCTGACATATTCAATATTAATTGTCTGCTGAAAGTCACAGGGAAAGTAAAAAAGAAAATACATAAATAAATAAAAAAATGAATAATGTAAACTGTTCCTCAAGGGCCTTGCAAAGTAACTTTGGAAATCATTGTCAGTGTTGTTATTGTTGACTACAACTAAACCTAAAACTACTAAAATTGTTTTTGGTAACTGAAATGAAGCTGAGATAAAATATAAACATTAGTAGAAAAAGTTGAAAAAAGCATGCAATAAAATTGCTTAAACTAAAATTAAATTAAAAATATAAAAATGAAAACTAATTCAAAATATGATAATAGTATATATAAATACTAAAATAACAATCATTATGATTGAAAATTCCATGCAGGTGTAGCACTCCTAAAATTTGTGGTTAGTTCTTGAGAAGCTGTTTATATCAATTTCCAGCTTTGTATATTCTTCTTGTCAACATCTCTGCCATGTCAATGAACTTCTCATTGACACATAAAAATGTTTTGCTTCTGGTCTAAGTGTTAGAACTATGTGTGTCTGTGCTTCTTACTGGATATCATTTGAGCCTCTATTTTACTGTAAGACCCCTCATTTTGCTTGGCTTCAGGTCATCCATGTGTGGGTAGAACCGTTACAACTCTGAAAGAACCCAATGTTCCCCATCAGCCCAGTAGAACAAGTCCACACCGCCTGGCCCTGAGCGAAACCTCCAACGGGAGTGTAAACAAACACACTTGTATGAAAGCGTCTCTATCTCCATTTACCAGGAGGTGTGTTTATTTACCGGAGAGCCAGTGGAGTAAACACTGCTACCATACATCTTTCTGTCTTGGCACCCCTTTCAAAGCACTCTGAAAATTAAGAGCCAATACACCATCTCTTTTTGACCTGCCTTTCAATTCCAGTTTTTTTTTTCAACATGCATCATCTTTGTGCATCCAAACAGAGTGCATTTTCACAGATAAATAAAAATGATAGAGCGCTTGTATTGAATTCCTGCATAGAAACCTATAAAAATACAGTTGGACTTTTTTCTGCAAGTTCTTCACTTTTGTGATAACGACTTAACTGATTGTACATCCCACTTAATGCACTGCACCAGAAATGGACATTAAATATTAATTTGAGTTTAAATGATGTTATTATGTATGAAGAAAAAGATCATAGAGTGAAACGAGAGACATGAAACATCTGCATGGCAACAGTGAATTACACAGTTCATCTGTGATTATACAAAAATATGTATGCATATATATATATATATAAATATATATATATATATATATATATATATATATATATATATATATATATATGCACATATATATATATATATATATATATATATATATATATATATATAAATAAATGAAATACACATTTTTGTATAATAAATAAAATTGTTTAGTATATTATATTAAAAAAAACTAAATTCACACTGATCTGCAATGTAATCATATGTATACATAAAATTATATTTTTTAACGTTATATTTTAGGTCAATCTGAATTGAGGACTAACCAGCTAAACTAGCCTGAAAACGTGCACTAATGTAAGCAGATCTTCTCAGCAGAGGATGTTCTGATATAGCGAGTGTAATGGCTGGTTGTTTACCCTGCAATCATCAGAGCTCTTTACGCACTCGGCCGCTGTAAGAGGCTGGATTGTTAGGAGATGCTCTAATCTGCTCTTCTGTTTACTAACCACTGTTTATTAGCTAATACATGAGTCATCTCTGAGTGTCTGTGATGAAGAAAAACGAGGCAGGGCTGCACACATATGCTCAGTGTGTTTTATAATGAGATGTGTGGTTGTGTGCGGTAGCTTTGGCCCGCTGCCGTCCCCCACTGTGTGTGTTCTTCCTCTGTCTGCTCTTGTGTATTTTAATGAAGCCATTTACTCACAAATAGTGGAACAAATAAATTATTTAACAGTGTTTTGTCTCCAAGAGCTAATAAACAGCATTCTCGTGCATTTACCGGCACATGCGTGGAACGCGGCCAGTTCTGCTGGGATATCTGTGTGTGTACGTCTCACTAAAGTGTGGTCATGAGACAATAAAATTACATCAAATATATCTCAATTCTGTACTGTCATCGTGTGGGAATGTGTGTGTATGCTCAGGGTTTTGCTGCACTGTCTAGTCACATTCATAGACTAAATTTCAGTCCGTGCCTCACACAAAGCTGTCTCGTGACTTTAGAAGCCTTGAATATAATACATGAGCCACACAGACTACTTATAACACATTTTTTGCTTCTTTTTAGAGCTCAAAAGCAACTCTTCCCATTCGTTATATGGAAAAGAGCAGCCAGGGCAGGAAGAAAAAATCTTACGGGTTTAGAACATTATGAAGGTGAGTATATGATGAAAATTTTTTTTAAAGGGATAGTTCACCCAAAAATGTAAGTTCTGCTATTAATTACTCACCCTCATGTCGTTCCAAACCCGAAAGTCCTTTGTTCATCTTCAGAACACAGATTAAGATATTTTTAATGAAATCCGAGAGCTTTATGACCCTGCATAGACAGCAACACAACTAGAAACATAGTAAGGACATCGTTAAAATAGTCCATGTGACATCAGTGGTTCAACCATAATTTTAAGGCGCTACAAGAATACTTTTTGTGTGCAAAGAAAACAAAAATTACAACTTCATTCAATGATTTTTTCCGTGTCACTCTCCGCCCCCATTAACGAGCTTTTGGATTTCATCATATCATAATGTAAGTATCTTTAAGTATTAAGTAAAATTAAATTAAATGATCAATCAAAACCTGCATAAAAATAAATTTAAAATATACAAATATTTCACTCATAAAGACAGTCACTTGTATAATTCCTAAAGAAATCAATGTTTTTGAACAAATCAGTTGAGTGAATGATTCATTGCCTCACTCATAAGCTGCATCCAAATATGCATACGTCCCTACTATAGTAGGCAAAAAAACAGTATGTTAAAGAGTATTTCTGAATTCATAGTTTTCATAAAACAGTCAGCACATACACACATTTATACAATATGGAACATACTCTTTTAACGGTCATGATGTAAATCTACTCAGTATGTGACACAGCTATAAAAATTATCACTTGTTTAGTTTGTTAAAGGGATAGTTCACCCAAAAATGAATTCAAAAAACAATTCAAATGGTTTACTCATAATAACAGTGTAACTTGCAGAAGGATTCACTAAAACCTAAACTAACCCCTGCCACTGTCTTAACATTAATAGAATAACAACAACAAAAACAAACAAAGATCCATATCCATCAGGGTGTCCGAGTCTGCTGTGTGTGTTTGGGTTCCCCTGCTAAGTAAACCCAGGGCCATGCCACACTCAGTTAAGAATAGATAGCTGCAGGTGTGTGTCTGCAGTTATCTCTGTTCATATATGGGAGACACTGTGTGTGTGTGTGTGTGTGTGTGTGCGCGCGCACAGGCATATGCTCAAGAAAGCACTTGCAGACATGCTTCTGATATCTACCGTCTCCAGGGAGAAAAATGTGTGAAATATTTAAGATGGAATATGGAGGAAATCCCTCTCTCTCCTTCTTCTTTGGCTTCACACCTCTCTTTCGCTCTTTACTTATTTCCCGTTTCAGGTTGCTACTTCCTGTCAGGTTGGCTAGTGCCAGTAGCTGGTCTCTCTCTCTCTTTCTGTTATTGAGAGGAGCACTGAGGGGGCAGCTGTTGTGCTGTCTGTGTATCAGAGCTGCTAAACATTCCCCGGCTGCTCAGCTGTCATCAACGGCTGTGGACCGGAGGCCTCTGTATGTGTGTGTGTGTAAGAACCAGTGTGTGAATGAGTGTGGGTGAAAGAGAGGCTGTTTGTGCTGAAAGTGGTGAGTGTGAAAGATAGTATTCATACTGGTGAATGCTGATGATTTGAACTTGTATCTATGCACTGTATATGCATGAAGTATGTATTTATTACAACTGGCAAAGTTGTAAAAAAAAATCTTTCCGTGCAATATGCAGAGGCAACTGATTTAGGCAACTGCAAGTCATTTGTTGAGGTCACTAAGATTTCTTTTGAGAGAAAATAATACTTTTATTCAGCAAGGATGCATTAAATGTAAATTTATAATGTTTTACAATTATTGTTATTTATAAAGATTTATAGACTGCTGTTCTTTTGAACTTTCTATTTATTAAAAAATCCTGAAAACAGTGTATCACAGTATCCATATTTGTAATATTTCATAATTGTATATTTGATCAAATAAATGTTATTTATTAAATGTTAATATTATATATAACAACTATGAATACATATAGTTTGTGCATAAAGATTTATATTTCATATAACTGCTGTTCTTTTTGAACTTTGTATTTATCAAAGAATCATGAAAACAATGTATCCCAATATCCATAAAAATATAAAGCAGCAAAACTATTTTCATCAATGATAATAATAAATATTTCTTAAGCACCAAATAAATTACATTTAAAAATATAAAGTAGAAGACAATTATTTTAAATAGTAATATTTCATAATATTAGTTTTACTGTATTTTTGATCAAATAGATGTTATTTATTAAATGTTTATATTATATATAACATAACTATATATACATAGTTTATGAATTAAGAAGATTTATATTTCACATAACTGCTGTTCTTTTGAACTGTCTATTTATCAAAGAATCATGAAAAACTGTATCACAATATCCATAAAAATATAAAGCAGAAAAATTATTTTCATCAATGATAATAATAAATGTTTCTTGAGCACCAAATAAATTGCATTTTAAAAAATAAAATAGAAAGCAATTATTTAAAATGGAAATATTTCAGAATATTACAGTTTTTACAGTATTTTTGATCAAATAAATGGTATTTATTTATTAAATGTCAATATTATATGTAGTTTGTGCATAAAGAAGCACAAACAGTCTGTTGTGATAAAGAAAAAGAAAAAGCTTCCCATATCTTGATATCTAAGTCTTTCACTGCAAATTCATCTGTCCCTTGACAGAAGCGAGTCAAATCAGACAGACGGTAACATAGACAGGTTGTGTAACATCCCTATTATTCTCAAAAAGCAATTGCATTTTGCAAGTTAAAAGAAAATATGACCCTGAATATATGAAAGTTGGTGGTTAGATACTGTATTGGGTCACCACTTGATGTCCAATATAAAATATGGGTCCTGAAGTAAAACCAGTTGATGTAAAGGACGGACACATACACCTTGCCTTAGGCTCTGTTTCTGTGCTGCAGTTATTGAGGCTTATAAAGCACTGATGCAGAGACTAGACAGATTGAAGCTCTCTTCATCTCTCATCTGTTGCAGAGGGACAAAGGTCATGTGTAAATCACTCTCCAACTTCCTCTATCTCCCTCTCTCTCACACTCAGGGCAAAACCATTCAATTAAAATATTCTGTTGGACAGAGAGAGAGAGAAAGAGATGGTTGAGGGACATTTAATCTACATGTAATAAGTCTAAGAACACATGTAGCACATTTAAATATCAACAAGCTATTATTCTGACAAGAGCTGTTATTTTCACATCACATAACATGAAATTAAGATCAGTAAAATTAAATAGCAGACCATTTCACTGTGACATTCTTTTCAGGCTGCATTATACGACTCTAGGCTAAAGCCTCATTACACGGCAGACCGAAATAACGTCACATACTCACAACAGAAATGTATAGGGAACAAGGGTGTGTCTCCAAAGGCTATTTCCAGTCCTGGAGTCAGTCAAGCTGTTATTATCAGCTCCTAATGTATTGTGAACCATTGTGAACCAAATGTTACTCATTTTATATCAGCTTGCTGAGAGAGAGTTAGCAGCACAGTGATTGCCACAGTATGAGGGACAGCGAATGATCTGCCTTCTGTCTCTTTCTCTAACCAAGCTCTATTGCTATTGCTTGTTTTTATTCAGTTGTTAATAGAATTTTTACTTTGCATAACAACATAAACAATTTAAAAAGGGCTGTGCCAATCTCAGCTGGTTTAAGATGGTATTCAACTGGATAGGGTTGCACCAGCCATTCGTAAGTTCTTACTTAAATTAGAACCTTAAGTCCACACTAGAAGCTTAGTAACTACTAGCTAGTTTGTAACTAAATCCATACATTATTTGGTTGCACCAGTTGTTCGTAAGGCAGGACGTAGCTAGTAGTTCATAAGCTCTTTGTAAAGTAATGCGTAGTCGCATAACATGATGTTTACCCTAAATCCTCCAATAGAAACCTTCAAATACGCTAGCAAAACTTGTTTAAATGCTATGAATGTTAATTTATCCTTCATTCTAACTTCTTTTGCCTCACATATACTAACGGTAAAAACAAAGTTTACATTAAAAACGATACATTAATAACATTAGTCTACATTTAAGCTATTTTTATATGTAAATAACATTCAGAAACTGTATTTGAAATAAATAAGGATCAATAAATACTGACAAAAACAAGAAAACATAAGAAATGCCATTTATTTATTATTTCATCTGACATGCGCAAACACGGACCGAAGCGTACAGAGGCGCACTGTAGATGGGGTGTTGAAGACGCGCTAAAAAAGAAACAAAATATGTTTATTCACATATTGTTCTCCCTCTCTTATGTACGTGAGTGTAAATGTCAGCAGCATCATATACAAATGTACAATCATTTGGAATGTCAATAAAGCGCATTAAACTTTAAAACAGATAGAACGAGAGAAAGGCAGAGCAGAGCGAGAGAGAATGAGAGAGAAAATTAGTATATTGCACACTGAATCTTCCCTTCCCAAATGTTATAAAATTAAAGAATTTAAATGAATTATATAAAGTATTCTGGCTTTTACACAGCCCCATGTAATACTTGATTCTGATTGGTCAGTTGCATCATTCAGTGGTCAAATATTTCTAAATTTTAACTGTTGCCCATAGCAACACTGTATAAACCTACATTGCAGTGCTTGTGTTCCGTTTTCTATCTACAGTAATAGAATAATCACAAAACCATTATCACAAAATAAATCCCTTCACGCTGATACAAGACCATGAAATATAAAAATTAGCCTTGAATGCCACTATTCTCTGGAGGATCATGGGATGTCGTGTGACACACATATAAAAAGTGAAATTAGAGATTAAAATGCAAGAAGATGATGCACATGTATTATGAAACATTTGCCGTTTGTATTGCTATAGTACAACATTGCATGTCAAGTGATTTCGAATTGTTTAGGCTCAGCCCCATATGGCTACAATCCTAGAATCACCCCTGAGTGAAATAAAAGCCTAAATGATCCTCTTGCAGAAAAAGAGATGGGTAAATGGATGAAAGCAAGAAGGAGGAGAGAGTGTGGGAGGACCAGTCCAAACCTCATCTTATTATAGCAGAAACTGGATGCCATCTGTGACATACACAAACATTCTTACTCCTTCCAGATCCCGTTTTTCTCTCAGTTTATGCTGTGGTAAACCCTGGATGTTGTGGTTTGCGTGTGTGGTTACGTGTCCAAGCTGATGTTTTAATCTGAACTGAGGTTCTTTTTTTACTACACAACAGTATGATTGTCAGGATTGTTTTGTTTTGTGTTTCCCTACCTCTTGTATGCCCTTATTTGGTTCTGTTCCTGTTCCTATTGTTATTAGTTAATTCTCTTCCAGCTGTGTTTACTTAATTATCTCGTTTATGTTGTGTATTTATAGTGTGTTCTGCCCTGTGTTTCCGGTCCAGTATTGTACGTCATACCTCGTCCTTTGTGAGTGTCTTCCCTGCCTGTTATCTGTACTAATCTGTTGAATTATTAAAGACTCTAGTTTTGGAGAATTCCTTGTCTCCCCGTTCCTGGCTTGCGTGTCTCCTCGTGAATCGTGACAGAATACCGAACCGTACAAACTAAGCGGCGCTCCGTCTCCCCGTTTTGTTTTCCCCATTTTTGAAAAGTTTTGTTTTCCTGGTTTTTCCCTCTCCCCGTGGCATGGAATTCGCTGCTCTCTCAAGCACGCTGCCGTTCGCGGCTCACTCAAGTCCGCCGTCGCTAGCTCAAGCCCACCACCCTCTGCGGCTGGTCCCAGCCTGCCAGTCAGACTTCAGTCTAATTCGGCTGCCAAGCGCACCGCCGTCAGCGGCTCACTCAAGCCCGCCGGCCACTCTTCAGTCAAGTTCGGCTGCCAAGCCCGTCACCGTCCGCGGTTCCCTCAAGCCCGCCGGCAGATCCTATGGCAAGCCCATCGGCGGTTCCTGTGGCAAGCCCGCCAGCGATTCCTATGGCAAGCCCGAAGTCAAGCCCGCCGGTCGCGGCTCCTCAAAAGCGCTTGCCAGAGCGTCCTCCAGTGCTCGCTCCTCGAAAGTGCCTTCCAAAGAGCCCTCCAGTCCCCGCTCCTCGAAAGTGCGCTCCAGTGATGGCTCAAGCCCCTGACCAGAGTCCAGTGATGGCTCCAGCCCCTAAGCAGAGTCGAGAGATGGCTCTAGCCCCTGACCTAAATCAAGTCATGTCCCCAGAAGTCTTGTCGTGTCCACTGGAACAAATCTTGTCGGTCTTGTCGTGTCCGTTAAGGTTCCTGAGAAGTGGGCTGCTTCTCTTGTCATGGCCACGGAGGCCATTCCCAAGCCGCTTGCCTCTCTGGCTGCCGCAATGGAAGCGGATCCTGAGTGCACCCCTAAAAAGGCCCCGGTCACCACGTTCAGCCCAGGAAGGGCTGTGGGTCTCATGTCCGGCCCAATAGGGACCTCAGATTCCGAGCCTAGCCCAGAGAGGGCTCCTGTTCCAGTGGATAACCCACGAAAGACTCCAGTTCCTGTGTTTAGCCCATGGAGGGCTCCAGTTCCTGTGTTAAGCCCAGATAGGGCTCCTGTTCCCGAGGTAAGCCCAGTGAGGGCTCCTGATCACCAGTTCAGCCCAGGCAGGGCTCCTGATTCCCCGTACGGCCCAGGGAGGGCTCCTGATCCCCAGTTCAGCCCAGGGAGGGCTCCAGATCCCCAGTTCAGCCCAGGGAGGGCTCCTGATCCCCCGTTAAGCCCCGTAAGCTCCTCCAAGTATTTTTTTTTTTTGGGGGGTAGTATGGCTTTAGCCGTAGAAGCCGGGGCTGGGGCTGCGGCCTCCTGAGTCCCCTGATCCGCCATGGCCTCCTGAGTCTCCTGATCCTCCATGGCCTCCTGAGTCTCCAGACCTGCCATGGCCTCCCGAGCTTCCTGCTCCATCGTGGGTCCTGGAACGGGCGCCGCCCTGGAGGCCGTCTGTCCTGTTTCCGTGTCCTTGTTCCTGGAGGCCTCCAGAGCGCCCACCCCCCCTCCCCATTGGATGGTATATGGAGCGAGGACGTGCCTTCCGGAGGGGGGCGTAATGTCAGGATTGTCTTGTGTCTTGTGTTTCCCTTCCTCTTGTATGCCCTTATTTGGTTCTGTTCCTGTTCCTGTCATTATTAGTTAATTCTCTTCCAGCTATGTTTATTTAATTATCTTGTTTACGTTGTTTATTTATAGTGTGTTCTGTCCTGTGTTTCCGGTCCGGTATTGTACGTCATCTCTCGTCCTTCGTGAGTGTCTTCCCTGCCTGTTATTTGTACTTACCTGTTGAATTATTATAGACTCTAGTTTTGGAGAATTCCTCATCTCCCCGTTCCTGGCTTCCGTATCTCCTCGTGAATCGTGACAATGATAAGCCTCTCTCTTTTTCGTTGTGTCATTTTCTGTCACACACTCCAGACAACTTTGGCTGGTGTCCCAGAGCCCTCTATGAACACACACCTTTCACCTCGCCTGCTTTATGAGTCATGCAGCAATGCGGTGACACTGAGAGCAGCCACATTTGTTCCCCCCGCTAACTCCTTCACCTGTTATCAGCCTTCAGCACACATTTACACCAGCACTATTTACTCCTGTTCACTGTGTATGTGTGTTTTAATGGGATCATATAATGGAAAGCTGGATTATTTTGCTATTCTGAAACAAAAGAGTGCAATAATATTACACGGACACAGGCAAACGTTCACAATGCAAAGCTCCCTCTGTTCATCCAGACTATTTATTAACGTTAAGGTTCAAAACCGGCTTGGTGTTGAAACTGGGAAACAGTTCTTGAGAAATAGTCGTGGTTGTGGCTAGTCATAACAAAGAGGTCATGGTTTGTTTGCTGTAACTACATTATCTGCACCTTTTTTCAATGTAGGGTGAACATCCTCTTTTTCCCAGACATGTCCTGGCCGTGATTTCTAAATTGCCTAAAATGTTTGGGTTTTGGTTTTCTTTACCTATTGACATGCTCTAATTGTGCAGGCATTGTACGTAATTGACCAATCGTGCTGTGCGAGAAGGTGGGATCGACAGAGAACGATCAAAGCAATGCAAATACACGTACAAAACCCAGAAGTTTTAGGCAATTTAGAAATCCCAGCCAGGATAAAGAGGACATATGGTCACCCTACATTGAAAAAAGTTGTATGGTTATTGTATGGTATGGTTATGCTAAAAGTTTTTGGTGCAAGATTGACAATTTAAGTGGATTTCATTGCAAAATATTAAAAAGTGAAAAGTGATGGCGTATTTTTGCAGGCTAATCAGGAAGTTAGCATCACCCTTGTTCCCTCAACAAAAGCTCAAGAGGATTTTTCCATTGGCTTTTGGATTATCGCAAAAAATAACCTGTAACAAAAGTTTAGGATTCTTATGTTTTGTTCATTAAGAATCTTAACAAATAAACAGAACTTTTATGAATTTTAAAGCCTAAATACAATCACCAGAAGTAAAAAGCTAAAGTTAGCTTATAAACGAACTACACCACGGTTGCATGACTTCAATATCACTACCACTAAGCTTCTGACAAATCTTTTAATCTTTATTTAAAGTGTACACCTTGGTAGGTTTTAGTTAGAATAGTTTGCAAGGTGCGAGTATAAACACAACAAGGCTGTGAAAGTGTTTCCTTTTTGGCATGATGATGTTTAATGTCCCCCACAACCTCTGAAGGGGGGGGAATGTTTTAACTGCAGAACTTATTTAAGGCGTACTAAAACCCGTTTAAATAAACCATTGACTTCAGGAAGATGGAACTGGAAGTGCAAAAGCTAACTTCTTTTCTGTTTTTAGGATTCATTCCTGCAGCACTCTATTGTTATTACAAATTTTTTACCATTACTGCTTTTCTCCGGTTTGCCAGGTCTATGGTTTGATCCTGCGGTTTGAGGGTTTTACATCTTGCACAAATTAAATGTGAATATAAGAAAACTTGACCAACCAACAACTAGTGAAAGTTCTGAAAGTCAAACCATTTATAATGGACTCTATTTTTGAATGAAACTGACAGTGCAAGTGTGGTTAATGTTACAGTGAATTTACAAGTGAAATAGGCCTATATATGAAGTAAAAGCTGTATATATTTATGTATTTATATAACCCAAGCAACCCCTGCAGCATGCCTCAGTCGTACTTTGTAAATAATAAAGTACATCTTTCAGTGGCAACTCTGTGAATGTAATGTTTTTTTAAAAAAACATTTTAAATTGTAATGCTGCTACTTACATTATACAGTAGGTCTACAAATAATTTGAAATGGCATAAAAGGGAATCTGTGTTTATTAGTTTTTAGGCCTTGGTATTGAGCTGCTTTTGGCCTAGTTTTAATTGGTGATAGAGCTGTCTTTGTCGCACAGACCTGACAATGCTGTTCTCCTCCCTGATGTGCACATAATTATGTGTTTGTATGAAGTTCATTGTTTTAGCCCTGCTTGTAGGAAACCACAGGGCTCAGTCTAGCACTGTTCTGCTATTTGTCCTGGATCTGGACTTGACGCTTCCCACAGTGTGCCTCAGTATGAAGTCCAGTGTTTCTCTCTGCTAAGCTTTACATCAGTCATTTCTCTCTCTCTCTCTCTGTCGCCCTCTCAATTACGGTGGGATTTGAATGAAGATCTTAAGCTCTGTAAGCTGGACTGATACAACCCTCTTCCACCTGATCCTATTACACACACACACACACACACACACACACACTCTTGATATAAACCTACGATATGGAATGTAAACACACTATAATTAAAACGATACATAGTGACATATTTCTGAGCTAAATGTCTTTTTTTATGTAAAATATGCAGCAGACAAACACACATGGTATGTGTTTATATAACTGTATATACATTATGACGAGCTCAAACAAACTGAATAATTAAGCTACAATATTTAGATCACAAGGTACAGACAGCTTTGATGCAATGCATGCATGGATTCTGTACATTCCTGTTGTAACTGGTGAAGCATGCTGCTAGCAACACTAAAGTCATGGGTTTGATTCGCAGGGTACTGATACAAATTTGCAGAATGCACACTGCAAAAAAAAAGAAAAAAAAAAGAAAAAAGTTTTTTTTGGGTGTTGTTTTCCTATAGTACAATGCCTAAAGTAAAAATAAAAATAAAATAATAAAATAGAAACAAGTATTTATGGTTTATTCTTATTTCTTAAAAAAATATATATATAAATAAAAAATGTAGTTTTATTTTAGGCATAAACCATAAACATGCCTAAATAACTTATGCCATTTTACTTTTCATGTACATTTATTTTATTTTAAGGATGTTTCAATATTTTTACTCGCCAACAGGTCCAAAATACCAAGAAATAGTCCAGGTGATATGTGAAAATAATGTTCACTTTTTCATAAAAGCATGAAAGTTGGTGCACTTGTATAGTTTGCGGCTCTAAACATTTTCAGAAATGGAGCCATCGCAAAAACACTTTGTGGTTGCCATGGCGACCATTTTACTTTCCGCCATAACCAAATTATGTATCTTGTGTCATATCTCCTGAACCAAACATAACACAGAAAAGGTGATGTCTACCCCTATGTTTTGATAGTCAAGGAATACAATGATACCATATACAAAAACATAAACTGTTTAGGTGAAGAGTTAATGGTGAAATTAGAAATGTGAGAAGAAAATCACAGTATCTGAGCATCACAGTATTACAGCATTTACAAAAGTCCATATTATGGCTATTATTTTTTTCTTTCTTTGATAATTAACTAATATTTTATTCAATAATAAAGATTCAATAATAAAGAACAATAAAGATTGTTTTCAAGAATACTATCATATATTTCAGAGATCATCTGAAATAAAAAAATTATCTCAGGTAAGTGTATTTTTCCTTACCTCTCAGAGTCAGGTAGGCGGTAGTGCGTTTCCAATACATTCTTGTTCTCTCTCAACAATGCTCTAACATCACTCGCATACGGCAACACAATCAGGTGAACAGTTAATGGTTAATTCAGTGACTTTATGAGAAGGATTACAATGAAATTTCAGAAGATGCAGAATGAAATTTCAAACATATTTCATGTAAACTTAATTTACAGTCACTCTCTGGGGCCAGAGTTGTCTATTATGTTGTCCACAAGGGGGAAGCCAGAGTCCTGAACACTGGCAGGTACACGCAGGTGAACCACTAATATATGATGTAATGGGTAGAATAAAATTTGTGTGTAGGGTGCGGTGCGAGTGCGGGCTAGATGGGCAGATAGATCCAGTAGAATAAGAACTGATGATTTGTAATCAGTTTTTGCTATCTGCAGGGCTACAGTGACCGACAGCAAAGCAGTCTCAGTTGAATGGCCGCTGCCGAAACCTGATTGGTTAAAGTTCAGTTGGTCATTCTGTGAAAGAAATAATGTAACTGTGTCTATAAAGGTGTGAACCAAATGGTCCATTCTATTAGAATAACAAAGGAACAGCATTCCTCAAGAACATCTTGTAGATTGCAGGATCTCCAGTGGGAAGGTCCTAACAATACTGTTTCTAGCCCTTTTGTCCTCAGGTATAAAATTATATTGTTTGAAGGAAGACATGCTAACATCGCTACTGAAGAACTGCTATACTACCATCTTCAATAAATTCTTCTCTCCACAAAAATTTTGGTCAAGCCTACTTAATTTTTAGTAATAGAGAAATCTAGTACATTGGTGAGCCAACCAAAAGACTGCTCAGTAAAAATACAGTAAAGATGGGGCAACTTTTTAGGTTAAAAGGAGTAGTATGCACTGGCCAGTCTAGACAGATATTGTCTCGACAAGAAGTAAAAGTGGATCATAAAGTGTCAGTTGCTGTATTTATATCCAGAGATGAGAAATGGGTGAGTGAGGGGATGACACTACAGAGGAAAGATGGAGGGGTGAAAGGGAGCGTAGGTTTTGCCTAAAAGTAACTAGGGGAATTGGTGGCACTCAGGTAGTAATATGTAGGTTAAATGTAATAAAGAAATGAGCAGAGATGTCTAGAGGTTTTACTAAATGTTGTCTGTGATACAACTGCATATGTAAATTAAGTCAAGCTGGTTGCCTGATTTGTTAGTGCTTGTGAGTGGTAAGCCTTTTGAGATCGAATGAAGCTAGGAGTGGAAGTGGAAGTCTGCAGTGTAAGGCTTCTCCAGATGGATTTCGAAGTCACCAAAGACTACAAGTGGACTGCTATCCACAGAGAATGAGGACAGCAGCCCATCCAGCTCCTATATAAAGATGCCCAGTTGACCAGGAAGGCGATAAATCATTACAATATGGAGTTTAACAGGAGCTGTTACCATAATAGAATGAAACTCAAAATAATTTTTCTTTGCATAGGGAAGAGTGGGTTGAGTATTTCCAATTATTAGAAATGAGAAGACCAGTACCCTTCCAACCTGATGGGGCGTGTGAGAGAAAGGGAAGTTGTTGGAGAGAAAAGCAGTGGTTGATGAGTCTTCTGGATGAATCCAGGTCTCAGTCAAGCCCAGGATACTAAGAGTAGAAGTAGTGAGAAGCAATGGCCAGAATGAAGTTCGTTGAAAGCTGACTGACAATTCCAGAGACCCACAGAAAATGACAGAGGTGCAGTAGAAGAGGTGCAGATAGGACACAGTTTAGCAAGATTGCGTTGCCGTCTGCGTGTGATGTTAAAGCATTGTTGAGAGAGAACAAGAATTTATTGGAAACTACCCGACTCTGCCTGAGAGGTAAGGAAAAATACACTTATATGAGATGATTTTTTTTTATATCTCTGAATCTCTGAAATAAATGATTGCATTCTTGAAAACAATCTTTTATTGTACTACTGAATAAAATATTAGTTAATTATCAAAGAAAGAAAAAAACTGATAGCCATAATATGGACTTTTGTAAATGCTGTGATACTGTGATGCTCAGACACTGTGATTTTCTTCTCACATTGCTGATTTCACCATTAACTCTTCACCTGAACAGTTTATGTTTTTGTATGGTATCATTGTAATCCTTGACCATCAAAACATAGGGGCAGACATCACCTTTTCTGTGTTATCATGTTTGGTTCAGGAGACACAAAATACATAATTTGGTTATGGTGGAAAGTAAAATGGTCGCCATGGCAACCACAAGGTGTTTTTACGATGGCTCCATTTCTGAAAATGTTCAAGGCCCTAACCTTTACAATTGTACCAAGTTTCATGCTTTTATGAAAAAGTGAGCATATCACCTCAAATTTGGCACATTTCACCTAGACTAAAGAAAAGGATTTTTTTTAAATGTGATGAAAATGTGTTTCATTAGATAAAAGAGTCTGTCAAATCTCTAAAAATAATAGATACAAAGGAAAGTGAAATGAAGACAGAGGCAAAAGGCCTGTTACTCAAAGAAACATAGGGACGAAAAAGAGGAAAATTTGGGAGAAAATAAACAGACAGAGAGAGGAGTTTGAGAACATCTCAGTTCTTCCTGGTTCTCCGTTGAATTATTTATTGAAAATTTACACATCAATGACCGTCTATCTGTCTCTAGCTCCCTTCTCTTCTATATTTCTCTTTTTTCACAACTATATTGATGTTGATTCTTAAATCTGTTTTCTGAGGGGCTGAATATGCGCTTGAGATTTATGTTACTCTGTGTTAGTGTTTTTATGGCTGTGGGAGTGTTTAAGAGAGTCTGCTGTGTGTACAGAGAGAGACTATGAGCATATGTGTATTGTAATTGTACATAGTGTGTACGTGTGTCCTTTCGCCATTAAAAGAACGGCAAATAACAAAGCTAGACAAACTGTTCCTTTCATCCCTCAGCTTTGGGCTGCCTGAGCCGTGCACTCCATTAAAAACCACTCACCCCTTAAAACCTTGCAGCATGCAATGCAAAATAAACACGTTTTCTCTCATTACATCAGTGCGGGATTCACTTTATTCCCTGATAATACGCCAGTTAATCCTGCTTTCATTCTTTCAAACACTTAAAATACTCATTTAACTGTTTTTGAGCTTAAACAAATAGTGTTTTGAACTTTAGCAGCTGCGCTAACATCAGAGCTCCATTCCCATACGCAGGTGGAGAGGGAAAATCAAACCTTTCTTCGTTTTCCCTCCCTCTTGATGTCCTGTTTTTCCATCTCAGTCTACTTGTGTTTTCTCTTGAAATATGACGATCTTTGACATCTCTCTTTATGGCATGTGGGGACAAAGTTTGAAAATCCTACATAATGCAGTGTGCATTCTTTCCTTATAAGGTTTAAGGCACTAAGGTCTATTACATTAAAGTTTTTAAATATACTTCTATATTGCAATAATTCCATGTGCAATCTTCAAATTAATGTAGAAACAACACAAAGACAGTATATTTTTAAATATTTGTTTAGTGGCATCTTTTTTATGACTGAAGGCGAGTATCACTGATACTAATACTGATGTCTCTATGAAATAGATTTTTTTCCCTAAATATTTAATCATTGATTATAGCCATTCAACATTACAGTATAAATGAGAGCTATCAATTTTAAAATTTATTAGACTTTAAAAAATAACAACTTATAATTTAACTTAAAAATCTTCACATAAACCCATTATAATAAATGTCATATTTACCTGTGCCCTTCAGCAAGTAGGAAATATATAGAAATTGAATAAATTTATCAGACACGACATTCTAAATTAAATATAGATGAATCCTTAAAGCTACAAAAGTTATTGATTTCCCCTTTTTCTTTTGTTCTTTGATTAATAGACACAGAAACTGGTTTATTAGGTTTTTTGGCTGCTATTACTTTAAGATCTTCCGTTGCTGAACGTGACGCGGAGCTGATAGTATGCATAGTATTTTCTCATAACCTTATATATTATTGTGCTTTAATATTGTCACCTGTACCGTTTCCACGCTCATTTGACTCGCGCCTGGCGCTGAGGTGAAGTGGAGTGTGCGTCTGAAAAGTCTCCCATTTGATGTGGTCACAAAGACGTTCTGCGTCTAAATAAACGCAATTCTTGTCAAGAAAAAAAGAGACAGAAGCAGCAGTTGTGAGTGGGGTGGCCAAACCTAACTCCGTCCCATGTAAACTGCGTTAAATATTTTTAACGCCGTTAAACTGGAAAAATTATATATATTATATATATAGAAAAATATTACATTAACAAATATTGTTTCACCAATAGGAAGTTAAAGGATGAAGAAGAAAAACATTACATCCAAAATAATTTTTTCAACATAAAAAAAAAAACATTAAAAAAAACTTCCAGAATTTGTTGAAATTATGACATTTCTACATTAATTTAATTTTTATATAATTAAATACAAATAAATAATGATTTATGCTTAAAATATTATTTTATTTTAGGTATAAACCATAAATTGAGAATCAGAGAGACAGAAGGAAGGAGTTGTGGGGAGAGGAAGAGATGATGTGTGGTTGAAGGATAAATACGTTTCATCTGTCACGGTTGACAAGAAGAAGAGGGGGATAAGGAGAGAGAGAGAGAAAGAGAGCTGCAGAGATATTAAATATCCTGTTTTGAACAGATGAACATGTAGGAGAATCTATCACGTAAAAACGGCTGACAGGTAATTCACATTACCACTATGTTTTATAGTCCTGACACATCTACAACCTGTGTGCCTTAATCATCACATGACGCCGTTGTCGCAATGCTACACCTTTACCGGCATCCTCACATTTACACTTACAACTTCACCAAAAACATTTGCCAAAAGTTTTTTCCACAGAAGAACCTGCTCCCGCAAAAGAGTGTTAACTGGCGACTAGCGTATGATTAAGCCTATGAAATATGTATGCTATCACCAATAAGACTCCCATTCATTTCTCAGCGGATTATTGAGTTGCTGCTCGAGTAATCACACTGACCCCTGCAGCTTCAAATATGACTATTATACTTCAGCCCGGCAGGACACGCTCATTTCATTGGTCATGTGACACCTCTTTGCTCCTGTAGACTTTGGATCGTGCTTGTGGAAATCTTTCCTACAGGCTAACGGTGATTCGTTCCTCACGACCGTATTTGCCACAGCTGTCTGGTGGGCTGCTGTGCATGTGTGTGTTGCCTGAGCATGCAGAGAGGTAGATCAAGTGTGTGACACCTGTGTAAACATATTGAACAGATAAATAACTCTATTAGAGGTCAGGACAAGGATAAGTGTGTGTGCGTATGCGCACGTTTGATGTCATTTATCAGCATGGAGAAAGAACGCAGTGTGATCTCATACCATTGTGACCGCCATCCGTTAACAGATGTTGGCTGTGTTTGTACACACACACACACACACACACACACACACAAACACAGTCTCCAGTAAGAATGTGAAGAATTCCCTTTCATTATATATGACGCAGACGGTGAGTCTGACATTCTGGCTGGATTCTAATGGAGAGGAGCAGGAGGATATTGTTTATCCAGCCTCTCAGAGTTCCAGAACCAGCGGCCTGAACCTGCTCACCTCCTGTCCAGCAGAGAGTCTGGGGTCATCAGAGAGGCCGATGATGACTGGTTCTCAGTGGTAATGGAGATCACAGTGCATCCTAGAGTTCTGTACAGTCTCTGTAACGTCTCCAGTAACTTGCGGCTGTTTGCTTTATCATCTAGCTAAACGTATTGCTATTATTTATTTATTTTTGTTATATATTATTTTGAACTTTTAGGCTCATATAGTGAAAACCTGCGGAAATCATGAGATTAATAGATCATGGTTATTTTATTCTGTTGAAAGCCATTATCAATTTTTTTTTTCACGTAATAGAAATGTTGGTAACACTTTACTTAAAGCCTTTATGTATAATGCATTATAAAAGTAGTTTTAATGCATTAATTATGCCTTGTAGTGCACCTTATAATGCATTGTACAATCTCATGAATAATTATAACCACAGTTAATACATTATAACACTTCATTATTACACTATGCATTTTAAATTCGGTTATAATTATTTACAAGAAGACAATGTATTACATCTCACATTATGAATAATTATAATGACTTTATAATGCATTATACATAAAGGCTTTACGTAAAGTGTTACTGAAATTTTATATAAAATAATATTTTTCAGATAATATTTTACACATATTTGAATGTCTCTTATGGTCACCAATGCTGCAATTATTTGATCAAAATACAGTAAAAACAGTAATATTGTGAAATGTTATTGCAATTTAAAATAACTTCTGTTTTTATATAATTTAAAATGTAATTTATTCCTGCAAAGCTGAATTTTCAGCAAAATTACTCCAGGCTTCAGTGTCATATGATCTTTCAGAAATCATTTTAATATACTGATTTGGTGCTCAAGAAATATTTCTCATTATCAATATTGAAAAAAGTTGTGCTGCTTGGTATTTTGGTGGAAACCATGATATATTTTATTCTTTGATGTATAGAGGGCATTTATTTGAAACAGAAATATGTTTACATCATAAATGCCTTTACTGTCACTTTTGATCAATTTAATATGTCCTTGCTGAATAAAAGTATTAATTTAATAACGTAGATGCAAATATATCGATGCCTCTATATTTTAGGAAAGAGGATCATCGAAAGCAGAGCATCATATTTGTCTGTGGCATCAGTTATAAATAGTATGAACAATATGTTAACAGTAATACAGCTTCATTCTGTTAGTCCAGTATAAAGACGGGGAATCAAAAACAGATAATCAACCAGACATAATTTATAATGCACCAACGCTGCCAAATATATGAGTGTGAAAGTGAATGTGTTTGAGTATAACATAACAGATGGAAGAGAATCCTCGCTAGTAGCAATTAACAGAGACCTTCTCATTCTCATTATCGCTATGGTTACAGAACTCATCCTGGTACAACCACATCTGTCCAACTCTGATACAGTGCTGTCACAGTATGAGTCTCACACACACACACACACACACACACGCAGAAGGTGTGATGGCTGCAGTTAGTCTCCGTCACTTGCTGTTTGTGACGCTGATCGATGCTCACCTCCGCTGGTTGCCACACTTTGTCTTTCACTGATGCAAAAATAATGATATCACATCGTAAACATGAGGTAAAGTCGCGCTCTCTCTCTCTCACTCGCTCTATCTCTCTCTATAGTGAAATAAACTCTAATTCCTTTCCAGTACATATACGCTTTCAGCTATACTCCTCTATAGCACTTAAGATGCTGTCTGCTTATCGGAAAGCGTCTCCTGGCACAGTCTGCATCACATCTATGCTGTAAATTGCCATCCTGCAAAATGCATATCAAGTCTCTTTCCTTGCCTACTATTTTTTCCAGAGACATGCAGTTTGGCAGTGTTTTCTGTCCATAAGGATACTCCTACCCACACAAGGAGACATATGTCAACATGACATCACAACACTGCCTGTGTCAATACCAAATGTGTTGAGTCAGTGCAGTTCAGGGAATGCTGAGGCGTGAAAACACACACACATATAAACAAACAAACAAACAAACAAACCACGTTCATTTTTTTGCGTGCAAACACCACAATGTCTACAAAATAGCTACTTATTATGATTGGGTAAAATTAAATCTTGTACGATTAATCGTGATCCAAATTCAAAAGATATCGATCTTGATATAAAACTTTATAATCAATCTTTTACTGCAGAGTCTACAACCACACGGCAAAATGAAGTTATATTAGTATATTATCATACAGCACAACAAATGTAGTCCGATACACAAACAATTCTTGTAACTGGTTCTTTTTAGTGAATCAAACACACAACAGTGCAGCCAGTGTAGTTTGAATTATTTTTAAACAGATTCTTTTTCGGTGAATCAAAAACATTTAGCACAACAAATATAGTCCAATACACAAAATTATAATATAAAAAGCTTTTTTTTTAATGATCAGTTCAGAAAGAAACAACTAAGAATTTGAAAATAAACTCACTGAATCCATCAGAATGATTACCGAATTAGAAGCTGAAGAAGGTTTGAAGTTGATATTTCACTTATAATTGTGTCTGCATATTAAACTAGGAAAGTTGAAAGTATTTTAACACTGAAAAAATTACACACTTCAGCTTTCAAAAAAATTTTTTTTTCACACTTCAAAACAACCAGCAGAAAGTCAAAGCAGATCTTTTTCAAGTTAGTTATGGATTTCTGAGCTCCTGTTTGAGGCCTTGTTAAAAATTTGGTTTAAAATTGAATTTTTAAAAAGGTTTCATAAATAATGCGTGGTAATGGTGGAAAAAAAATCTATGTGTATCTGCATATGTGTGTGTGTGTGTGTAAGTGAGTTGGCAGGGAGTGACAAAGCACACTGGGGCACATGAGTGTTAGCTGGCTGTTTGTTGACACGTAATTGAAGTTGCAGATGAGTGAGTTGCTATCTCAGCTTACTTACAAACCTACACACACACGGAGAGAGATAAGAAGAAAATGAGCTACAAGACAGAGAAATAAGTGAATCAGAGGTAAATGAGCGGAGAGGGAGCGAGGCAGAGCGGTGTCAATTTGCATCAGTTTCTCACTTGTGATCATGATTATAGCATAATATTCACAAAGTCACTAGCATCTATTTAACATCTGCGTGCCATATGGGTGCAAAATAATCCTGTTTTACAGTTCATAATAAGCGTATGTCACATAGCGACAAGTTGCATACTGCAGTACAGTTCAGACAACTGTTTTAGCATCATGAAGGGAAACATGACAAAACGCCTGCCATACTGATCCAAGCCCTCCGGTCAGTTCAAGGGGAGCCAAATTTTCCTCGACAAAGATTCAGACATGCAACTCTGTAAATGGAACGTTAAGCCCAGCAGCTCTGACTGATGAGAAATTTACAGAAATCTCGGTCTCTGTCTTTAACAATCAGGATGCTGATTTTACTAGAACTTTTTAATTGATTAATTAGGTTAACTAATTAACTTTTTTAACTAGTCTAACATTTTGCAGTATGAATGTTTTATTGCAGTATGAGATAGTTCATCCAAAAATGACAATTTTGTCATCATTTAATCACCCTCATGTTCTAGACCAGGGGTGGGGAACGTTGATCCTGGAGGGCTGGTGTCCCTGCAGAGTTTAGCTCCAACCCTAATCAAACACACCTGAAGCATCTAATCAAGGTCTTCAGGATGCAGTTGGGTATTTTTTTTACAGGGTTTTTCAGGGTTGGAGCAAACTCTGCAGGAGAGTGGCCCTCCAGGATCAACATTCCCCACCCCTGTTCTAGACCTTTATTACTTACTTTACTTTTGTCTGTGGAACATAAAAGAAGATATTTTGAAGACTGTTTTAAAAGGATTGTTCACCCAAAAATGGAAATTCTGTCATTAATTACTCACCCTCATGTCATCAGCAGCACACACATACATCATGGTACTCTCGTGAACGCGCGGCAGAGACTGAGACGGAAGAGAAAAAATTGTTGAATAAAATTGTTATTTTTGTTTTCTTTGCACACAAAAATTGTTCTCGTAGCTTCATAAAATTCAGGTTGAACCACTGATGTCACATGGACTATTTTAACGATGTCCTTACTACCTTTCTGGGCCTTGAACATGTCAGTTGTGTTGCTGTCTATGCAGAGTCAGAAAGCTCTTGGATTTCATCAAAAATATCTTAATTTGTGTTCCGAAGATAAACAAAGGTCTTATGGGTTTGGAACGACATGAAGGTGAGTAATTAATGACAGAATTTTCATTTTTGGGTGAACTATCCCTTTAACTGTTTTTGTCCATACAATTACTTTCCAGACTACATTTATTTTCATTTTATGGACAAAAAACTTTTTCAAACAATTCCCATATTAAATTTGCTGTTTAGTTATCGTGATCATAGTTAGCACCCAAATGTGATGCTCAGACTCTAGCATCTGTCTTATTTGAGAAAATCAGCATGCTTGCCCTCACCAGGGCTGACAGCAAATCAATAAACTTGATTTGTGATTGATTGGCCGTGGCGGTCCCGGAGTCAATTAGAAAGAGTTCGGCCAGCCGTTAGGCAAACGGTCCAAAAGTTGAGTATGAGAAGGTCAGCGGTGAGTCTATTTGCATGTAGCATTTGGAAATGTCACCCATCATTCAGGCTGTAAACACTGCTCTTGTTTTTGCCCATGCTGGCCGTTGCAAAAGCTTAGTTGTGTTCTATTCTAATGGAAAATTCAGGGTTGATATATTCAGCCGTCAGATGGCCCATTCCCCTGGACGACATTGAACTATTCATGCATGTAGATCTCAAAATAATCCACCCAACCTTACGGTCCAGAATGTGTCTCTGGGTTGCCACCTTAGGGAGCTCAGACTGTTGGATGTGAAAAAGCACAGCTTGAAAACCTTGCTATAATCATGCTATATTTAAGAGCAGAGACAGTTGTTTAGTTCAGCTTTTCAGTCAACAGACAGTTTGTCTCGCACTGACGCCACTTTGGCTTCCGATACGTCTTCTAAAAGCAATTAGGCTCAAATGAAAGCACTAAGCCACCTCACACTGGATCGATGCATTACTGTATGAATGAGCCCAGTTAGAACATTCTAGAGTGAATGAGACTTCAGTTTCTTTCCATACCGATGCAAGTGAATCTAGTCACGGCGAACAGACCGGCAGGAGGGTGGGTGGGCGAATGTGCCCATAAATGAGAAACAACTGGCAGGGTGCCAGACATTCACAGCTTGGCACTGTCAATCATCACCTCTAGCGTAGTGACTCTCTTCCTCAGTGTTTTCCGTGCGTGTGTGTGCGATGCACCATTACACACATCATTCACACTCTTCCGTGCTACTCCAGCCGCCGTGTGCCAGGCTGCCTTGTTAAGTAGTATGTCCAGTTAATTGAAAGCAGACTGACGCAGGCATCAGTTTGTCCATTAGCGTGACAACGTTCGTGGATAAACCAAGAGTTGCACACTCCACTTCAACAGCCTTCAATTATTCCAAGAAGGAAGGCAAAGGAGCAAAAAAAAAAGCAGAAAAAAGCAGTGAAAAATGACCCACAGCAGGGCTTGTTTATGAGTCTGAGAGCTTGTTTGGAATAGCGTGAAGTTGATTTGAAGCGTAAAGGGAACCTGTCTTTTTAAGGGTCACTAGCTACTGTACACAAGGCCGTTTGAGTAGGGCACTCGAATGAGAAAAATGATATAGAAATATGAAGCTTCAAACAAATGCTTATCAAAGGTGCATGTGTGAGTGTAAACAGTAAATAAACGCACATGTGTAGTTACTGGCCACAGCAGTGGAAATATCAGGGGTGAGGGGGGCTTGGCACCTCATTATAAGGAGCTAGAGCGGAAGTTTCAGGTTGACTTAGCACGCAGTAATTCACTGGCACGGAAGAAATCTGCTCAATGCCACCCAGCACACTAGAGAGCCGCTTTGGAGGTGTGGATAAAATGGGGTTGTTTTCAGTATGGTCTGTGATTGTTGTCAGTACAATAAAGTTGTTATATTCATGCAGGATTACAAATCCTTGAAAAAACTTACTGCATACATACATACTGCACAGTGTGAATTAAATATTTTGTTTATCTAGCTACATTCACAATTAATGTGTGCAAACTGCATTTGAAATCTAAATTAAATATATAAATATGTGATTTAAGCATTAAAACTGTGACAGTAATGATGAATGAATGGATGATGAATGAATGATCGCTCAACTTGCTTTGGAATACAGACCTAAGTTTGGTCTCTTTTTAAAGAAGATGATCAGCAGATTATTGATGAAGTGAAAGCATTAAAAAAAAAATTAAAATGTATAAACATTATAGAAGTTTACTTTGTAAAATGTACTTGCTAAAAAATACATCTTATATAAAATAAATATTTTCAAAAATAATCTGGACTGTAATTTTGCTATAAAATCAAAGTCATACGTCTGAACGAATTGTTTTCCAAATTTGAAGTTGATATTACAAAAATTGAGATTACAAATTTGTAAATTTCTGTAAATTTTCTTTCCACCAAATTTGGAACTTTGAGACTCAGATCTTTCCAACGATATGTATTTTTGTCAAGATTAGAGGAAGTTTTGATAAAAAAAAATATTGTAATATATTCTGTAATATGGCACCAATATACAATGATTTCTAAAATATGTGTAAAAAAATGCAATAAAAAATAGAGCACCAAGCTGACAGCTAACAGGTTAAGAAATATTTATAAAATCACCTCATCAAACTGGAAGTGGCACTTGTTTCATAGAATGACTTGTTTTTCTCCATGCAGCAATCTAAACATTGTCCAATAATCACAAAGAGTAAATCACGGGCATTTGTACTTCAGCTGGTGCCCAGATTCTCGCATGGGGAGCAGTTAGTGTGTGTGCATGTGTGAGGCTTGCGGGGTTATCTGATCTATAGATTCAATGGTGTCCTCAGGGCCACTGTGATGGAGATAAATGAATATCGATCGCATGTACCGACGGTAGAGAGATAGAGGGTGCCAGGCCTCCATTACAAACCTGTGATGGAGTGTGTGTATGTGTGTGTGTGTTTTCCAGGAACAGCTTTGGCCTTTGTGACCCTGGCCTTGCAAGCAGTGATACGGGCAATGGGGGCAGATGCTACAGAAAAGAGGCGCTTAATGCAGTTACTGGAGTGGAGACAACTCACTCACTGCACCTGATCGCATTACTGCCGAGAGAGAGAGAGAGAGAGAGAGAGAGAGAGAGAGAGAGAGAGAGAGAGAGAGAGAGAGAGAGAGAGAGAGAGAAAAGAGAGAAAAAGAGAGAGGTTTTTGCGCAGGATGAGACTCAGTCAGAGATACTGAAACAATAGGAGACAGGAAATGCAGAAGTGTGACGCAGGTTGAGGTAATCAGAGATATTTTGAGAGAGTGAAAGAAAGAAAGATTACGAAAAAGAACAAACTAGTGTTCTGCATAAGCAGAGAGAATTGAACTGTTCCAAGAAGTATTGCATTATAAAGCCTCACAGGTGCACTCTTTACATGAAGGCTGTTCCAAAAGCAAGGCATGCTGCCTCCACGACACCTTGTTTTGGCCATATTTTAAAGCAGTACTGCGTGCATTCTACAGAAGGCAATCCTAGAATGCTTTGCGAAGAAAAAAAAAAAAAAATCCAAGATGGTGAATGAGGCAAGAGCAGCTTTGATCAGAAATCTTTTTTCACAACTGAAAAAAAGAAAAAAAAAGTTAAGTGTCATAAAAAGATTAATTTTTATTTGTTTATTTTAATTGTTTATTAGGGCTATAGATAGGGATATAGGACAGACAGACGGATAGATAGATAGATAGATAGATAGATAGATAGATAGATAGATAGATAGATAGATAGATAGATAGATAGATGAATAAATGGACAGATAGATAGATAGATAGATAGATAGATAGATAGATAGATAGATAAATAAATGGAAGAATGGATAGATAGATAGATAGATAGATAGATATAGATAGATAGATAGATAGATAGATAGATAGATAGATAGATAGGATAGACAAACAAATGGACGAATAGATAGATAGATAGATAGATAGATAGATAGATAGATAGATAGATAGATAGATGGACAAATGGACAGATGGATAGATAGATAGATAGATAGATAGATAGATAGATAGATAGATAGATAGATGGACAAATGGACAGATAGACAGATGGATAGATAGATAGATAGATAGATAGATAGATAGATAGATAGATAGATAGATAGATAGATAGATAGATAGATAGATAGATAGGATAGACAAACAAATGGACGAATAGATAGATAGATAGATAGATAGATAGATAGATAGATAGATAGATAGATAGATAGATAGATAGATGGACAAATGGACAGATAGACAGATGGATAGATAGATAGATAGATAGATAGATAGATAGATAGATAGATAGATAGATAGATAGATGAACAAATGAACAGATATATGGACAGATGGATGGATGGACAGACGAACGGTCAGATAGATAGATAGAATGACAGACAGATAGCTAGATCTATTAAACTCCTGTTGAAATCAAGTTGAGTTTCCCCTGCAGAGCATTTTGTATGTGGTATGCAACACTGTTTCCTATCTTAATCCTCACTTATGAGGTTCCATTTCAGTTCGGATGCTGCTTTACAAGGCACCTTCCCGAGTAAGCAATACGCAGATAGGTTTTGGAAAAGAGCTTATGACGGGGGTGTGGAAACCTGTGAGCACAGGTCAACCGTTATCCATACCCAGAAAATGAGAATGTGAGATGGTGAACGAGAGCAGGGATGTAAGAGAGAGAGGGAGGCTCTGGTTTCTGCATTCCCAACTCTAGGCGTGTGCTGGGCACTGCCGCCAATGTAGCCGGAGGGGGATGATGGGATAGAGACAGCTGGGGACGGAGAGGACAGCATGCTCACTGGGCTATGCGGGGACACACTGAGAAAAGACAGGGTGTGTAGTGGTGGTCCCAAAATATCAAAACATCCACATGTACAGGATGCATGTCCGATCGCTACAGAATGTCAGTCGGTCAGTTACGGGGAGAGCAGGGGCTGGCAGCCAATGAACAATGAGGGCTTGCTTATGAGAAGAGAAAACAAGGGGGAGACAATAGAGATTGCCGGGGATCAACGTTTATGGAAATTAGGCAAACAACAGCATGCAGTGGGAGAGGGAATTATGTGTTTGGAACGGGTCGTGAACCAGAGAGTTACAACACAAAGATGCCGCTTGTTCAAGCTACACGGCGCACAATGTTACTTCAGCATTCATCCACGCTTAATATTGAATCATTAAAAACTGCCTGTAAATTAGAGTAAACCAGATTAGCCAAATGAAAACATGGTTTTAAACTGGACAACATGCATACGTAATATTCACTGCACATCCAAACACTTTAAATGTTGAACGAATGAAGAAAAAACTGGACCACTAACAATAGGCCTAATAGTCCTTAATGGAATCTGCATGCAAAATGTTATCACTTTTATCGCTTATGTTTTTTTTATGTCAACAGGGGACGCTTTTAAAATGTCAACCCTGGTCCATCATTTTTTATTGTTAACAACTGATATTTAAAATTTAAATAAACATTAAATATTCTTTCTTATAATCATGTTATAGTTAAAAAAATAAAAAATAAATAATAATAATAATAAAAAAAAACCTTTTCACAGAATTGTTAATAATAATAATAATGTGGAAATTTATTAAGCTATGTAATTATAAAGTAATTCTTAAATATAAATACGGAAATGCAATATAATCATAAATTATTATTGACAATAATAAAAATAACAACATATATAATAAGTATATTTATTTAAAAAATGACTTATTCTGGCTGACTTTCAATTTCAGTAATAAGAGTGCAGTACTCTCAGCTCTGTTTAATACATTTTACCCTACTTCAATTCCTATTTACAGTAATTTGTATTTGATATTTGTAGAAATATAAGCATTACATGTTTAATGTTTAAGAAGTAACTATTGATAATAATAGTGTGGCAGTTCATTAAACTACATCATTATAATTGATTATATAATATATAAAGTATATAACAGTTATTATTATTATGAATAATAATAGTAATAACAATAATAATTATTTTATATGTATTAATTATATTCAAAATATTTTAAAATGTACTTATTTACAACCCCTACTAATGGATTGTTATACGTACACATTTTGATTTTCTACTCATAGTGAGTTTTACAGGTAGGCTGATGTTGCAGTACTTAAAATGAAGTAATCCGGTCCATTCCTCAGGATTATTCAAAAATGCAGACTTAAATCTGGTATATATGGGTTTAGACCACTGTTTCCATGGATACACCGCACACTTGGTGTCTAGACCTCTCAGAGATACTTAATCATTAAGCTGTTGTGATAGTGCCGCTATCTAACCACGACAGGTGAGCGGAGACTCAGCGGGGGACATGAGCGGAGAAGGAATGCTGCCATTGAGGCCTTTGTCAAGTAAAAGTTCAACGAATTCTCAAATGATTAATTCATAAAGCTGAATACATTCCTCATTTGCCTGGCTGACAGGCTTATCTAGGGCACGTCACGGTGCCTGTGTTTAACACTCTGAGCCTGTCTGTGCACTGACAGTTTATCTAGCCAGAAGCTATGGGGCTCAGATATAGAAAGCAGGGTTTTGGCTGCATCTAACTTTAGTGATGGCCTGGGCTCAGGTGTGCTTGGACTTCTGCAAATGACCAGCTGTGTCCATATCCTTCATATGCTCTTTGCTACAACAAGTGTACCTAGGCTTATTGAGGAGTCAAGCTAAAGGTCAGTGTGGAGCTCACTTTGCTATTTCCACATAAATTAATGAATGTAAACAATCTTATTTAACAGATATTCATCTAAGTGGTTAAAAGGTCAAGGATTTTATTCCCAGGAAAACATTCAAACTAATTTCTATTGAACACATACTGAAGTTCCTTTGCTGCAACAAGTTTAACATATTGAGGATGCTACTAAAGTTTTAGCTATTTCCCTATAAATGAATGATTGTAAATGATCGTATTTAACAATATTCATCTAAATAGTCAAAATATCAAAGGCAGAGGTCCGTACTGGAAATGCAATGAATATTGCTAAATATTCTAAATGATATACAAAATATTTAGTATAACGTTCCATGATTAATGTAACAGTGTTTTCCATTTCAGCTCTAAATCTGCACCATATATAGTCTTGGTATAGCTAAATCTACACTCAAAATATTGGTCATTCCTATATAATAACAGCCAATTATTACGGAAGCCTGTTTCTGCCACTGAATTAAAAAAAAAGGTAATTGTGACTTTTTATCTCACAATTTTGACTTTTTTTTTTGTTGTTGTTTTTTTTTAGTTTACATCTTTTTTTTAGTTTACATCAATTCTGGCTTTTTTTCTCAGAATGGTGAGATATAAACTTGCAGTTGTGATTTATAAAGTCAGAATTGCGAGATATGAACTCAAAATTCTGATTTTTTTTTTCTCAGAATTGCATGATATAAACAAGCAATTGCAAGAAAAAACTCAGAATTGCAAGATTTAATTTAGTTTATATTTCCCAATTCTCAGAATTGTGAGTTTAAATCTCGCTATTTTAAGCTTTTTTCTCGCAATTGCAAGTTTATATCATGCAATTCTGACTTTATAACTCACAATTGCGAATTTATATCATGCAATTCTGAGAAAAAAGTCAGAATTACAAAATATAAACTCACAATTGTGAGGGAAAAAAGTCCGAATTATGAGATACAAACAATTCTGAGAAAATTCTGACTTTATTTCTCACAATTGCGATTTTATATCTTGCAATTCTGAGAAAAAAGTCTGAATTTCGAGTTTATATCTCGCAATTATGACTTTAGAACTTGCAGATGTGAGTTTATATAACAATTCTAAGAAAAAAAAGTCAGAATTGTGAGATGTAAACTCGCAACTGAGAAAAAAGGCAGAACTGTGAGATACAAAGTCGCAATTACATTTTTTTTTTTAATTCAGTGGTGAAAACAGGCTTCCATAAATTATGGTATTTTAAAGCAACATAAGCCACAATTGCTGTTGACTGAAAAAAACAAAAAACAAAAAAACCCAACCATGACACTTTAGAATATGGGATCATATATATATATATATATATATTTATTGTAAATAAAAAAGGTCACATGCATTTTTATGGTAAGCAAAAGCGATGATTGCTTTCCCATTCTAAAGTAATCTGTCTTCACACAGTCTCCCTGTATCCTTGAAAAATCAATGGAAGCTGAATTGCACTAGGGGCTACATAATCCGGACTCTCAAAACTAGTCTGATTATGTTCAGAGTGATTGTAGAAACAAGTATTCTGTGTATATTTGTACAATCAGAGGTGAACCACAGGAAATCAGGGCATTTCATGCCTTAAATAATAGGAAGTAGAAAAACAGGGTAAGAGGGTGCGGGACGCTTCTTTACATCAGTCTCCTGGAGTTTTCTGCTCATGCTTCCTCAAAAGCTTTCGGCTCCAGCGGAGACAGACAATAACAGATGTGATACGGATGGATTCTCTCAAATCCACCTCTGCAAAGCGAGATAAAGCACCAATTAGAGCCCTAAATTATGAGCTACTACTATTCATACACACCATTTAACATGGAGAATATTTGCCCTTGAGGAAAAGAACTTCCCGCTTTTCTGAGTCAAAGCTGACTGATTGAATGATTTGTTTTAGAAGGCATATAAATAATATTCTATTTCACCCCTTAAACGCTGTAAACCTAATGACATTTTCCTCTATATACAATATCCATTTTTACGTATGTGACTGATATATCTCATATTGGTAATGGGTCTTTTGGGAATCAGCATTCTTCTGTTGTCTAATGAATGAGTCCGTTGTCCAGCATGCAGTTAAATGAAACATTTCGACCGCTTGTAAACTCTACATTTCGCCATGTTCTAAAATAATATATAATAAATGTGGCAGGATGTCTTACACTTTGAAGAACTTTGGCTGCCTGCACACCAGGAACATCGATGGAGTCAGTTTGACAGTTTGATTGTTGATATGTGCATGTCTACAGCTGCCTACTGGGTGCAGAATTTGATTCCTGTTTGACAGCTCTCAATGTCCTAGTTTAACACCGCATAACACTATATAGTATCAACCAGCAACTTTGCTAGAAATAGTCTGCAGTACATTCTGTGAGATACCAAAAAGCGTAGGCGACATCGAACAGAGATGTTCCTGTAGATCAGTTCATGGAATGAATTGGAGTGCACGTACTGATAAAATCTTAAAATGTACAGGTTGTGTGTGTATACATATGTAGTAAAAATGTAAGTATATATAAAAGATCTTAATGTTGAGTGGCCTGATGTAGTAAGTTTTTCAGGTTCTAGGATTAGCCTACACTGAATCCTGAGAAATGTAGGTCATTGCCTTTACCCTTCATGATTTTATCCTGGTCATGAAGACAGAGGAGTGAACATTTTTCGCACACTGATAAGTGTGCATGTGATGTCTATGTGTCAGAGGTGCATTCTGGACTGAAAAAAGTGTCCATGCATGAAGAGCAAATTAGCATGCCTCAGTCTGCGCACCAATAAGCAAATGCATGTGTGTGTATGTAAAACACTTGGCCTGGATAGATGGGGAAAGAGGGTCAAAGGATTGGTGAGTGGTGAGGTAAGGAGGGGGATGGGAAGGGGGGGTAGAATCCCGGTGAGAGAAAATGAGAGAACTTGGAAAATAAAAACAACAGAACGCACAAAAGACAAGAGAGGAAGATGGACGGCCCTCTCCCTCTCTCTTTATTTGTTCTAAATAAACCTATTTTGTGCTGGCTTGTGCATGAGCCACACAAACCACACTCTCTCTAGGGGTACAATTTCACATCCCCCTAATTACAGTGGGGTGTAACATTTCTTATTGCGTCCTGCCAACGATTGTACGCAAATACGCACACACAAGGTCACGGAACGAATGAGAGGCCCGTCGTTAAGGTCCTTATTAAGTTCATTAAGCACAGTTGTGATCATTTACATTCACTTCCAAGGCAATAATTCACTAAAAATAGTATTTTTACTCCTGGAGAGTGTGTTTTCCTGTAGTTGTATTTTATTTTCAATGGCAGATGTAAAAAGGCAGCACATTATTCTTCTTTTCTCCTGAGAATTGAGAATAATGACTTCTTCTCTACGAATGTCTTGCACATGGTAGGAGTGTAGTCATGGAGACATTGTTAGCTGTCAAGAAAGGTACTGCATTTTACTGTTACACCCTTAGACTCAGACACACACACACACACACACACACACACACACACATACTTGAATTTGTGGTTTACGGGGACTCTCCATAGGCGTAATGGTTTTTATACTGTACAAACCATATTTTCTGTTGCCCTACACCTAAACCTACCCCTTACAGGAAACTACTGGCAATTTTTTAATTTCATAAAACACTGTTTAGTATGTTTTTTTTAAGCCTTTTGTTTTACGAGGACACAGGAAGTGTCCTCATAAACCATGTTTACGTTGTAGTACCCATGTCATTATACACAATTGTGTCCTCGTAAACCATATATACCAGTACACACACACACACACATCCAACCGCATTCTAATGCTTTCCCAGAAGTCTACGGTGGTACTGAAGAGAGTATAATCAGTATTGCAGTATAATCCTCCGTCTGTGTGTGTGTCCCAAAACTGTCCCGAAACAGCTTGCCCTATTTTTCTTCCCACAAGCTCTCTCACTCCTTCTCATTTACATTCCCAGTACAATGCAAGTCCCCCCCCCCCTTTTTTTTAAAGAGCCCTGAAAAGTAAATGAATGTAGGCCATTTGGTTGCAGCAAGCTCCTCTTTCTCATTCCTGAAGCATCCCTGGATTCATCCCTATCTCTCCACCCTGGGCAAGAGTTCAGTAGGGTGCTTGGTGTGCCTTCAGGTTAATCTGTGGAAGTAGCAGATGCTGGTGATCATTAACCTGAGAGAACCTCCTAAGTTCTATTTCTGAGTTTGGCACCTTAGGTTCCTAGCGGTACCACTGCAGTGAAATAAGAGAGAGACCCAATTCGCTGTGTCGCTGCTTGTCTTCACATTTTCCCTTAAGTTCATGACATACTGGGTACAACACCCTCAAAACTCCACAGAGGGCTGGGCGGTATGAACAGCAGAAATGTGTCGACCATTAGCTATTCAGGAAAGATACAATGAATTGATCAAAAATTGCGTATAATTCTACAAACGATTTCAGTGTCAAATAAATAGTTGCCTTGAACTTTCTATTCATCGAAAAATACAGAAAAAAATGTATCATGGTTTCCATGAAAATCAGCAGCACAGCCGTTTTCAACATTAATACTAATAATATTAACAAATATTCTTGAGCAGCAAATCAGCATATTAGAATGATTTCTTAAGGATAATCTGACACTGCAGACTCAAGTAATGGCTGCTGCGAAATCACGAGAATAAATTACATTTTAAAATACATTCAAATAGCAAACAGTCTTGAATTGAATACTATTTAACAATATTACAGTTTTTACTGTTTTTAAATAAATCTCATCAACCCTAAACTTTTGAATCTAACCAAATTAGAAATTATTTTATTTTGTTGACACAGTTCACCACATTAATATAGAATTAAACTGATCTCAGGTGTGCAACTCAGCATATTTCAGCTTATTTTTACTTTAGCTTCAAACATGGCTTATGCAGTCATATTTATTATATATTAGTTATTTCTCAAATACCACAATGTTAAAGGGATAGTTCACCCAAAAAATTTGTCATTAATTATTCACCCTCATGTTGTTCCAAACCCATAATACCTTTGTTCATCTTCAAAATACAAATTAACATATTTTTGATGAAATTCGAGAGCTTTCTGACTTTTTGAATAAAGTCATTATTTTTGTTTTCTTTGCACACAAACAGTATTCTTGTAGCTTCATAAAAGTATGGTTGAACCACTGATGTCACATGGACTATTATAATGATGTCCTTACTACCTTTCTGGGCCTTGAAAGTGGTAGTTGCGTTGCTGTCTATGGAGGGTCAGAAAGCTCTCGGATTTCATCAAAAATATCATCATTTGTGTTCTGAAGATGAACGAAGGTCTTACTGGCTTGGAATGACATGATTGTAAGTAGCCTAAATAATGACGAATTTTCATTTTTGGGTGAACTATCACTTTAAAGCTGTTTCTGTACTGATGCCAGACTTATACACACAATACTACGTTATGTAATATAAAAACATTTTGGTGTTAAATTTTCTTGCTGAAATGACTGTTATCGTAATATATACTGTACTTTCAAACCGCCATATAATATTTTGGTCATACCACCCACTCCTCCACCAACTCCTCAGCAGTCACAATCATCTCTGCCAGTGTAAAAAACACACTTTTCCTGCTTAGACCTCCACGACGCAAGCCGCCATGTTCATTCCAGTAGAAATAAAGTATTTCATGAATGTTTTTCTTCCTCACATGGATCCCGGACCACCTAACATCTGTACTGCTAACAAGTATGGCTAAGTTTGTTCCTGCGTGGGAGAGCCCCCCAACCCATCTTGTGGAATAAATGAACACATTCATCCAGTCCTGAGTGGAGCTCTGTCCCCACCACAAACCAAAAGCAAACAAGCCCGAAGCACTGTTCAACTGTTCGAGACCGTTTTTTCAGTTTCTTCTTGGCCGTGTCTGCTCCTTTAAGGCCCACGGTGGATTTGATATACATTCTCTGTGGTAGTTTTGTGGAACTGTATTAGTTCTCCTCCCTTCCTTTCCCATATGTCTTCTACAGTATCTCTCCACCCAAATCGGTTTAATTCCGCTGGGTCATGCATGTGTTACAAAACAATTTAGAAATGCACAAAAAATGCTTAAAGCTTTATGGTTTGATTCACAAAACAGCTGTGTGCAATAACTTGAGATAGGAATGTACTATTCACCAAAAATATACAGTCATTTATTGTATTTTGTGTCATATGACTCCATTCATATAAACACAATGGGCCTCACTCATTAAATGCGAGCAGAACAAATTTCAGTGTAACTTGTGAGTAAAATCGTTGTGTAAATTAATTTTAGCTAATCCCCTCCTTAAAATCTCACTGAATAATCCTGTCTTACTTTTTCTCTTTTTAATGGAAGTCTATGAAGACTTGTTTAGTTTTAAAATGCATGTTTAGTTTTAGATGCAAAAAATAAATTAGAAATTAAATTTATTTGCAATTTTTTAAATAAATAAAAAAAAAGGATAAAACAACGTTGCCATATAATGGTAAAAAAGTACCTTGAGAGGATAAGCAGTATTTTTTTTTCTTTTTTATCTTTAAATAAATCTTGTGACATGCATAATTTAAAATATACTTAAAAAAAAAAAAACAATAAAAAAAAAATATTTTTAGTGTGACACTTCATTCCAGTCCATGTAAGAATGCAATTTTATGAGCACATTTTACTGGAAATCATGAAAATCTTCAATTCATTCATATTTGATGTTAAGTAAAGCTTGTCTGAGTAAGCAACGGGAACCAATAGAGGTGTGGCTTAGCGAAGGATCACTTGTCGCATTCATTCTGCTCATGTTTCTTGAATAAGCAATGTTGAAAACCAATAGTTACACTAACATCAGCAAGTCTCTTTAAACACATTTATGACATACAATACCCTGTATATGTCATCCTCAAGAGAACACTTGATACATTTTCAATGTTATTCACTCTTGACACTTTGCCGTGTATTACATAAGTAACCCACGCCCTGCAGTAACCGATAGCTGCTTCTTGTATTTAACACAGAGGAACCTGAGTTCATAGCCCATGGTGTCACTGACAAACTCCACTGAGTCACTGAAACCGAAACTGATCTCATAACGGCCATCATTCCTCTTAAAACCTCATGCTATTAAGTACAGAATCTCCCCATTGGCTCATTTACATGACTTACCTCTCATACTCCTGGTTATCATGGTCACACCGCGCATCCTTGTGCTTCTCCCAGTCCTTTCCGTGGCGGCACGTTGTTAGTGAGACGATGTCCTTGCCGTTGTGGATGTGATGCAAAGCGTTGCGAGTGTCTGAGCCGATGCCCGTCAAGTAACGTTTACCTTTAAACATCAACAAGTACTTCCGTCTCGGCGGGACGGTGTTGCGAACTAACCAGCCCCTCTCTCCGCCCTTCTGGGGGTGTTCTTTAGAGAACAACGGGATGGAAATGTCAAAGCCCGGTCGGAAGTGTTCCGTATTCAGGCTTGCTTTGGCCAGGATAGCCTGGCCCACGTTAAAGCCCAAGTCCTCGGTGTAGTTGGGCCAGGTTCCGGAATAAAGGTTGAAGATGACGTGGTTCCGCCCGTCGTTCCAGAGTGGGTAACCTCGAATCCGCTCGTCCACGTTAGGCACGAACTGCGTCGAAAGCTGGTCCCTGTCCAGCGTGTCGATGCCCAGCACGAACAGACATGCCTCTCGAGGGTCTGATGTGAAATACCGCGACTCTGCAACCGAGGTGAGGATCTTGCGGTAACTCTCAGACACCCGTTCTCCCTTCTCCGGCGGATAGATGTAGACCCGAAAACTGCTCTGCCCTTGACATCGGGCGAAGTCAAAGCATGTGTCCATTCTGCAGCGACTGTCCTTGTAGATTCCGGCCCACGACTGCTGCCGCTGTCTTGGCGAGTCACCCGGACCCCCAGCATTTTGTAGCTCGGCCTGGTCGGCGTAACCCGGGAGCAGGTCCCGATCCAACCAGTTGGGCCAGGGCCGCACCACCTCCCCCCTCCTGTGGGTAATGAGACCCAGGAGATGATCCTGCAAACCGCCCCAGTAATAGAGCAATAGCCAGCAGCACGTGCAAAGGCCCAGAAGCACGTACTTCTTGCGTGCCTGCATGAGGCCGTCTCTCTCACCCTCTGTGCTCCAGGGCTGTCCCGGGAGCTTCAGCAGGGGGGAGACGGGATGGACAACAGGGGCCGAAGCTCCAGCATAGCCCCAATGTCCACTTGTCCATCAGCGAAAACCAGAGACACGACTGCGCTCTTTTTCTCTGTCTCGGTTGTCTGTTCACAGTATGGTAAGCCCATGCGACAGAAGTGCGTGTGTGCTCCGCTGTCGTCCACTGGAAGTGATGCAGTGCAATTTCTCCTCTCTTGGTAGTCCTTCTCTCTGCATGGCTCAGTGAATCCCCTCTGCGTTAGCCTAGCAGAGAAATTAACAACACACTTCAGTACACAGCCTTCTGTTCATTTATATCAGCACTGCCATGAACACACACTCTTATCCCATCCTCAAACACCCAACAGATTCAAACACATCAAAACATTAGTGAGCAAGCAATGCATCATGGATGGCAGCGCATTACAGTGTGAAGGGGCTTTTTTCAGGCATTTTTTGAAAAGTGGTGCACTGTGGTTAAAAAATTAACATGAATACCAGACAATAAACTCATGTAAAGTACAAAAAAATATTTGTATGTAATTACGCTAAGTCATATATCACTGCATTAAATAATAAAATATCCAATAATCCAATAATGTTTTTTTCAAGAAAAAGCGGTAAAAGCGTCTGTTTAGGGAAGGGGAAGTGGTGTGTGGCCAAGTATGGTGATACTCAGAATTTGTGCTCTGCATTTAACCCATCCAAGTGCACACACACAGTAGTGAACATACACCTGGAGCAGTGGGCAGCCAATTGTACGGCGGCCGGGGAGCAGTTGGGGGTTCGGCAGCTCAAGGGTCTCACCTCAGTCGTGGTATTGAAGGTGGAGAAAGTGCTGGTTATTCACTCCCCCCACCGACAATCCCTGCCAGACCTGAGACTCTAACCCACAACCTTCGGGTTACAAGTCCGACTCTCTATCCATCAGGCCACGACTGCCCCACTACTACCTCTACTTAGTTTATTAGTACTTATAAAACACATGCATGACCATATTCTATATTCCTAATCCTACCCAATACCTAAACTTAGCAACTACCTTACTAACTATTAATAAGCAGCAAATTAGGAGTTTATTGAGGTAAAAGTCGTAGTTAATGGTTTGATAATAGCGAGAATTGGACCTTAAAGTAAAGTGTGACTGAAAAAGCATGACAAAATGATTTTAGGGGGATTTTAAATGATAAAACAACAGAAATATTGTTCAAAATGAGGACAAAATGTTTTGTGATATCTTGAGGAGAGTTCTGATTTGCTGTACGTACATACATTTATTAAAAACTACCTGGACAACAGTTAAAAGTTTTAAACTTTTATGGTTTAAAGTCATTTAAAAAATGGCTCAGAAATGTGAAGTTAATTATAAAAGCTCCTAAAATACCACCTGGTTTGACATTTTGTATGTAATGCAATAAAATTCCTAAATTTTTAAGTGAAATACTGCATAACCTGTACTCTAAATCCTGAATAAAATTAAACTTATGAGTCAGTTATTTGAATGAAAAAAAAAAAAAAAAAAACAGTCTGAACTAGTCTAATTCCCAAATTAATTAATCTTATTAATTTTGCTATTTTAAATAATTAAAAACATACAGCATTATCACAGTAGTCTGATTCTCAAACAATATGAGCCAGTTCTACTAATTTAAAAGCAGACAGCACAACCAGTCTGATTCCTGAACAAAATGATTCCTATGAGCAGACTTTTTAAAAATTTTTGTGAACTTGAGAAAAAAACAAAAAAAAAAAACAAGTTCAAGTTCACATACTGACCTTCCATCTTGTCCAAAATGAACCAAGTACTGTTCTGTTGACCCTGAAATGATCTTCTGAAGAAGATATTCTGAACAATGTTTTGGTTCATACATTGAAAGCCATTGGGGTCCAAACCAAAATTGGACCCCATTGACTTTTACATTGAGAATTTTTTTCAAAAATATCTTTTCCTTTCAGTTTTGTACAAGTAAATGCTGACGGAATTTCATGTTTGGATGAACTACTCCTATGGTACCAGAACCACTAATTTCCTTATGGGGGCTTTTGCACTGCGTAATTCTAGGAACTCAGTTATAGGAACTAGCCAGCATGGTGGTTCCTACAGAACCAATTTCCCCCTCAGGCCATTTTCCTGGTTGCATTCACACCAGCAGCTGGAACTCTAAAGTGGCCGACAGCAACGTCTTTATTCGTGACATTTACAACCGGTGAATGGAGGACGCCGTGATTGGAGCTGTTTTTGTTATGTGTCATGGGTTTTGTGATAACAGAGATGGGATGTAAATGCACAATTTACGCTATTGAAAGAGCATGAAACTCTGACTAAATCTCCTATGACAACTTACATGTTGCACATCGTCGAGGCTGAGAAACGAACACAATGCTGCAGACAACAGGTAGCTAAATGGCGTTTTCCATGTTCGTGGAGTAAATATTTTTACATGGCTTTTTAAAAATGCCGGGTAGCCGGTGTTTCATATGCGTTTGGCTAATCAGCGTACACTTATGTCGCTGGTAGTTCCTATAGAACTGTTCTAGACCCTCCTCTGAAGTAGGAGCTAATTTAGTTTCCCCAAACAAAGCTCCTAGAACTAAAACTGTTTCTAGTTCCTACAGTGCGAACACGCCAAAAAATGGGAATTTCCGCCAACAGTTACGGGAACTATGGAAAGGTTCCTCCAGTGTGAAAGCCCGTTGTGATTCGCATTCAGCCTGTATATATAAAAGGCCAGTTCACAGTTTGAAAAGGAGAAGTTAACAAAACAACACAGCCAAGTGAGTTTTTGCACAACATCAAAGCCCTCCACGGGTGCGTTATCAAGTGTCTCATCACATACCCAACCCTGGTGGTGGGCACAAAAGCCTTTGTGTGCGCCATGCTTGATTTGAAATTGGTGTATTTAGTCTTGTGGTCTGAGTCGGTTCTGCTGTTTTCACACACACACTGGTGCAGTGTTTGGAGTGAACATGCAAAACATGAGCTGGGGAGCGATAGCATCTACCCTCTGCAAGCTCTAGTTGAACGGAGATGAAGGGGGTGAAAAAATAAGGCAGCTTTAAGAAGCCTAAATCGAAAGTGAGAGCCGAGACGGAATCTGATGCCAGTTAATCTAAAGGGAGACTGAGGTTCTTTTTGGTTTGTTTGTTTGCTCTGCCGGGAAGCACGCAACGGTTTTGAAGGGGAGGTGTTTGTCAAGAAAGTGCCCTCCTCTCTTCAAAGTGTGTACCTGTCTCTGTGTGCGGCGTCTCACAGAGAAGGTCAGTGTTTCTACTGCCAGGCAATGCACAAAGACAGCTTTCAGGTCTCACCTGTGTTTCTCTTCACTCTTCCCTCGCCTCTTCCCTACCTCTGCCTTTCTGCTAAATTCCTCTAGAGTTTCTGTCTTATCTCTTTAAGCTGTCTGACCACTGTCTGACCTAGCGCAAACTAATCTAAAGCTTTTAAAGAATATAAAGAGCCTGTGTGTTGTTATGCATGCATGTGAGTGTATGCTTATGGAGATTCCTCTTATATGCATTCATAAAGTGTGACAGGTACAGAATACAAGGTCAAATGCAGTATGCTGTTTGCAGTGAACGTGTGTGTGATCACAAAGCTAGCGTAAGATCTGCGTGCTGGCATTTTCATGGTAAAGCTCTCCTCACGAAACACTGCAGGCCAAGCACATATTTGTCAGGAAACAGATGCAGAGGATTCCATTACAAGCTGCTCATTATTAATGCATGACTCCCTTAGTTAGGACATTGATTTCCCTTCTTTCCTTTCATTTGGCTTTTTATGCCTCACAGGTGAAGTTAATCTCAATTTTCTTTTGAAAATGAACTGCAGTTAAGATTTCCACTAGAATGATGTAAGGATCACTCATGCTATGCCTAACTAGGGATGCCAGAACCAAGCTGATGAATATAGGTCAATGCAAATTTGGATGGACATATTTGGATGTAGGTAAACCTGGGTTTTGTCTCCCTCACTCTCTCATCTCTACTATAATAATAAACAAAATAATAATAAATAAATTATAAAAATAAATTATATATGGACTGGCGGCCAAAAGTTTGGAATAATTAAGATGTTAATGTTTTTGCTCACAAAGGCTGCATTTGATCAAAAATACAGTAAAAATAATAATATTGTGGAACATTATCAGAATTTAAAATAACTGTTTTCTATTTTATTACATTGTTTAAAATGTATATTTTAATATTTTTTACTGGAGTAATTGCTGCTGAAAATTTAGCTTTGCCATCACAGGAATAAATTATGTTTTAAAATATATTAAAAAAGAAAGTAGTTATTTTGACCTGTAATAATATTTCACAATATTACTGTGTTTACTGTATTTTTATCAAATAAATGCAGCCTTTATGGACATTGACATCTTTCAAAATAAATAAATAAATAAAAATAAAAAATCGTAACTATTTTAAATATTAATATCATGTTTTAATATTTTTGCAAATATGTGTTATTTTGATGAACAATAATCTGATTACAAATATAGTTGGTAATAGGAAAGTTTGGAGTCAGTAAAGGTTTTTTTTTTTTTTTTTGAGAAATTCATATTTTTATTTAGCAAGGATGGATTTAATTGATCAAAAGTGACAGAAAAGTCTTTCTTATAAAAAAATTATTTAAAATAAATGCTGTTCCTTTGAACTGTGCATCAAAAAATATATAACCAGTTCCACAAAAGTAATAAGCATTACAACCATTCTTAACATTGATAAGAAATGTTTGCTGAGCAGCAAATCAGCATATTAGAATGATTTCTGAAGGATCATGTGACACTGAAGACTGGAGTAATGCCTGTTGAAAATTTAGCTTTGCCATTACAGGAATAAATTACATTTTAAGATATATTAAATAAAAATAAAAAAATCTTAACTATTTAAATCTTTGGCCGCCAGTGTACATAATATCTATTATTTATTTATCATCATTTCATTTGTTATAATTATAGATTTATATTACATAATTTTATTATCAATATTTATCTAACTAATTATGTATACACACATAATTCATTTTTTGTAATATTTATTTATTATCATTTTTATTAGCATATTGTAATTATAATACATTTCATTATAATACATTTTTATATAGAAATATTAAAATCTTGTTATACATTAAAACTGTAAAAATGTCAAAATGATAAACAAATATCTCTAAAAAATTACCCCTACTTTTGTCCCCATGTCAAAACAATGGCACATAAATGCAGATTAAAAGAACCATCACAAATTTAAAAAATAGTGATCATTATACGAAAAAAAAAAAAGTACTTTGTTTTGGAAGAATTTATAATTAAAAAACAGCTTTGTCTTTTGCTTTTTTTTTTTTTTGGTAAAATCATGGGTCATGGTTTTGTCTCCATATTAAAGTTCAAAATAAATGAACTTCTTTTTTAATTTAACTGTAAGAGTACACATCCGGATTATGTAATCACATTCCAAATATTCCATCATTCCCCATGCCTGCATCCAGCTGACAGAAGGTTGGATCGACAGGGAGGGAGTGATCACTTGTTTCAGCCCCACAGGGACTGTTTCTCTCTCTCTTTCTTACTCTTCCTTGCAGTTTCCTCCTCCTATCACAATTACTTTTTATTTTTCTCATTCAACAATGCACCACTGTAAGTCTCTCCCACTCTGTCTTTCTCCGCACCGTATATCAAACGGTGTAGGGCTCCAGAAACAGACTGCAGGCAGTGTAATGAGATCAAGATGTGATGGCATATTGCTCAATCACCATGACAGGAAACAGCTGAATAAGTGAACACAGCCTTCCAAACTTTGAATGATCTATCTGGACACTTACTTAGCTTTTTCAGAACAAGTGTTTTCCACTTGTAAAGTCCCTGTGCGAAGGGAAAAACTATGCTAGTGTCTTTTGGCAAGGGATACTGAATATGGAGAAGGACAGCGAGCAGGTGGATGTAGCCAAGAGGCAGCAGTTGTATGCATGGTGAGTTAGTTTCCTGTGTCGTGCCTGCTGCCCAGACTGCTCCGGCCTGAGCCGTTTTCTCAAATGACGAGTGTGTGACAGCTGGACATAGAGCTTATCTCCCCTGGCCCATCTCCCTCTACTGCCAATAAATCAGATCTATACTAAAAAGCCTGCTTGGAGAACGTTTTCCTTCCAGATCTAAATTATACTCTATATATTTACATTTTCTTCAGCTTTTAGAGGTGAAAAGTGTGATTTCTGCACCGCAGATCTGCTAAATAATGTCAGATAGGTTTTTCTAGGCACTCCTCCATCTGCCATTGGTCAAACAAACAGATAGTTCCACCCCAAACTCATGTCATTGGCTGAACCAGTGTTGCTGTGTTGGACTGTTCAGGTTTGTCAAACAAACTATGCAAACCGTGTAATAAACATTGTCTTTACATTTTTTTTGAGAAATCAACCTTAAAAATTAAAACTCCAAAGTTGTGTCTGAATATTAAGCTGAGATATGAGAAAATATTTAAACACATATACATATATATATACATATATATATACACACGTACACATATACATATATATATATATATATATATATATATATGTATATGTGTATGTGTATATGTATGTGTATGTGTGTATATGTATATATATATATAGTGTGTGTGTGTACTGCAATACATTGTGAATTAAATATCAATATAATATATTAATATTTTTTGCAAATATATGTGTTGTTTTGATGAACAATAATCTGATTACAAATATAGCTGGTAATATGAAAGTCAGTAAGGTTTTTTTTTTTTTTTGAGAAATTAATATTTTCTATTCAGCGAGGATGGATTTAGTTGATCAAAAGTGACACAAAAGACTTTATAACTTTTTTTTTTTTTTTTTTTTTTTAAATAAATGGTGTTCCTTTGAACTGTGCATCAAATTTTGTACTTATCAAAAATATATCACCGGTTCCACAGAAGCAATAAGCATTGCAACCATTTTTAACATTGATAATAAGAAATGTTTGTTGAACAGCAAATTAGCATATTAGAATGATTTCTGAAGGATCATGTGACACTGAAGACTGGAGTAATGATGCTGAAAATTCAGCTTTGCCATCACAGGAATAAATTACATTTTAAGACATATTATAAAAAATAAAATAAAATATAAAAATATATATATATAAATTTAAACTTTTAAAACATTATTATAATTATAATATTAAATTCATATTAAAAAAAAAAACATTTTAAACAAATGTTTAAAATTTTAATGTTTTTACTGTATTTCTGTTTAACTAAATACAGACGAGCTTAAGAAACTTTTTTGAAAAACATTTTTAAAAAAATCTTACAAACCCCAAACTTTTGAAAAGTAATGTATATGGTATGGTATATTTACTGAAAATATTTACTATTACTATTATTTATTCTCAGTTAGCTTTTTATGACCAAAGCACGTTACAGTACATCACTTTAAGTGAACGGCTCCTTGAGGCAACATGGTGTTCATTTTTTTTTCTCATTAACACTCTAGTTAATAAGTTTCCCTTGCATGATGTTGTTCAAATAATTTGTTTACAAATTTGTCCACATCCTTAACCACAAGTTTTCCAACCCTGCTCATATGGGATTTGCGTATTCCAGCGCTAGGCCAATGTGACTAGTATTAGCTAGCGGCTCATATTCAAACACAAAGCATGTTCTTCTTACAGCAGATTCTGTGATTTCCTCCTCAGTTTAGCTTCAGCTGCCCTGAATTGCAACGTGTAAAAAAATGTTAGCGGCAGCTGATGTTGGAGCAATACAAATAGTGTGGTGAAGTGGGTGAGACGGAGTTAAAATTAAACACGAAACTCTGTCATTACAGGTCAAGGGAGAGCGACGGCAGAGCCGAAGCCAACGGCCCAGCCTAGTTCTGCTGCATGTTTGCGGTGCTGAGACTGACCCATGCTGAGCTTGTGGTCGAGCCTGCTGGGACATCAGTCTGGCTTCGGCTCAGATGGGCTTTTGAGAAAACACAGACCCAAATGACTAAAGTCAGAGTAGGGGATGTTTATGAAAAATCTAAAAATCTGACATGATGTTCTGCAGTAATCCTCTCGAAAAGCCAGGAAGGAAAAGAAGGATCGGAAGATGAAGATGAAAAATTGAGGGCAAAGTTGTTGTTTTCGTTTAATAACCGTCTTGTGCTCTCTGGTGCAAAAAGGTGCAATATGGTTATTAAGAGGGCTACATCTTCTTGAACACCCGCTGCTACCCTCATGTTTTAATTTATGGACAACAATAATTACCAGCAGGGTTGATTAATTATGTCTAAACAATATGCTCCTCGCACACATGCCACAAGGGCTAATTATCCTAACAAACAGGAAGGGCTGGGGCAATTGGAGGTTATCAGCAATAGTCATAACTGCATGAACATCAGCTGAAAATCTCAACGGCTTTAAATGACATACTAAAAACACCAGCTTTCCGAGCCACAATGCCTGGCTATTCATTCCCGAGCCCCTCCTCTCTTTTACCTTCCTCTGGCCCAAAATGAAGTCATATACATTTTGTTATATGATGCCATGGAATGAGTTATGAGAGCCTGTCAAAAGGGGCGAGATTCCTGCAATTTTTCCGTCCCCTCCTGGTTTAACTGCTCTTTCAACTCCACTGCAGGGGTGGACGCTTCATTCATGTCACATGGGGCTCGCATAATGGCACAAAAATCAAAAAAAAAAAAAATCAAAAAAAAAAAAAATCTATTCAGATGCCAAGGCCAGTTGTATGTGTTAGTTTTCTTCTAAAGCCTCTGCAAGCCTTTCAGATAACTCATCTTGTAAAAAACCTACTACTGCTCTGACACAGATGTGATAGCTTTGTTGAATCTTAACCATTTCTTGGTATCTTGGGATCTAATTAAAAAGACAATTACTGCGCTCAACTAATAAGAAGTAATAAAGTAAAAATAATAAAATATTGTGTGTGTATGTACATATATATATATATATATATATATATATATATATATATATATATATATATATATATACACACACACACATACATATGTATATGCCAATGATATTTCTTACTGAAATGAGTATCCAGTGATTTCATTTAATTTTGAAAATTATCCAAGTTTTTATTTTTATTTTGAATAGTCTATATTAACCAATATACTTATTTTGTTTACATTCAACACAATGTACATTCATATATAATTTTTGATTGAATGTAACTTATTTAAATGTTTTAAAATATTAAATATTTATGCATTTAATATTTATTTTTTTATTGGAATATTATTTAAATTATATTATTGAAAGTTTAAATCACTGGATTATGTCTCAGCAGTTTCAGATGAACTAATATTTAGCATTTGCACGTTTGTTCTGCTGTTCTCGCTTGTTTACCGTTATATGATGAGTGAAGGTCGGATTAAGTGCGTTACCTGTTCTTATCGCGCTGGTCCCTCGTTATGGCTGCATCCTCCTCCTCATCCCTTGCCGATACTGAACGCTCCCTTCTCTTCTCTTCTCTCTCTGTCAAACGGCCCTGCTTGTTTTCACTAGCACAATATTACGTGATGCAATAACACTGATGCCACATAGTCCACCCCTGAACCGCGCCGACACCTCGGCAGTCTTCAAACCTCCGTCTCTCTCTCTCTCTCTCTCTCTCTCTCCTCGCCTCTGAAGCGCGTGTCTTCTCGCTTTACCAGCTCTACAACCTGATTGAGTTACAGAGCGACTCGCGCAAGCATACGCACCGGGCGCGCGCGTAATCTCACACCTCCTCCCGCGTGCCCTCCCTCTCTTCCCACTCTTTAATGATACAGAAGCAGATTTGGGCAAATATTAATATTCCGTTGCGGGCTACAATTATCCTGAGGCTGGTTTGTTTGAGTTATCGGTTTCCAGACAGTAATAGCTCTTCGTAAGAGGCGTTGTTCCGCTATAATAATGTGGGTTTCTTACCTTAATTGCGCGTCAGATCATGTGGATGAATGAGGAGATGAGACTGCCGCCTGTGTATGTAGTCATTAAGCAAACTGAAACGCCAGCAGCCACGTTAATATTTTAGCGAGCTGGTGGATGGGAGCTGTCGCTGCCTTGTGTATAAAATATGCCAAGGAAACAATGGTCGCAGTGCCCTTGGGCTGGACTGCGCGCGGCCGCAAAAATTGAACTTCCCCGGAAATAGCGTGATGTTGATTATTACAAAAACATATGAAATTATAAGCTATGAAATTAATAAAAACATAATGCGATGCAGAGGTACAATGTAGCACCGTCATATTCAGTATGACAGCACCTCACCCTGAACTTCAGCAGACGCTCAATGGTGCACTCCGCAAATCCCAAATCACAGCGTTCAGATGCTTATCCTTCTGTCCCTACTTCTGCACATAAATATACACTGGATGCGTATAGATAGGCCAAGCATCCGTTACACCATCAGTTTATAGAGCTACATTGTTCATTTTCTCGCATCCACAACATTCCAGTCGACCCCGCCCCCGGCGCTCCTGATTGGCTCAGAGACTCGGGGTGCCTTCGCGCGAGCTAGATTTAAAGTAAACAGGAGCACATCTGGCCAGCGGCGCGCGTCACTGTCGCCGGAGGTCGAGCCGACGCTGTGATCGTTATACGGTTATGATTAGAGATTCGAATCCTAATCTGATTTCTTTAAATCATTCCTTAACGGTGCCATTAACGAATTGTATTGCTCCAAAAATATTTGGAAAAAGAAACGAGTCAAAGAGTCTGTTGCCAAATTTGAACAGATTTAAACATTAAAAATCAGGGATGTTTCATTTTTGCAAAAAGTTCGTTTACAGGCTTTTAATGACTTTGTAAAGGCGACGCATTTAAATAGATATATTGGATATAAAATAGATATAAACGCACTAAATCCATTATTTTTTTATATTTTTAATACCACTGATTACATCAAATCTCAATGTCAAGAACTCAAACTTTTTTTTTAAGCTTTATAAGCTTAATTCATTTGGAAATGGTCGCGCTGTAAATTCAGTAGCAGAATCTCTGAATAAAGCAGTAAGCCCCGTGAAGCCGTGGTTTACAGTGAATTTATAACAGCTAAGGGACCTTGTCAGGCACGTCGTTTCAGATGTTATAAATTGACTGTAAACCACGGCTTCACGGGGCTTATTGCTTTTATAAAACGGTTATTCCATATACATAGCAAGGTTTCACAAATTAAAACAGAGCAAATAAAGTGTAATGACATTAGCAAAAACAGTATTCTTCCACCAAACAATGTGAAAAAGTGTTCACCTGAAGAATTCACGCTCCAGACCTGAATGGTTAACTGTATTTTTTGTATTTTAACTCTCAGGTGCAAATGTGACCCTGGACCATAAAACCAGTCATAAGTAGCACGGGTATATTTTTAGCAATAGCCAAAAATACACTGTATGGGTCAAAATTATCGTTTTTTCTTTTATGGCAAAAATCATTAGGATATTAAGTAAAGATCATGTTCCATGAAGATATTTTTTAAATTTCCTACTGTAAATATAGCAAAACTTAGTTATAGTAATATGCATCGCTAAGAACTTCATTTGGACAACTTTAAAGGCGATTTTCTCAATATTTGATTTTTTTTGCACCCCCAGATTCCAGATAGTTGTATCTCGGCCAAATATTGTCCTATCCTAACAAACCGTACATTAATGGAAAGCTTATTTATTCAGCTTTCAGATGATGTGTAAATCTCAATTTCAAAAAATTGACCCTAATGACTGGTTTTGTGGTCCATGGTCACAAACTCAAGAAAATGACATTTTGTGCAAATCTGTCAAACTACTGCCCTCTTGTGGTCAAACTCAGAGCTCACATCACTTTATGTATACTGCAGGTAACATATTTCTAATCCAGTTATGAAATGAACAGAAACAATTTTAAAAAGAATTAAAATTTATTTAAAAATCTTTTGACATTACGTACAAATACTGAGTCAATAACTTTTCAGGCCACTATTATCAAAATAGAAAAACGCGAATTGTCTTCCAATAACCCTATGTATATTTCCAAATTATTTATTGCATTATTAATTTATCTTTACTTTTTAATTGCCCTCCAGTAGATTTGATTATTGATCATTGGGCTTTTAGAGTGAGAAGGTACACTTTCTCCGTCAGTGAATCCCATCCCCGTGATTTGAACTTTTCCTCAAAGGCATCTACAGACTCTAGCAATTCAATGTTGCATCCACCTCCTGAAATATGAGACATCACCATGATTACTGGCTAAAACTATTTAGAAATAAAAGATGTATAATATATAAAAAATGATGAAAAGCTCTAGGTAAGATGACATGTCAGAACAGTGACCAAAACTCACCAAATAAATTTTTTACATCCTCTTCTGATACAAAAAATGGTGGACCTGTATGTCAAATGTGGCAACAGGAAAGATCAAATACTAAAGACAAGACACATATGCTTTATAATGACTAATAATAATAACAAATTATTCCATACTTTTTTCCCCTAACATTACCTTGATACAGTTTAGGATTGTATTCCACTGTGTCTACAAGATATCTGCAGTCATTGCTCATTAAGGACATAAGGAGTGTAGCATACCTTGGGGATGAAGAGAATATGTATTTACATACAATCCCACTTAAATGAATAATTAAATAAAAGAACATAAAATGTTTATTTAATACTTACTTTTGCCTGTCACATGGGTTTATAGCCACCAGCGCTCCTCTATCCCAAATTCCTCCAAACTTTCCTGCAACAGCACTATATATGGACAGAGACCAAAAAGACAGAGAGGCATGTAAATGTGTTTCATGTGACATGTTTCATCATCTAAAATTAGAAAGTATAAAATCTACCTGGAAAACTTGTATAAATCACACTGATAGATGGAGATCTTTCCATCTGCACTCTGAGAACAAGGAAAATGCATTAGGTGAGTGGGCATGACACAAAAACATCACGCTGTCTACTTCCATTAAAGAAAGCTAAAGCATTGTGACTATCTCACAGTGAGAGTGTATTACACTGAGGAGCATCCGTCTGTATTAATCTAATCGGAGGAAGCCACTTGGACACACAGAAAGAGCCATTATAACAATACAAGTGCATCTAACCTCATTAGTTTCCAGTTACTTCAGTTGTACAAAAATGGTCTGTTATGCTCCTTTATATTGCAAACTGTTATTTGTACTCATTTTAATTAATTATTAAAATCATAAACACACTGGTTTGTGGTGCTAAACTTTTTAAGATTTTCTGCACAGTTATTCTTCAAGTTATTTACCTATAGCAGCTAATTAATTCGGAAGTTCAGATGGCTTATGCCTGTCAAGAATGACCTTCGGATACCTTGAAAACCTTTGCTCCAGGAATGGCTGGTACTGGTTCTTCATTAAAAGCAAGATTTTGCTCTGCAAAGAATTGTTTGATTCCTTTTTCAGAAATTTCAACTCCAACAACTGTGTGACCCATATCAGCCAACCTGAGGAAAAAAAGTAAACTTTTAATGGAGGTGCTAGGAAGATTTTTAAAGTGCCCCTATTATGGATTTTTGAAAATGAGCTTTCATGTAGTGTGTAACACAGCTCTAAGTGAATGAAAACATCCTGCAAAGTTTTAAATCTGAAAGTGCACTGTGTATACAGTTATTGTCTCTCAAAAGAAAGAATCGACTCTGAATCATTGAAACGAGTCGTTTTTAAAACGAATCCCAAACCATTTCATGTTGATGTCAAAGTGAAACATTAGCATATTGCCCACCCACTGGGAAAACTTGGATTTTCGCGTTGGTCTGAATGAAAATGCAAATTCATTCTTTGCTTTAATAGAAATCAACCAATCATCGCAGATTAGTGTCACGCAAAGGAGTAAAAATGAATCGTTGAACGAATCGTTTGGGAGTCATTGAACAAATAAGGTAAAAAATAAATGCATATTATAAGAAAATTAAAGTGTTTTTTGACCTTGCATGCATGTCAACCTGTTGTTGGGGACTCCCAAAACCAAAATATGAACCTTTCATAACCCGTAATAGGGGCACTTTAACATTACTTATTAACACAGACTTTAGACCTCATACCACTTCATGTCTACAGCTTTTCCGCATAGTGGGAAGAAGAATCGAACCTCCTTTCGTCCACATGCAACTTTGTCCAAGTTGTTTTCCAGCAAACTACCAAAAAGGTACAAAAAATAGGCAACTGAAACAACTGAAGCGAGATATTTAAATTAAAACAATAAATTGATATAACTGTGTGGTTCCTCTACATATTTATGGACAATTCAAAAGGAACATTGTTCATTCATAAGCAACACAGGATGGTGTCTAAATCATGGAGTTACAGCATATGATGTGGTAATATGCATGATTAACGATAGTACAGTATAGCATTTTGCAACATCATTACTGTTATTGAACCGAATCAACAGTGAACTGACTTGAGCTGAATAATGACGCTATTGTATTTTTAGAGCTGCTTTACAGCAGAATTTAAATGTCTCATATTTGATTAAGTTTGCATCACTGATTCTGTTATTCTCAGTATATTACTGTGAAGCTGCTTTGAAAATCTGTACAGAAATAAAGTGATTTGACTGTAGTGTTGGTGGTGACTAAATGTGTGATTACTTGTGTACTTCAGGTCTGTGAAAACCCGTTCTTCCTTCCTGCCACCTGTCCTCCCACTCGGACAAAGCTATCACTCGGTTTTCCTGGGCCAACATCATCTTTTCTCTTCTCTTCTCTTCTCTTCTCTTCTCTTCTCTTCTCTTCTCTTCTCTTCTCTTCAGCTGGTTTCTTCAGGATAGCAGACAGCTGCAAATAAACTGCAATTAAGCACATAATTATGCATAGTTAGGAAAGCAAAAATAATTAGGCTGATCAGCATTTAAAAATAAGAAGAAAATGCTTTCCATATCAGTTCTATTGTTGACATAAAATGTCGTGGATTTAATCAAGCTACTATGGCCCATATTTGTTATCAGATTCATTTGTCAAGTTAAACAAGTTGCATGACATGCACTTATCCTCAAAAGCATGAACAAAACTATGCAAGATAAAGAAAATACCATCATCAATACTATATGAAATAGAACACTTCTACTGTTGTTTCTGCATTTAAAATTTTTAATATTCATATTCAGTTAATGTTGTGTTGATAATGTTGCATACTGTTGGGTTTACACACACACACATATATATTTGTGTGTGTGTTTTGTAAACTTTATTTATATTACTACTATACACTAAATTAATTTTCCCAGCACATAGTTCCTTAGCCAAGCAATTAGAAAAGGATGCAAATTAAGTACCAAGCCTCTCAAAGAAGTCTTCACAAAGTAGTCTGATTTTTCAGTGCGTGATCAACTTGCACAATCACAATGAGAATGCATACAGTATCTCACAAAAGTGAGTACACCCCTCACATTTCAGCAACAATTTTAGTATTTCTCAAGGGACAATACTACACTAATGAACCTTGGATATATTTTAGAGTAGTCAGTGTACAGATTGTATAGAAGCACGAATTTACTGTCCTATAAAAATAACTCAACAAATAGCCATTACTGTCCAAATAACTGGCAACAAAAATGAGTACACCCTAAGTGAACATGTCAAAACTGTGTCCAAAGTGTCAATATTTTGAAGGGGCATCATTGTTATCTAGCACTGCCTTAATCCTCCTGGGCTTGGAATTGACCAGAGCTGCACAGGTTGATGCTGGGATCCTCTTCCACTCCTCCATAATGACATCACGGAGCTGCTGGATGTTAGACACATGGTGCTTCTCCACCTTCTGCTTGAGGATGCCCCACATGTGCTCAACAGGTTTCAGGTCTGGAGACATACTTGGCCACTCCATCACCTTCACCTTCAGCTTCATCAGCAAGGCAGTTGTCATCTTGGCGGTGTGTTTGGGGTCGTTATTATGTTGGAAAACCCAGTTTCTGAAGGGAGGGCATCGTGTTCTGCTTCAGAATGTCACAGTACATGTTGGCATCCATGTTTCCCTCAATGAACCGCAGCTCCCCAGTACCAGCAGCACTCATGCAGCCCCAGACCATGATGCTACCACCACCATGCTTGACTGTATGCAAGACACAATTTTCTTGATACTCCTCACCAGGGCGTCACCACACATTCTGGACACCATCTGAGCCAAACAAGTTTATCTGAGTCTCATTAGACCACAGGACATGGTTTCAGTAATTCATGGTCTTGGACAGGTTATCTTCAGCAAACTGTTTGCAGGCTTTTTTGTGAGCCAGCTTCAGAAGAGGCTTCCTTCTGGAACGATGGCCATGAAAACTGACTTGTTGCAGTGTGCGCCGTATGGTCTGAGCACTGAGAAACTGACCTTTCACTTCTGCAACCTCTAAAGCAATGCTGGCAGAACTCATGCATCTGTTTTTTGAAGCCAGCTTCTGCACCTGACGCACAGCACGAGGACCTAACTTCTTTGATCGACTCTTGCGAGGCCTGTTCCGAGTGGAACCCGTCTTGGAAAACCTCTGTGTGACACTGGCCACTGTACTGTAACTCAGTTTCAGGGTGTTACTGATCTTCTTATAGCCTAGGCCATCTTTGTGGAGAGCAACAATTCTAATTCTCAAATCCTCAGAGAGTTCTTTGCCATGAGGTGCCACGTTGAACATCCAGTGGTCAGTATGAGAGAACTGTACTCAAAGCACCAAATTTTAACTGCTCTAATACAAGATACACAAATTTGTATAGTCCTGTCAAGCAGACAAATGTGGCTTTGCATGGTTAAACGATGTATAGCTGTTATCACTTAGGGTGTACTCACTTTTGTTGCCAGCTATTTTGACAATAATGGCTGTATGTTGAGTTATTTTCAGAGGACAGTAAATCTTTATTGCTATACAAGTTGCACATTGACTACTCTAAAATATATCCAAGTTTCATTTCTATAATATTTTCCCTTGAGAAGATATACTAAAATAGTTGACGAAATGTGAGGGGTGTACTCTTTTGTGAGATACCGCATATCATGTCATCTTTGGATTGTTACTCTGTACATGCCCAAACTATCATAATATCAATACATTTCTCCTCTGACTCATAACAACGGACTATCACTTGCCAATAGAGAAAACTAAATTTTGGTAGTTTTTATGTAGATTTGTTTTATTGTGCTATGTTGGTTGAATTATTCTTTTGTACAGCAGTTTGAGCTGCATTCTTTGCAGCAGCGACGTGCTTCATAAGAAAACACTCGAACTCAAACTCTAAACTCAATAAAAACCTTAATGTTAGACAAACAAATAACTTTGTTACTTTTAAAGCAGTGCACAATACAATTCACCGGTCTTTAGCCAAAATAAGTTCATCTACATTTAATACGTCACTGTAAATGTTTGATAAGATTTCAGATTTGTTACCTCACATTTACAATTCAGTGAACACCCGAACAGCAGCTCACATGATGCATCGGTTTCATAACAGGAAGAATTTGTGCGTAGTGGGCGTGGCTTCCTACACAACGTCACACGTAGTAGTGGCGCGTCCTATCAGGGGAGCAGCCTTACGTTACTGGATGTCGCTAGGATACCGAGGAGGACGCTCCCAGTGCTACTAGCACAGTGAGTTTTGGCAGAATCGCTGACTGAAAAAAAAGAAACATCTATTTGTATTTAATATTTTCATTTTCATACATATCAGGGTGTACTTTCACTGATGAGGTTTAGATAGGATTTAGTTTAACTTTAAAATGAATTGTTAGTATGATTAGCTGGATCTCGACCTTAAAAAACAAATAATTTATGTAAAGTTATTCATGATTAAAGACAAATCAAATAACATTATGTCAATAAAATATATATATCTGAAAAAAAAACACTTCATCATATTAAGTTATTCTTAAAAAAACTGAAAATTACGGTTTTTTTTTTTTTTTTTGCATAAACAAAATCAGTAATTTAGGTTTGATTTGTTTGCAATTTTGAAGCCAAAGAAAAAACGAAAAAGAAGAAAAAAAAAACACATTTGCATACCAAGAGCAGTTCAGAAAGCATCTGTAGAAGTGGCAAAAGTACTCTGTTTTCTAACGTTAGCTCATATGGTTGGCAGACATCAGGAAATAATTATGGCTTAATAACTTCATTCTCCTGGCACGGTGGTCATTATGCAGGACTTTGATGTATTATTCTGAGCAATTGATTTACTCAGTTTCATTTTTCAAAGGAATACTGTGAGACTCGCTCAATTGGATGCCTTCAAGACCTCAATAAAATGCTAACAAAAGGAATGTGTCACAATTCAGGATGTTAAATGTAGGTCCATATACTTTGGTACATAATGAAAACAATATGAGCCATGAAAAATGGTCTTTTTCCCATAACCAGGATGATTTAATATACATTTAATGTGTTGCAGTGGCAGAAGTCTGTTTGCTACAGGAGAACAACGGGCTTCCCATTCCTCTACGTTTTATATCTCTGCTGAAGTAAGTTTTTATTTTAATTAATTATTATTTATTCAAATTAATTAAATAATTTTATTTTACTATGTATTTTATTTTAATACTATTTGAAGATGACTTTTGATATTTTCATACTCTTTACTCTTCATTTTTACGTGTACTTACTGATTTCTTCATATTTATTGTCTAATACACTAACTTCTAATTAAAAATGAATTTAAAGCTCATATTTAGTTGCAGTTATATTAGTGCAGCTATATCATTCCAAATATATTTTTCCAAAATATTTGCAGGAGCAAAGAGCTGGATGGGTTTCTTGCCAATTTCCTGCTCTACTTTTCTTGCTACTTTGAAAAAAATAAAAAGCTCTTGAGGAAAGACTGAAGTCTCTCATGGGGTGAGTTTGAATTTGGAGCCAGGCATGAGTTAAATCATAAAAAAGCATGAAATTATTAAAGGAGCGGTGCTCAATTACTAAAATGTCACAATTAAGATGTGTATGTAACCATATTCAACAACCTAGCACAGCTTTTAATCGTATTAATCTGTGACGATTGCATTAACAGCATATCATTACCCTTCCCGCTCTTTCAGAGAGGACACTGAGAGGCAGATGCATGGAGAAACATGTGCTAAGGTGAAGCTGGCACAAAATCACTTCAGGCTGCTGCTGGGGATAGATCTGCCTCAACAGCACCATATCGCCATGACATACAAATATATGAGGTTTGTGCAAGCCATTTGACCATATGTGATTCATGAAGATTTCTATCTTTGAAGAATTCTATCTTTGAATAATATGTACTTTAATATTAGTAGCCACCACCTGCAGTTTCAAGAGTTTCATATATGGTTCCCATGATGACATTAGTGTGCTTTCTCTATACCTCAGTGTCTCTACATAAGTGTCAAACATATAGAAATGTTTTAAGACACATTTATACTAAATTTGCTTGACAATGCCCTGTTATTTATGCATATATTAATGTTGAGGTTTTAAAAGTTCTGTCTTACTTTTTTGTGATGTGTTGCTAGTAACGTGATAAACTGTGTGCAAGCAAATTCAAATGAAGATTTATGCTTTTACTGGCCCGTCTTCTCTTTCGTACTCTCGCACTCTGTCTCCTGACCTTTAACCCAGGAAGTCAAACCGGCACTCGGCCCTGAACAAAATCATAACCCAGCATTCCTCGCTGATGGCCCCTCTGCTGCTTACTCCACAAGAAAAGGCCTCTCACCTGTTTGGGAGCTTCAGATGTCTTAAAGTGTCCTCAACTTAACACTTTGATTTAGAGGCTGTGATGGAGGGTCTTATAGATTTACAATTAAATTTACAATTATGAAAAAGCATAGCATGTGTCTATTTTGCAATTGTTTCTAATAGTCTGATTGTAACTTCTTTTGCCTTTAGCTTTGGAATTCTTGGAAAGCCTTTGAGCCAATTCAGCTCAACGACACTGAAGCCTCAGGGAGGTCAGAGTGAAGAGGATGAGGAAGATGACAACAACGCTACTTTTCATTGTTTGTGGATTTTACAACATGGAAATTTCTTTCAACTATTATTTATTGTCCACTGTGCTTTGCATGAAGGTTGTTGACTAGAATCTAAGAAATAACAATACCTGCCACTAGGTGGCACTTTCAGTATTGTTATTCAGTTCATTCCTCATAAGAGTGAACGCATTCTAATGTTATGGATGGAATGGAAATGATTAATGGAAAAAAAATCATCGAATATATTAAACTAAGAAAGCTAAGTATGCAAATATGGGAAAATAAAATGCACTACGTTACTTTAATATCAACTATTAGACAAATGGTTTATTAATTTTATAGTATCATCATTATTAGTATTGGATAACTCTTGATATATATATGTAAGTGTTTATTAAGGGCACAAAAGAGGCCCCAGGGTTCTGACAGAAGGGGCTTTATCATCACCTTAACTGCCAGGGTAATCTAGGACGCCACTGCTAATAATCTTGGTCTGTAAAGCAAGAAGAGGGAGGGGTGCTTGTGTTTGTGTGCAGGGGGGTTAATTGGTTACCTTTGGCAGTACTCAAGTTCAGGAAGCAACAGTCCAATTATCTCCAAGCAATTTACTGCTTCATAATTCCTTTCAAATGCATTGTATTGTTGCAAAAACAAGACTTAATTTTGTTTCATAGATTGTGGTCTTTAAATGAAGATCATGACCACTCAGAGAAGGTTAAGAAATTAAAAACAGGATTATTTATTCTGTATGATATTGTTTACCATTACGCGCTACGCATTTGTCCAATAGGGGGAGACATTGCATTGAGAATTCATTTAGTGAGTTCTAGCAGGTACACGCTCTTGCAGGTGCCACCAATATGCAATGTTGAATGTAAATCCTTAAATCTTTAATTTTAATATCCTTTACGAATGTGGCACATAATTGGCACAGATTCGCGGTTCAATGAGTCAGTGAGTTGTTGACTCAGCTCGGACCGATTCAGTCCGTTTAAACCGGTTTGGAAAACTGATTCAACCTGTTCACTGAAAAAAATCCGACTTATGCCACATCAGATATATCAAAATATTCATATAGTACATTTCATACGCAGCGATAACTTAAAATGCTTTACATAATTAAATGTATTTAAGTAATTGTAAATTTACAAATAAATAGCTTATTAAAATAACATAGTGTCATAAAAGCATTATGGTTTAGTACTTAAATCTGACATGTCTTAAAACAAAAATTTTGAAAACCAGAATTGAAGTCGTCTTCTCTCTTTCGCTCTCTCTCTCTCTCTTCGGCCAATCGCCTATATCGTCGCGCTATCTGTCAATCATTGCTGAAGCTCTCCCTCAGTTTGACCCGTATTTTCCTCTCAGTCCAGCGGGTGGCTCGACAGCAGAGCTCCACTTCAGACATATGGCTGAGAGACCTCACGTTAAATTCACCTTTGCGAGACGAATGCAGCTTTAAACGCATGCGGCCGTAGACTCAACCCACGAGACTTGGCGAAACATATCGAAAACGACCTATTTTAGTGTATAAAAGTGCGCGGAGGAATAAGCAGACGAAAGAGCAACACGTATCCGGTGGGATTTGAGTCCTGTGAGAGAGCGAGATTGGAGCGCGAACGAGCGAGAGAGAGGGAAGAGTTTCTTCAAAAGTGGAAACAGACACGGGGACGATATTTTCCGTTTTCACAAGCGAAGACTAAGGAATTATGAGGAACGTTTGGATGATATTAACCCTCGGCTTGACAGCCTTTCTTTCCGGGGAAAGGGTGAGTTTCAACCGAGAACAATAAGCGGTTTGCTGGGGGTAGTTGAGTGTAAACTCAAGCAGCCATCCAGCCACGTTATAAAGTAACCAGTCAAACATTGTTTCACTGGACTGATTCATACTTTGCCATGTGTCAATGATAATTAATGTTTTAGATATGTATCGCGTCAGATGTAATGTATCAAGTATCAGTTTCGTTAATCACGGCAGTGTTTTTCAATTCAGTTTGGCATTGTTGTTTTACATACACTAAGGGATGTGTGTTTGTTTATTTTTAAACATTAATAACTAGAATATAGAGAAGAAAACATTAAGCAAGGCATTAATGAACGTTAGGAATACTATACAAATATACACATATGGTGTTGTCTAGCTCAGATGTGTTGTGCAAAACTGAAATGAATGACTGAAATATTCGCGTTTGATGTGTTTCTGACATTTTGGGAAATGTGGAAAGAAGCTTGATAGTTTATCGAAGTATTTCACTCTTGTACTGTGAAATTTATAGTAGAGAAAGATACAGTGTTGTCTCAACCTCATCAGAGTCACAGACTCCTATAAAGCTACTATAAATTCGGCCATAAAACCACTAACTTGGTTGTGGAGACATTTCTGAACAGGTACAAATGAAGTGAGGAATGCAGAAACAACTTGCTGTTTTCGGTTTGATTAACCTTTTTTTTTTTTTTTTTTTCAAAATGTAAGTGACTGCAGTGGGAACTATCACCAGCATTTGTAAATGTGCATTGCATTCTCGACAACTGTTGGCGAGTTGAACTTTAAGATTGGACCACAAACCTATGCTTTCAGACAAATAGCACCCATTTTGTCTGTAACACTTCTGTTTAAAGTCAAAACGTGTCCAACTTCTCTATAAACCTCCTGCTTAAAGTGACCAGGTGCCTCTTAGAGCAGCTTAACATGCAGAAGCTGTAAATCAGACACTAACTCTCTCTTGGTCACACTTGGCTCGGTATGCTGGAATGTGAACACATGCGATCGTTGATTGTTTTGCATAGGCTTTCTCTTAAAAGCCACCGTTACTCCTTAGAATTGAAGACAGAGATGGAAAATGTGTATTTTGCAAGTGTAATTCATTAACCTTATGCAGGGACTTGCTTGCATTTCTGCCTGCCTGCCTTATTATACAGTTAATTGGCAGTGCATTTGATGAACGTGGATCCTGAATAAGCCAATTGCTAGTAATTTTTTGACGAAATGCCAAGGGATTGGCACTCGTGGTTTGTAATTCCATGGTTGACTGGCATGCTGGTTTGTACTGTCTCCTCCCATTGATTAGGACCTCACTCACTCACTTTGGCCTGGAGGCGTGAAGGCAGCATCAATCTCAATGAGACCCAGCATAGCGTATAGATTTTCTATACCGGCATCATTTACACAGAGCAAATAAAGTTATCTGGCTTGAAACTTCCAGGATGATCCATGTGTTTGCCAGTGAGAGCAACCATCCCCTTCTCCTGTAAACAAAAAGAAATGATTTGTCTGCGATTGTGACCTGAGAATGTTTTTATTTAGTCTCTTTTTGTGCCTCTTGACCTTTGCTTTCTCTGAAATTGTATGCTATGGACCTGTCACAGTTTGGTGTGTTGTCTGCGGTCAGATGTTCAACCGTGTAATTTGCATGATGTTTTGGTGGTAAGTGTGAACATTGCCTTGGAAATGGAGATGTTTTGCAAGGTCACTGCACTCTTGTGGCCTGTGACAGATCTCAAGGAAATAGTTTTCACCCAACCAAGTTTTTTTTTTTAGTGTTTAGAAAGAATTTGTGTCAGAAATAAAATGACACATACGCCACATGAATAGTTCTTAATTAAAAATTGTACTTAATAAGGGTTAGTTTTTTCAAAGCACTTCACAAAAACACCACTGTCTTTTTGCCTGATATGTGAATACATACTTTTTTATCTGCATTTGGTAACTAGCTAAATGTTTCCCAGCGCTATTTTTAATCTTTTTTTTTTATAGAGTTTTTAAGAGTCACTCTTAAAAATAAAGCTTCCAGAAGGTGCAAGAGATGCCATAGAAGAACTATTTTTCGTTCCCCAAAGAACCTTTAATTGAACCGTTCTTAAAAGAGGCATTTTAAAAACCTAAAGAACCTTTTTCCACTATAATGAACCTGAAAATGGAATGGAAAAGTTCCATGGATCTTCATAGACCATAGATGTCAATAGGGAACCTTTATTTCTAAGAGAATGCATTTTTTACACTCTGTCCGGATGCTTACATGATTAAATGAATGCAAAGAGTGACAAGAGCGAGAGATAGTAGCACGTTGACCGCATTTTCACCCCTCACTTCTGCCAGTCTCTCACCTGAGGCTGTTTTTCTATTCCTGATTAGCAAGGCAGATGGTCACACATCCGCAATAATCCTGGTACTGAAAAATGTATTGAGTCTGCGAGATAAGGGCCCAGAAGTGCTCCCCGTTTACATTGTCCTGTAAATATTAATGGTTTAGGGTGGAATATTGGGCTATGAAATAATAATAGCGTAACATGTTACAGCATTTAGCAGATGCATGCTGAGGTTTCAGGATTTGATTGCCAGTGATGACTTTGTGTTAATGAAAACACATCCACAAATCAGTGACGAGGTTGTCAGCACATTTAAGCAGTGAGGAAATGAGATTTTTAGATGGCTGTTATCTTTTTTTTTAACACCTTGCTGAATGAATAAAGTTGGAATCTCATAATTAGAAAAGATTCAGTGTTCCATCACGGGAATAAATGATATTTTAAAATATATTAAAATAGAAAATGGTTATTTTAAATTGTAACAATATTTCACAATATTACTGTTTTACTGTATTTTTGATCAAATAAATGCAGCCTTGGTGAGCATAAACATAAAAATGGCTTCAAAATTTTTGAGCGGTAGTGTAATTGAAGCATTTTTTTCCTTCTCCAGCGTGCATTTAAAGTGGACACGTGGGAGAAAATCTCGTATCCCACCTCTCTTCCCTGGGGGGCTCTTTTTGATTGACTCTAACTGTTCCGCATTGCATAATCCTTAATGGTCTCAGCAGGCACTGGGCCGCTAGGCCTGTAAAGGAATCCCAGAGTGCTCTTGTTTTGTCATCAGCCATGCAACCTCAGCCCAGCCGACTTCTCTCCCTGCAGCTAAGCTCGTCATTATTATTACCCTGTCTTCGGTTACTCCAAAGAACAGTGGCATTATTCTTTATCTTCTTTCCCAGCAGATGGAAAGAATGAAGAGGCAGAGTAGGGGAGGGAAAAAAGAAGATATGCCTCGCTATGCTCCGATGGCACATGTCATGTGCTTGTTTATGTCGGCACCACAAACATCTGCAACACGTATGTGCGTTCGCTTCAAAGCGGCTCTGTTCACTTTTTTTTTTTTTCCCCCTGAGAGTTGGAAGCAGTTCTTTCACAGGGATAAAGTCATGCATACCAGTGGGACTCGACAAACAACGCAAGCCGAGTCGAGCTCGGAAGTGGTGGGAGCAGTGGCAGACCGATGCGCTCTATACAGAGCGAGTACTGAAAGTGCTGCTGCCAAAGCACTGCTTTGGCCCGGTTACTGTAGACAGTAAGGAGCCTCAAGGGTGCAAAACCGTGACCCAGAGCCCCCCCAATGTGAACACACAGGCTTGTGGAAAAAAAAAAGAAACCCTCATCACGCTTCACCATTTAAAACACACTCCTTTTGCTCTCAGTCTGACTTTTCTTGCTCTTTATTAGCTTAGCAAATGGAAAGTTCCTTTGGAGGATTGTGGTTTAAGAACAGCAGTTGAAATGGAAGGGGGTTCGTTTTAACTGCTTTCATACTACAGCTTTTGGGGCAGGCTAGAGTAGTGTTTGACGTCAGAGTTTGGTTGGTGTGAAAGTGGTTTTCTGAACTTTGGTACAAACCAGTTAACCACACTGAGTTTGTTTGAAAGGTAGTCCGAGGTAAATGTGAATTCTAGTACACTGTATTTCCAGTAAAGATGCATTAAATTGATCCAAATAACAATAAGGATGTTTATAATGTTACACAAGATTTCTATTTTAAGTAAATGCAGTTTTTTTTTTTTTAACTTTCTATTCATCAGAGAACACTGAAAGACAAATGTATCACAGTTTCAGCAAAAATATTAGGCAACATAAATGTTTTCAAGATTGATAATGATAAGAAATGTTTCTTGAGCAGCAAATCAGCATATTAGAATGATTTCTGAAGGATCATGCGACACTGAAGACTGGAGTAATGGCTGCCGAAAATTCAGCTTGCCATCAAATGAATAAATTACAGTTTAAAATATATTAAAATAGGAAATGATTATTTTAAATTGTAATAATATTTCACAACATTCTGTTTTTACTGTATTATTGATCAGATAAATGCAATCTCAGTAAGCGTAAGAGTCTTTTTAAAAAACAAAATCTTACCAACCCCAAACTTTTGAACAGTAGTGTAACAGTAATTTCTTATTATGAATAAAACTGTGAAGCCGGCATCTTTTTGTCATAAGGCATTACCTAGTTAAAGTTGGAAACAGCTAGGGATGTGACGGTGGCGGATTTTTACCACCGCGGTGGTAATGGACCAACTGCTGCCGGTGGCATGGCGGTATGATATTAATTAGCCTATATTTACGATACTTTTACGTTTTGTTCTACAACGTAAATTACACACATCTATACCAAAAACTAAAAATTTGAAGCAGTTATGTTCATTTTTCAAAACGTATATTTTTAATAAGTAACTAGATAAGAACGTTTGGGCTGTGAGTGTGTGCAGTTTACATTGTAGAACAAAACGTAAAAGTATCGTCAAGTTATGTTTACCACAGGCTTTATTTTACTCATAAATTGAAAAACCCCTTTATAAAACCCCATAGGAAAATCTCGAAGGAACCCGTGGCGAATTACTCTTCCGGGTTCTGACATCATAGTTCCCCCACTCTATAGACAACTGCGGTGACAACCGACCACCGAGGTTGTCACGGCGACTGTCACAGCCCTAAACAGCTGCCACTTGTATTCACTATACTGTTTACCATGGCTAAGGCCTAAAAGTACACTGTAAAAAGACAGCCTGTGATACTAGAATGATTTGCTGTACCTAAAGGGAACGTGTGAGATCCCGTGTTTCACAAGCCTTGTCGCTCTTCGCTGTTAGAAAGTGTTGTTTATAATGGAAAAATCTTTTGGAAAGTTAAGTGAGGAGATGTCTAACTGTGCGAGCTGATGAGTGTAGAAGCCATCTTGTGCAGTGTAAATGTAAGAACAGTGAGAAACCATCTGTGTGCTGCAGTGTGTGTTTCTCATAGTTTGATGTTATGCAAGTCTGTAATTCACCTGATTCTGCAAAAAATAAACAACTTGCATCAGAAGTTCATTCTGATCAGTTGTGATTGTTGTGATTTTTATTTTATTTTTTTATTTTTTTATTAATTAGTATCTTTTTCTGGAAATGTCTGTGTCACAGACTTGTGTATTTGTATATTTTATTGTATATTTGTGTATTGTATTTGCATTTTTAATTCATTTATTTTTATCTGTGTGCAGTTGTACAGCGATTGTTACTTTTCTTTTATATAATACTAATATTTTTGAAAAATTAATAATTATGATTATTAATTTATTAAAAACTTGCAGGTTCCTTTTAGCAATGCAGGATCCTTTTAGAGAGTGTTTTTTAATGTTAGAGGTTTTGTTTAGAGGGTGAGTTCATGTCTCTTGCTGCAAAATGATACAGTGACTTTCAGCTGTTTGGTAAAGGAACTTCCTGTCTGTATAGATATTTAGATATGCTGTCAACTGTTTTGATGAACTTGTGAACCACAAATACCCGTGAACAAATACTAGATTGCTTGTGCTAATACATGTAAGCACTCTTTGACATATGTGAATGCGCCTAATTAAAATTCACAAATCATCTTTCAATGTAACTTCAGTAATTAACCATAGGTTGAGATTTATATTTTCTAAGCGTGCTTTCAAGCATTTCTTTAATTTCCACATGCCACTGACAATATGACAAGTGGTTGTTATGGGAACCGTTTACCTCTTAAAAGCTGCACTTTGAAAGCCGTGTATTTTACACTCGTTTTGTCTCAATTGCTTCAGCGCATGTGGCCTTGCTTAAAACACACTGAAACATCCTGGGAGATTTTTGAGGTGATGTGGAAGAGACTTGATAACTTGACTTTTCTCTGGTGGTTTCTGAAGACTGAAATCTGGTCCCCTCCAGCTGTTCTGAACCATCGATTGCACCCACTGATACTGGTTGCAGCCACCATATCCAATTTCTTTTAACTGTGTCCACCTAATCAGACGGCGAGTGGGTGCATTGCTTAGAAAGCGACTGCGGCAGTGAGACGAGTGGCCCAAGAGGAGATTTTGTTGATCTTTAATCATTGTGGTTCAGAAAGCATACTGACCCTTCGGGAGTTTTGATGTGCTCGGATGCATTAATTCGACAGCCCCACACGCCGCCATTAATCTGGCCTAATGCACTCTGTTAACACCCATTTGTGTGCTGTAAACTGCACTCTGATCTCCTTTCTCATCCAGTAGCATTCTGTCACACTCTTAAATGAGAAAAGGGTGAACTCAGAAGAGCCTGTCCAAATGAGTGCGCTGTCATTGTTTGCACAAATGAAATTGACACGCTCAGCACTGAGCTGACTGTCGAGGACCACCAGTCTGATTTCGTATAATATAAAAAGGTGGAAAACGGTGTTGGTCTGGCGTAACCTACCAACTGAGACAGTTCACACACAAACTTCAGGTTAGAGTTCAGCATTCAGATCAATAATGTAATGCTAATTATTTGGTTTGTATCAATTTATTCAAACATACGTTAAAAATGCAATTTATACATACAGGGACTTGAATACACCTCTAAGAAGTTTTTAATTTTTTAATTTTTGGGCCATAAAGTAAAAAATGATCCAAATCAGGGTGATCCAACTCTCTTTCCAAAAGCTTATTTGATATTTTATATGATACTTTTGAATTAATAATTCATGTAACTTGAAGAAAACTAACTAACTAACTAACTAAATATATATACACACACACATACATACAGTGGTGTGAAAAGTTGTTTGCCCCCTTCCTGATTTTTTTTTCTTTTTTTTTTTTTTTGCATATTTGTCACACTTTAATGTTTCAGATCATCAAACAAATTTAAATATTAATCAAAGATAACACAAGTAAACACAACATGAAGTTTTTTTATTATGAAGGGAAAACAAAATCCAAACCCACATGGCCCTGTGTGAAAAAGTGCTTGCCCCCTAAACCTAATAACTGGTTGGGCCACCCTTAGCAGCAGCAACTGCAATCAAGCGTTTGCGATAATTTACAATGAGTGTGTTACAGCGCTGTGGAGGAATTTTGACCCACTCATCTTTGCAGAATTGTTGTAATTCAGCCACATTGGAGGGTTTTCGAGCATGAACCGCCTTTTTAAGGTCACGCCACAGCATCTCAATAGGATTCAGGTCAGGACTTTGACTAGGCCACTCCAAAGTCTTCATTTTGTTTTTCTTCAGCCATTCAGACGTGGACTTGCTGGTGTGTTTTGGATCATTGTCCTGCTGCAGAACCCAAGTTCGCTTCAGCTTGAGGTCACGAACAGATGGCCGGACATTGTCCTTCAGGATTTTTTGGTAAACAGCAGAATTCATGGTTCCATATATCACAGCAAGTCTTCCAGGTCCTGAAGCAGCAAAACAGCCCCAGACCATCACACTACCACCACCATATTTTACTGTTGGTATGATGATCTTTTTCTGAAATGCTGTGTTACTTTTACGCCAGATGTAATGGGACACACACCTTCCAAAAAGTTCAACTTTTGTCTCGTCAGTCCACAGAGTATTTTCCCAAAAGTCTTGGGGATCATCAAGATGTTTTCTGGCAAAATTGAGACGAGCCTTTGTTTTTTTTGCTCAGCAGCGGTTTTTGTCTTGGAACTCTGCCATGCAGGCCATTTTTGCCCAGTCTCTTTCTTATGGTGGAGTCATGAACACTGACCTTAACTGAGGCAAGTGAGGCCTGCAGTTCTTTGGATGTTGTTCTGGGGTCTTTTGTGACCTCTTGGATGAGTCGTCGCTGTACTCTTGGGGTAATTTTGGATGGCCGGCCACTCCTGGGAAGGTTCACCACTGTTCCATGTTTTCGCCATTTGTGGATAATGGCTCTCACTGTCTCACAATTATTGAAACACTTTTTCACACAGGGCCATGTGGGTTTGGATTTTGTTTTCCCTTCATAAAAAAAAACTTCATTTAAAAACTTCATGTTGTGTTTACTTGTGTTATATTTGATTAATATTTAAATTTGTTTGATGATCTGAAACATTAAAGTGTGACAAATGTAAAAAAAAAAAAAAAAAAAAAAAATCAGGAAGGGGGCAAACAATTTTTCACACCACTGTGTGTGTGTGTGTGTATGTATGTATGTGTATATATATATATATATATATATATATATATACTTTTGTTAAGAAACAAAGTCTCATCTTTTTTTCTTTTTTTTTTTTTTTCAGGAAATTCAAACAATAAATGCCATTTTGTCAGTCTTTGATGTGGCGATAGATTGCTTTATAAATGCCTCGGTTCAGACGGCAGTGCGGAGCGTGATCTCTTTACTAGCAGTTTTAACATGAAATAAACATGAATGAACATCTCATGCCTCATGTTATCGCTCAATCAGTGTTTTAACCATGGAAAGACATCAAAACTGTCAACTTTTTAAAAATAAAACAAGATACAAAAAAAGTATACTTTTTCACTTGACGTTGCACTGACATTTTAGAGATATTAAATTTAAATTTTTTTTGAAAATGATACAAAGGTTTTTCAAAACCATATGAGATCAACATGAATACACAGAGTATGTTTCTAGTAACTTGGCACGTGTTTTAAACTAGAGTTTTTTTTTTTTTTTTTTTTTTTTTACCCCTCATTTTCTTTATTGTGGATTCTCTTAATTTGTTATTGACCCATCCATCACATTTACATTTAGTTATTTAGCAGATGCTTTTATCCAAAGCGACTTACAAAAGAGGACAATAGAAGCAATCAAAACCAACAAAAGAGCAACAACATGCAAGCAACATGACAAGTCTCGGTCGCAGTACACATAGCAAGTACACATTGCAAGGTTTTTTTTTTTTTTTTTTTTTTTTTTTTAATAGAAAAAAAGGTAGATAGAATAGAAAAAAGAAAGCTAGTGTTAGTTTTTAAAGAAACTAACTAGTTTTTTTTTTTAAATAGAAGACAGATAGATAAAATAGAATTAGAATAGAGAGTGACAGAGTTAGAGGGTCAAATTCAGGATTGCATGTGTCCTTTGTTATTGCATATAGGACATTATACATTGCTTTTTGGCATTGTGAGCTTCCTTTTGTTGTACTGTCTCTGCATCTGTTCCTGCTTTGTATCACCTTCGTCAAACTCCCCCAGCTAATATTCGCTTTGTTTTCTTTTTTCACGCTGCACTGACAGTACAAATCAAACACATTCAATACTGAGATCACAAACATATTTCTGTGTAATCATGGCCCCTTTCATGGAAAAACTGAGTAAATCCGAGTGTAGCTTGTATTACAAGCAGGGCTTGACGTTAACACCCGCCAACCCCCCAAATGCGGGTGGATTTCAGCTGTGGCGGGTAACACAGTCACTCCCACTAGCCACTCTGGTGGGTTGAATTTTATATACAGTAACAGAGCTCGACATTAATGCTTGTCTGGGACAAGTAGATTTTTTTGAAGGGGCAAGTGAAAGAAGATAATTTTACTCTACAACTAATCTGATTAAAACATCTAATTGCACCGAAATTTCGGCGAGAATGGTTCTGACTTTATTTTACATTCGTTGTAAACGGCGATTGATAATGGATCATCAGTAACAACAAGGTCGCGCCAGTTGAGGCTCACGCAGCTTGTCTGTGAGAGAATCTCGTGGAGAAATCAAAACAAATGAACGCAACTGCACACAGAAGAAACATAAAAATGTAACTTAGTTTTTATATTTATAACATACAGCTTAGTTAAGCAACATGCCACGACCAAGAGAGGGAAGATCCCTGAAAACCACGACGAGTAGTTAATATACATTTTAGTTCAATATTTTAATTTGAATTTATTGAAAGGATATATTGTCAACGTTGACTGTTTTGCTCCATTTGCTTAATGAAAATAGTTCTAAACAAAGATCACAGCAGAACAGTCGCTCATGTCTGAGGAACACAGTTTTAATGAATGATTCGCGTTTTTGAATTTTGAATCATTTGAGTCAATGATTCAGTGGTCCATTCATAAGGACAGGCACTTGCTTCATTCTTGAATGAATCAGCTGTCTGAACGAATGGTTTGAAGGCATTCTTCAATGACTCATTAATTAAGATAGCCACCTACTGGTGGTTTACTTTCATAGTAGCCTATCTTTGCATTTTTTCCAACATTTCATATTTGAATATTAAAAAATATATATATTTTAAAACACCGAGCTCACAACATTATTTATGATGTTATAATTTTGCATGCAGCGTAAATGCATTTGTGCTATATTTCAGCTACATTGATCTGTCTGTGTAAATGAATCTGAATGCCGCTCCAGTCACTTCTGTTTCTTCTGGGGTAGAAAGATCGATTTTGTACATACTGATTCCATATGATTGGTAACAGCCCTATATTATCTTATGTTAAGTGAAATTATTAATAAAATGTAAGAATTTGGTATGAAAGATGATGCATGCATTTAATACGGTTAGGGAAAAAATGCCCTTTAAATAGGTCAAAAATGGTCTGGAAATCAATTTAAATACATTTTTGTATGCAGTATTAAGTCATATATAACGTAACTTTCCAACAACAAAATTGTGGCCAGTGAAAATGCTGAGTGGCTAGTAACTTTGGAAAACCACTAGTCACAGTGGCCGGTGAGCAAAGAAGTTAATGTCAAGCCCTGATTACAAGGCATAATTAACTAAGTGTTGACTCTACGTTGTGTACACACTAATAAACCAAAGCAGAAGCGTCATGCGTTGGTTCCCCTTTGGTGTGGCTTGGGTCACCACTAGACCAATTCGGCACAGTTCTTTCTGTTACGGCTTAGTCTGACAAACATCTAGCGTTAACCATCAATTGCGCCTTTAAAGTGTCTCAGTGTTTCCATATGACAACCAAATTGAGTCTTATCAGCGAACATTAGATCAGACTGGCTCTTAGTTAGTCATATAGTGGAAAGGGTATTTAATGCTTCTGGGACTGGAAAAAGGCAACTCGTTCAAACCACACACATTCCTTTTGAATTACAGCAGAGAGTAAAACGAACAGCGTAGAACAGCGTGTGAGGTTTGGCACAGATTTGAAATTTGTTTCTTGTGGTTTAGTTTGTCAACAGTCTCAATGTTGGACCGTGGAGCGGGTCCCGCTCTGTCCTGATAAACTCTGCAGCGGCTGAGGTCTGTTGGGAAGAACCATCTCTTCCTCCTATTGCTCATCTGCACTCTTCATCATGAAAGATTTAAGGCTCAGACAGGCTCTGGTACAGGACCTATTTCTGTTTGCCAAAGCTGAATTATTTACATAGAATGAAATATAAATTTGAATTTGGCCATATGCTTTAAGAATCCTCTTAAGACTGTTTCTGTTGTCAGCAAGAATGTAGAATAGATATGTAGAAAGGCAACGGTTTTCTTTATGACAAAATTATAGCATATATAAGTAGAAAAAAGTCAGGAATGCAAGAAAACGTTTTAATTCATTCCTGATGATTGCGATTAATAGCCACTTTCACACATGACACACATTAAATTTTCAGATTGGAAATGTTCCACATCTGCTGTTCACAAATGAAGTTCTTATGTTTTAGTGTGTGTCCTGATTTAACAATATTTTTCAACAAGTCCTGTTCACACATGACCACTAGAAAATGTTGCTAGTGTTTAGTATAATATGAAATAAAGTGTTTTAGAATGTAAAGACTATGTTAGGAACATGTTGTCTGTTAATTGGGTGCACTGGTACCATATTGGTTATTGGCTGATATTAGAGTTTGTTTTTATTTAATAGTATCAGGTGAATATATATCAGCCAATATTGGATAATTATTTTTACTTTCAGATTACCTTTGCCGTCATCTAATGTTAACTTAAGTTTAATATAATTTCTTCAAAATGAATATCATTTTTTCATGCATTATATTATGATGTCTAAATTCAGTTCTTGATTTATTCAATTAATTTTAGTTTTTCATATATATATTTATTTACATTTAGTCATTTTGCAGACGCTTTTATCCAAAGCTACTTACAATTGGGGAATACATAAAGCGATTCATCTTGAAGAGGCAATCAGACAGAGGAAGTGCTCGTAACAACAAGTCTCAGGCATTGTTCAAATAAGTTAGCAAGGGAAGGAATAAATAAAGAGAGAGAAAGTTTATTTTTATATATATTTTTTTAAAGTTTAGGATGAAGTCAAGTAGTGCTGAAAGAGATGAGTTTTCAGTTGTTGCTTGAAGATTGATAGGGATCCAGCATTCCGGAATATATATATATATATATATATATATATATATATATATATATATATATATATATATATATATATATATATATATATATATATATTTAATTCTCAAGTGTCTATATTGCTGTTCTTGTGATTTATTTATCTAGAATGTCTCTTTAGCAGCATTTTGTTGTGTTTTGTAGCATTTAATTTCATAGTGACAGTAAAGGCTATGTTTTGTTTGATATTGCATTGTCCTACATGTTTCTTAACCATATGGTTTAAGTACTGCAGTATATATAATTAGCTTTGTTCATTTGTTTACTGAAAAACTTGAATATAGGTTTGTTTGTTGGTCGTTTAGTATGTGGCCTGATTTGCCCGGTCAACTCTAGCAATCCAACTAAGCTCAGGCATGTGCCACTATAACCCCGATGCCTTCGCAAAGCTCTAATCCGTAATGCAACTTTGCCTGTGTGTGAAAGAGCAGCATGATGTTTCATCTGCTGCATGCTTTGAGAAAATGCCCTGCACTTTATAATCATACCAGAATCCACTGCTTCTCCTAGCTGATTGATAGATGAAGCGAAACAACAGATGTTTTCGCCGAAGATGAGACAGAGGCCACTTCAAGTGAAGGTGTTGCTGTTCCTAGAATAGAAATTGTAGGTTGTAACAAGACCGTGTGCTCTAGTTTGTGGATTAGCCCCACATAATGGGATCAGAAATCACCACCTGCTGCTTTCTCCTGCGGCCTGCATCCCTCGTTCACTTTATTAATACGTGCTATACCTTTTCTCTCCATCAAAACAACACACGTGGACCAGATGGATGCCTGCGCCACCGAAACATCACTTTACCCTGCAATCTAATATCTTGCTGTTCGACTTTCAATTTGACTCTGTTGAAATAGGACAAGCCTTTCACCTTTCATTACTTTTAAGGTCTTGTTCTGTTATCTCTCGTCACCAATTTTGGGATTTTTGAAGTTTTTTCCTGGCTGTTCCCCTCCCCCTCTTCCCAAATGCCATGACCTCCTGACTCCCTTGAGGACAAATCCTCTTAAGGCAAAGGTTGGATGGGAATTCAATTGCGACAGAGTGAGGATTGGAACAGATCAGCCACTGAAGCGTTGAAATCGCCTCCAGCTTTTATCTCTGCAGATAAGGGCCCATTTGCAGCACCAAGTGATGAACAACTCTGGCAGGTCATCATTTTTGATGCGTATATGAACGGATGAGCCAAAAACAGTTTGCGTCAGCACAAACTTTCAGGAAAAGCTCCCACTTTTCGATTCCTGCGCTATTAGTGAAACCTGACTAGCTGGCACTTAAAAAACTCCCCTTTTGCTGAAGCGATGATTGCAACACCGCAGGAGTCCGGAGAGTGTTAGAAAACAGAGGCAATGCTCATCTCCTTAATGTTCTTAGGAAGACATTGTGGCATTGTCGTGTCCAGCCCTTTGTTCCTTTTCTGTTTCAGACTATTGCATGCTCGGGGTTCTCTAACCACTGAGAGGTTAATGAGCTGAAACTAAAGAACTCTTCCAGAGCTTCCTGTCGGAGAAGGGGAGGTGGGGAGGCAGGCGTGAGACTGGACAAAGCATCCCACTGACTTTCTAAGCCATTCTGCTCCACTTCAGCAGTGGCTGAAATCTGGATTAAATTAAACTTTGAACTGGCAGCTAATTTATACATCATTGTCCCTCGGGCGGTTTGAAGTTTTTAGGGCTGGGGTGGGGTAGTCTGAGCACAAAGCCCTGACCTAATGCTGATGGAAGCCAAGCCTTTATCAGAGCAGACTCGGGGAAACATGGACCGTTTGAAGTGAATGCTGCGAGAAGCGCCTGTCCCCAGCTCGGTCATGTGACTGGGGTTTGTTATCTTCAATCTCACGCTGCCACATTTTGACCTGCTGCCCCAGTGCATTATGGGAATAGTGTAAAAGGAGCTTTGTGTGGTGCAGAAACCATGCTAGATCTTAGTTGCACCTTTTTTTTTTTTGGAAGACAGCGAGAGAGTTGTTGTGATGCGCTCATGCCAATGGCTTTAATATTACATCAGTGATGGAATACAATAGGCTTTTTTTATATCTTAGATAATATGTAACTGACAGCTTTACCTTTGTCAAGGCCTTTTCAGTCAATTTCTTGAAAGGAGATTTCCCACCTAACAAAATCAGTAAATTAAATTGCAAGGCTCAACAGTAAGGATTTGTTTTAATGCAGCCGCAGTAGTTCTGATTTTTGCCGTGTATTTTTTATATTTGCTAGAAACATTTAGTTTCTATTGATTTTAATATTAATATTGCTATTCATTGAATGTATTTTTTTTTTCTTAACTTTTTTCACAAATCACAAAGGATGCATTGTATTGATCAAACGTAACAGTAAAGACTTCTACAGTCTTAAAAAATATATGTGTAAAGGTTTTTTAAAACTTTCTATTCATGAAAGATTCCTGAAAAAAATGCATCACAGAAATGTTTGTGGAGCACCAAATCTGCATATTAGGAAATTCAGCTTTGCCATCACAACTATAAATTACATTTAATATATTCTAATAGGAAACTGTGATTTTTAAAATGTACTGACCTTTTTTGCTGTATTTTTGATCAAATAAATGCAACCTTGGTGAACATGAGACTTTTTTTCAGAAACATTAAAAATCTTACTTACCCCAAACATTTGAACAGTAGTGTATATCAATTTTTATATTTACTATTTTCTTCTTTAAAAAATTGTACTGCTATAGTATAACTCCATAAATTCATAAATACACTGTTGCTGGAAAACCGATGAACAATATCAACAAATGTACTATTTTCAATGGCAGTGCAGCATTGGCCCCAAAGGGACGAGTGACCATTACATCTACTGACCTGAAACTCTCTCACACTGTCCCTGTGCCAGCAGGGCATACTTATTGTTGAGCCCTGCTTCTTGACCCTGCTTGTCCGCACACCGGCAGGGCTGAACACATATCCTGTAGAGATGCTCTCCCCCTGGGTTTCTCTCAAGTCACCACCTGTGTTTCTAGAGACCTGGGGGATTTGCCAGACATGTTCTGGCCTGAAAGGCAGCATTCATCCATCTGATGATGCTGTGCCAACACCGAACAGCCTGAGCAAAGTTCTGCTCAGGAACATGTGTGTTTTATCCTTTGTTACATATTCATGTGGCCACATGTGCTCCCCTTCTGCTTCTCCAGGTATTAAAGTGTCAAGTGTTTGGTATGTAGTAATTTTTTTTATTTTTTTATTTTTTTTTTACTGTTAGTACCAACTTGTAACTTTAGTAATTTTTGCAAAAATGTCTGAAGTTTTTTTTAAATGCCTACTAAGAGTTTATATGTATGTGTATATATAATAAAATAAATTACAGAGAATTCCATTTACAATTTAAAAATGTAAAATTGTTCATTCAAAATGTGAAACTGCAACGTGTTCAAACTGTTGCTCATTTTTGAACATTTATTGGCCTCATTGGTTAGCCAACCTGGTAGTCCAGCCCTGAAGTTACCTCATTGGTTGATCCAGTGTTGTTGCTTTTGGGCTGCAAACAAGAGCAGTTTTTGATAGCGCTTTAAAATCTGTTTAGCAATGGAGATGTATTTATATTTGTCTCTGCATATTAAAGGGATAGTTCACCCAAAAATGAAAATTCTGTCATTAATTACTCACCTTCATGTCGTTCCAAACCCATAAGACCTTCGTTCATCTTTGGAACACAAATTAAGATACTTTTGATGAGATCCGAGAGCTTTCTGACCCTCCATAGACAGCAAGGGTACTACCACGATCAAGGCACAGAAACGTAGTAAGGACATCTGTAAAACAGTCCATGTGACATCAGTGGTTCAACCATAATTTTACGAAGCTACGAGATTACTTTTTGTGCCCAAAGAAAGCAAAAATAAATTCAACAATTTGGCTCCTCCGCGCCAACCTAGAGCACCATTTTGGAGAGTATCACAACGTCTGATCTGAACGTCAGATGCTAAAACTATTTAGTGAACATTTCTGCAACTACACAAAGCTTATGGATATTTCAAGTATTTTCCAGTTTGTGATTGGTTGTCCTTTGCTTAGAAAAACTCACCGTAACATTCTACCACTGCATGGTTTCTTATAATCTTGTAGTATCTTCTTCAGCCAACAGAATCAGAATCATCTACTTCAGTTCAACTGACTCATTTCACATTTGCCTCATTCCTTTAAAGTATCTATTAGCCTGGAATTTCCAGCTTTTCTTGTTTTCTGACTCTCTTTAAAGATCTGGTGTGTCGGCTTTATTTCTCTCAGGCATTTGAATGTCTTTCACACATTGACGGAACAGAGCGGTGAGGTGCTCTGAGTGTGATTCATGCCAGCTGGTCCAGCTCTGTTCATTCTGACTAACGCCGTTTAGCTGCTGTTCTCTCTGAGGAGCTTTCAAAATAGAACCTCTACACAGCCAAAGCATCTGTTTCCTAAAACATCCACCTTGATCCTTGTGCAGCATGTTCTCTGGGCTCCTGTGAGAGTACCTGCCAGCATGCTGTACTGAGCTTTCATTTCCTGTCTTGGCAGATTCTGTGTCAGTGCAAACCTGAGTTGTTAAAACACCTTAAAGAGCAGTTCAGGTTAGAGTGCAGCAAAGATGGAAACATGCACTTTGTCACATTGAGGTCAAATGTCAATGTTCTGCAAACCCACCTAGAAAAAGCATAGAATTTATATTTAAACAAATGCTTTTAGTAAACTTTTGCCCAAGCGGTTTACAGAAAAGATCACGTATAACATATCGACAGGAAATTTGATTGGAAGTTGAGCAATCTGTTCAAAACAAATCATTTCTGCTTGAATAATTGCATTATTGGTTATCTGTTTCACCACATAATCCGTTCAAAAAGCCTATTATATTTCTTTTTAGATTTTTGTGGGGTTTTTATATTATAATTGTGGTCAGTTACAGGCCTGTGTAAAGTAGATCACGATATGTTTCAGCCTTTTTATGATATTCAATATGTATCTCAGTATATTTGAATTTGATCTGAAATGGGTTTTGTAATCATTGAAACCACTGTTTCAACCAAAGAGCCATAGATCCATCGTTTAATTATCAAGAATATATTTTTATAAATTAATATAGTAAGAAGTAAAAATAATGGAATTTTATAATTTGTATAACTGTAATAACATGATGTAATATTTACAAGCATATATTTTTATTGAAACCTTTAATTAATTGTATAAATTCAGTGTTATAAGGCGTGTTCTTTTAAGCTGTTTAACTAAATATACACTTTTAAAGAACCAACTTCATAACATACTCTAAAGATTTAAATAAGGGACACAATTAAAACGTATTATCAAAGCGCTTAAAAGCCACATTGAAATCACTTTGCCATTTTACAAATAAATGTCATAAATGCTCTTCTCAGTTATGAAAAAAATGACTGCCATTGTGTTTATTTATTTCAATCTATCAGAGAGCATTGTGGTCTTGAATGCATTTGTAGTTTCTCGAAACATTTCAAATGTGGCTTTTAAGTTACAGTAAAATACACTACACTATACACCCCCCCCCCATTGTCTTAAGGAGTTGATATCTTCATTTATTTATTTATTTTTTATCTCTAAGAAAAAATGTTTGAAGCTCCTAATGAGACTGCTGATTTACATCTCGCTCAGTGTGTATTTTATGTTCCTGAATCAATGATGTGATTTTCTCCTTAGGTAAATGTGTGCAAAGTTCTCTCTGTAGGATCACCTAGTGCTTTTCATTAAGACGTACTGTCTTAATAAACTGCATGTCTTCAGTGATATTGCTTTTTATTTTAGCCTATTTGATTATTTATGTGAAAAAAAAGTCTTGGCCAAATCCAGCTTTTTTGTTCAGCAAATATAAAATTAGCAACAAGAAAATTTTAATTACATGGTCTAATTATATGCTGGAGAGGCCTTTTAAATGCTTGTATTTAATACAGTGAAGATTTTTAAAAAAAATTTTTGCATGTTAAACCTCATGAGATATAAAGTAAGGGTGTCTTGAAGTTGTGTTGAGGTTTTCTCTTGGAAGCTTAAGGTGATTTTAATAATTTTTTTTCATCAGTCACTGATACTTGATTTGTATTCATCCCTCATAGTAGGAAGAAATGCAGATGCATGAGAGGTTTTTTATGAAATCAAATGTGAAATCAAATCCCTACAAGGTTGACACACTTGTCCCATTTTTCCTTTAACCGGAGGGGATAGAACTGCCACGCTGCTACAAATCCATAACTTTATCTGCTTTAACTGTAACTGCTAATCTTTATTCAAAACATGACTGGGAGGGCGAAGCCTATTTCCCAGCATATAGCGTTTCACGGCTCACAAAAAAATTCTTGGGTTTCTAGTGAGTATCAAAAGCTGTTTAACTGGGTCGAGGAATCACCGGGCAGACGCCATCCACCGTGGAGTCATAAGAAGCCTTGGAGATGAGAGCAAAACCACCATGATGGCAATCTTAGATTAGAAAATCATTTAAAATACAGTTTAAGAGTTAATTATTGGGAGGATCCCATGAAATTAGCATTTCTTAAATCTACTGGCAAACTGGACGTCACTGAACAATGGTGATATGGATATTTGCTTTGAACAAATATGACCTTGGAGTGAATATTGTCGATCTTGAAGTTGTACTGTGTATTATTATAGATCAGATAATAATCTAGAGCCTGTACACCTCCGGGCAGATTGTCAGTTATTTCTGTTTGGCCTGGAAACCATGACATTGTTATTCATCCTCTCAGGGGAGCACGACAGGAAGTCATAGATGCAGTATGACGTGTCTGGAGGAAAAAAACTATTTCTTTTTTTATTTGCATAGCTGAGATCATTCATTTAAATTACAATGACAAATTTCAACTTAAAATGTTATTTATGTTATTTATAAGTGTACACAGTATTTTCTTGACATAGACCTTTAAATGCAAAAGCTTCCATTGTATGGAAAAAAAAAAAGCTTCTTATGTTCTGCAGAAGAAAGAAAGTCATACAGGTTTGAACGACGTGAGAGTAAGTAAATGATAACAGCAATCATGCAGTCTTTAATGTGTAGCGGTAGCAGAATGCTGTCAAATATTGTCAGAATGCCTTTACATATTTGCCCCGCCACAGGTTTGGGATTGGGTATTTATGACCCTGGTCAGGTTCAGTGGCTGGCATCTATCTGGCCTGGCTGTAACTGGCTGTCTGGTCCTTTATGAGGTTGAAGGCCAGGTTACAGCAGAGAAGGTGGCCAAGAAGCCATATATAAGCTTGCACATGAAAGCTTTGGCTGTGACCTGCCTAAAATTACTGCTATTTATATGTTTATATTTGATGCATAACCTAGGTTTGACCTTTTTGGTGCACTTTAAAGTACTTTTTTTTTCACAGACCTTTGTTTTGCGTAAGGTCTGGTGAAGTGCTTCCTCTGTTGTTGCAAAGTTGTTGCCCCTGCAGCTACAGCATGGAGACCCTTTGTATCCTTACATGGGGCACTAGCCCAGGAATGTGGCGCCGGCCTGCGTATGTCAGACAGGCGTTTGTTTTGGAATCGGAGAGCTTATTAATCTGTGCTGGGCCAGTGCACTTGCTTCCCTGCCCAACATGCTTTCCTGAGCACTTTTGATTATGAGAGCACGAGTTGCGGACGAACCACTGCCAGTGTAGACCAAAGACGCTCGGCCTGCTGAGAACTTCAGTTCCCCTGTTTACATTTACCTCTCTGGATCCCAGATTCATCGGTGATAAATGGGCTCTTTTTTAGCTTTCTCAGCGGCAACTGTCTCCATTTTCTATTCATTTTTTTTAAAAAATGCTTTATTTTTTGGATTCTGCATGAAGGCAGGCCTTGAAATATTGCATGGAGGACTATAAACTTCACCGTACAGTCTTTTTTTGTGTGAAATGAAGAGCCTGGAATGAATCCGTGGAGAGGTTCTTTGTGAGCTTTCTTTTTGATTAATACAGTCACCTCTGGTGCACAGAGCTGTGGAGGCTTATATGTTGGAGGTCTACGGTTGATTCTTCATTGTGTGCTGTTAGACTGAGGATTAGAGCTCAATGAGCACTTCCCTAAAACTTCTAGACGTTTATGTAGCTCCTATCCCTTGATCAGTCAAAGTCAGCTTCAAAGCATTTCCCATCCCTCCCTGTGGAGAAAAAGGAAAGGCCTCATGCGTCTCACAGGACCAATGAGGAGATTCTGGTTTGTAGCTCAGTCTCCTCGCTGCCTGAGAATGATGTCACCTCACAAACGTTCCTCCTGGAGGTGTTCCAGGGCCGCTTGGGTTTGGGCTTGACTTTGATTGGTGTCCACTTCCTGGAGATGCTCCCCTCTGCTCGTTTTCCTGTTAATTAGTTCCTGGTTATGAACCTTAGGAAGGCAATAAAACCTCAGGCCTAGAAGAACAGAGAGATAATACCCCTTCTGCTTTTATATTCTGCTTCCACAGTGCAGCATTTCCTGAGTAAATGCTGCTTGAAAAGTCCCTTTTGACTGTTGATTATTCATATGTGTAACTTCCAGGTCTGTCTTTGTGTTGACACAGCTTCAGATATCTGTAATGTGTGGCTGATGTGTTGCTGGTGACTTTGAAGATACAACAGTGGACCTTTGTTGCCAAATCTGGTTGACTGTCCTTTAGGGATTAGCATAAGTCATTTATTATTTAATAATTGATCAGTGATTGGTGACTCTTTGGATGGTACATTGTGTTTTTTTTTTTTTTTTTTTTTTTTTTGGTTTGCATTGGAACAGCAGTTGTATTGGGGAACTGTACACTGTGTACTTCTCTGTATACTAAACACATACAATATGTTCTTTGAGTTGATGGAATAGAAACACTGTGGCCAGTTCGTTGTTACTCTGCCAAAAATAGTGTTTGTCTTGTTGTTGTTTTTTTTCAAAAAAATAGGCCTGCATTCTCTGAAAAGTTAGATTTTAATTGAATTGATAAAATTGATAAAAGTACTTTTTTGAATTGAAAAATGTAAAATGTAAAATTGATAAATACTTTTTAATAAAATGTATTTTTATTTTATTTGTTATTTTATTTATATTTATTTTTATTTTTTATTAAAATGTATAATGAAGCAAAATTCTGACTTGTTTTCTGAGAATATACCTCGACTACATTTATTTTTGATTACTACACTGGCAAATTGTTTTTTTTTTTTTTGTTCAAAGCATAATTGTTACTAAATTGCTACCATTTAGAAGTTTAGGGTCGGTATGATATTTATTTTTAAAGAAATTAATACTTGTATTCAGTAAGGATGCATTAAATTGATCAAGAGTTGTTTTTTTTTGTTACTAAAGGATACTATTTCAAATATGTAAACAGTTTCCACAAAAATATTAAGCAGCACAACTGTTTTTAATATTGATAATAACAACAAATTTTTCATGAGCTGCAAATCAGCATATTAGAATGATTTCTGAAGGATTGTGTGACTGAAGACTGGAGTAATGATGCTGAAAATTCAGCTTTGCCATCACAGGAATAAATGACATTTTAAAACATGAAGAAATCCGTTATTTTAAATGGTATTATTATTTCACAATATTACAGTTATTTTCTGTGTTTTTAATTAAATATGTACAGCCTTGGTGAGCATAAGAGACTTTCATAATTTTTTTTTTTTTTTTTTTTTAAATCATACCGACCCCAAACGTCACAAGCAAAATAGTTAAACCATACCATAAGTGGAACTTTTCTAACACAGAAAGTGTTATTTGGCTGATTTATCTCTCAAGTATTCGAGCAGTCAAAAAAACATCTCTAATCTCCATTACAGACATTGCTTCTTTACTTGTACTCTCTTTGGGCCGTGACATGAGAGCGCTTGCCAACCAGTCGTGATTAATCCTCAAACTTCCTTATAAACGCACCCTGACTGCTGGACCTGGGTGCTGCACTAGACTTCAGTATTGATTGTGGTGTGGATCTGTTCCTTGCTGTTTTTTTTTAATAGATATGGGGGTTTAAAAGTTTAAAAGTAAAGTAGAGTCCAAAATATTGTTTTAGCACAAGGTATCAGTGTAAGCAAGAGAATCTGCGTGTGTAATATCTGAATGCATGCACACACAACCCTGACACTCATTTTGAGATGTATCCTCAGTTCTTAAGAATAGCAAATTCTGCTAACATGCAGTGGGAGACAGCCGGACCAAATAAAGCTTTGCCATGTTTGTCCTTCTCTCCATTTCCCCTGCCTGCTTTAACAATGACATGGCTTAAAGCACATGTCAGACAGTGGGAGCCTTTCTTGCCTTTCAGAGGTTACTAGGCATAGATGTGCAGTTTGACAGGCTTTTAGCGATGTAACCTGAAGGCAGCAGATTGTCCTTAGCAGCGGTAATCTCTCGCTCCCCAACGTCCCCATCCCCTCCCTCCATCGCTCTTTTTTTTATTTTATTTTTTTTTATTTTGTTTATCGTCACTGTCCTCTCGCTCATCCCTCCCTGGTTTCTCCATCTCTGTCTTTCACACCCAGGCTCACTATGGAAACAGACCAGCCTCCTACTGGTTGCCTGTTCATTAGAGACTCACAAAAGTAAATGCTGTGACTGTTTCATAATGGGGGCCACAAACTGCTGGTTTTACTGTTGATTCTCTGCCTGACTAGGCCACTCTCCAATGCTCGTTACTACCCCTCAGTCGCTGTCCTCGCTGATGAACTTATTTGCACTCAGTACATGACATCATTTCCCCTGCAGGACAAAGTCACAGACGAGAAATGTGTGTCAGGTAGGGATGTGCAAAAATACATATTAGGGACAAATGGCTAGTCGACTAATCAGTCTTAAGTACGTCCTGTGTAATCAGGCTAGTTCAAGTGACCCCAATTATTCTTTAACGTAGCAATCAGGGTAGGATGCTCAACATGAAATGTATGTATTTAAAACGTGTGTGTGTGTGTGTGTGTGTGTGTATATATATATATATATATATATATATATATATATATATATATATATATATATATATATATATATATATATATATATATATATATATATAGATATAGATATAGATATATATAGATATATAGATATATATTAGTGCTGTTAATCGATTAATTCCACCTAACATTATATTGAATATGAACCTTGCATATTTCATATTCAATCCTTAATGTAGAAACAACATAAAGACAGTATGTTTTGTATATTTGTATAATTGAATCTTTTTTTATGACTGAAGGCCAGTATCAGGGATACCAATACTACTGATGAAATTGTTTTTTTCCCCCCTAATATTTACCCATTGACTAGCCATTCAACATTACAGTAATTGAGAGCCATCAAGAGTTACCAAACACAAAATTTTAAATTAAATATACTGCAGATGAATCCTTAAAGCTACAAAAGTTATTGATTGATTTCCTCTTTTTTTTTATTTTTTTTTTATTTTTTTTTTTATTTTTTTTTTTATTTTGTTCTTTGATGAACAGACATCACATCAGCTGGGTTATTAGGTTTTTTGGCTGTTTAAGAGCCGCCGCTGATGAATGTGACGTAGATCTGACAGGCATCGTATTTCTGTTTTCTCACATCTCTTTACATATTCTGACCCACTTCAGGTCCTAAAGTCTCTACTAATGAGCTGACAAGTTGAATCGGGTGCGTTATGGCGCTTTTCCACAGCATGGTACGGTACGGTGCGGTACGGTTCACTTTAGATGAGGGAAACAGTGCTGAGCTGCTCCAGGACAGTTTGGGAAACCACTGCATTTCAGAGACATGTTCTTGAATGACTTAAGGCAATCGACTTTTTGGTAACTTCATAACTTAACTGACGACATAACTATGACATTGCATGCTCGTACTGTAATTTCTTTCCCGCTTTGATATGAAATGACAGCGCGCCGGTGTCCTGACATTTTATCCTACCCGTCAGATTTTCCTACCGGGGTTTACTGCGCATGCGCACATAAATATTTCGTCCTTTTTCTCACGCTGAACAACAATATTTAATGTATTTGCATTACTGTAAGGGTATGTTTAGGGTTGGGGTAGATGTAGAAGTTAATAAAACACAATCTAATAGGTAGAAAAAATTATTTATTGTTCGTTTCCGGTAGCTGTATCCCACCGCGAATATGACACATAATTACTGTATTTACATAACTGTAAGGGTAGATTTACGGTTGTAGTAGGTGTAGATATTAATAAATCATAATTTAACAGGTAGCATTTTTCATTGTCGAATTGTACTACCTACTGTTTTAATGGGAGGTAGGAAAATCTGACAGGGTAGCACAAATCGACAGAACACCGGCGCAGAGCACGAGCTGCGAGCACAGTACAGTTTCCGCGCTCGTTTGACTCGCGCCTGCTGCTGAAGTGAAGCTGGAGCACGCGTCTGAAACGTCTCCCGTTTGATGTTGACGTTCTGCGTTTAAATAGAATTTTTGTCAAGAAAAATGAGGCCGAATCAGCTGTCTTGAGTGGGGTGGCCAGCCCTACCCCGCCCCTGCGTTAACAGCGTAACATATTTTTAACGAGTTAAACTGGAAAAATTAGAGTTAACACGCTAATTTTGACAGCACTTATATATTTTAAATGTAATGATAGTACTACATCTACTAATACAATTATTATTTAAACATTATTTTTTAGGAAAATTTACTATAAAAATGATTTACCTAAATTTATTTTGCAGAAAAATATACATAACACAGTATTATAATATATATATATATATATATATATATATATATATATATATATATATATATATATATATATATATATATATATATATATATATATATATATATTTTTTTTTTTATAAAACATTTCATAGGCATATATATATATATATATATATATATATATATATATATATATATATACATACATACATACATACATACATACATACATACATACATACATACATATATATATATATACACGTACGTACGTATATATATATACACACACACACACACACACACACACACACACGTGTATATATATATATGTGTGTGTATATATATATATATATATATATATATATATATATATATATATATATATGTGTGTATATATGTATGTATATGTGTAATTTATTTATAATTATTATATTTTATTTTATTTACTTATATTTACTATACACATACACAGATATTCAACTATATATGTATTATAAATATGTAAACAATACATAAAAGATTATCTTCAGAAATAATGAAAAAAAAAAAAACCTTGTTGTTTTTATAATTTTTTGCTTTGTGGTTTTCTAAAGTGTTGTGGCTGGTAACTAGGGTGGCCTGGTTGGTTTCTAGGTGGTTGTTTGCTCGTCTAAGTCAAAAGAGTCCACCTCTAAATTTCTGATATTGTTGTCCCTAAATATGGCTTGGGTCGCTTCTTCAGTGTGAATAAATGCAACATTTTTGCTTGATTTATGGTCCATCAGTCAAATCACAGAGCAAACCTCTCAACAAATAATTTTAGGTATCATTCATGTGCTTTGAACAAATGGTGTGGGATGAGTTGTGTGCCAAAATTGAAAAAAAAAAACAAAAAAAAAAAAACAAAACAAATTGCACCATATCGATGAGATTCTTTTGTGCTCGAGTTGTGTATTTATATTCTGTGATCAGCATGGAAAATTTAAATCTGCAACAAACAATTAGTGATGATTGCTTAGACAAGCACTTCAAGTTGGGGCTATTAACTAAACACTAATCGTTCAAGAGCACTCAAGTAAAATGCATTTCCTCAAAAGGTTTTAAAAGCATCTTAAGAGCTCTGTGGGCTGTTTATTGTCCGTAGCCAGACATAAAGACACATTAGACACCTCGTTGCAGAACTTTGACTAGAATCCCATTGACAAAAAGAATTGACTCAAGATATCGAGCACAGCTGATGTGCCCGTGTGTGTGGCCCAGATAATTGTGTTCTTTGTACTTTGCATTTCAATCAGTGGAGAAAGAATTTGACCAAATCAACAGCAGTGTCGTGTGGGCTGGCCAAGTCTATCTAGAGAATAGCAATGCTGGGTTAGAAAGGTTAAGATAAAGTTGCTTTGAACAAATTCCTACTTTGATCAGGACTTTGGCTTGAATGCTTTTCTGTGGACTGCTGCTTTTGAATGAGCTGATTATTGTTCTGTTTTATCATTGTGTTCATTCACCGTCCTCTGTACTGTTCTACCTCTTTGTGAGAGACGGCCTAGGCTTTTTTTAAAGAAGATACCAGGTCTCACAAACATGAATACGCATTAAGTTTTATATACATTCATTAACAACAAATTTCCCACAACAAAAGTTTTCGGTAGGAAGAAAAACCTCAGTCTGTCTTTGTCTTTTTCTTATGTCCCCCTACCAATAAAAAAAAAAAAAAAAAAAAAATCAATATACACGTTATTTCACTCTGGCTGAGAACAGGGACAGCTCTTAAAAAAAGATGCCGATATGTGTGCCACAGACTTTCTGTGCTTCATTCCCGGGCCCTGTAGTGTGATTTATGGTGACCGCATTATGGGTCCTTTTCTAGGCCGCATCTGTATGGAGAGACGGTCACAGGCAGGGTTGGACTGACGCTCAATGCTGGTTGCCATGGGGCTGGTAAATCACTCCACGAAGACCAAATAACACAAAGGAACATGATTAGCACTACCACAAAAACCTCTATAGATAGTTAACAAACATTCATTCAGATTTAGTACTTGGTACAGATATTTAAATATAGTAGTATGTTGTTGTTGTTGTTGTTGTTGTTGTTGTTGTTGTTGTTGTTATTATTGTTATTATTATTATTATTATTATTATTATTATTATTATTATTATTATTATGATTTATTTATTGTGATTGGTCATGGGTTATAAAAGTTAAACTGCACAGTCTCAACTGTCCAAGTATTCCAGTTAGGTATTATGGGACGCAAAACTGCATAAACAGCCAAAAATCTTCAAAATCTAGCACAGCATAATTTCCCTCAAATCGGGGTTTCAGACTGATTATTTTATTTTGATTTTATTTTGATTTTCATTTGATTTGATTTTTGATCACAGTTTTTTTTTTTTACGTTTTGTGTGTCTTTTTAGTGTTATAAATCTCTATTTTTATGGTGTGTAGAAAAATGATCAACTTAAGTAACTAATTTTTAGGTAACAATTATTTTTTAAAGTTTTATATATCTCCGCGGGTTTAAATATCTAATAGTAGTCTTATGGTAGGTAGAAAAATGACAGACGTAATAAAAGTAACTAATTTTCAGGTATTTTTCATTTTATTACATTTTATTACATTTAATTTATAATCAAAATTATTTTCATAGTTTTATGTTTCACTTTAGGTTTGGGGGTTTTGTGGCATTAAAAATTCTACCATGATCTGGCATACTTGAGACTATCTCTCTCCATCTCTGTGAACCAGACACCTGAATATGCTCTTTAAAATGCATAAACTGCGCTTCATTACACCGTATGTCGGGAAATATGCCAGATTATAACATTCTACCCCATCATTTAATGAATAACTGCTGCCATGATTGCACGAATTTGCACACAAATGCCACTCTTGATAAAATCCTGTTTAATAGAGCAGCGTTAATTGCACTAGGCAAATGAGTGAGTTTTGTGAATGGGGAACAATGTATAATAAACCTAATTCGCATAGAAAGTGGGAGTGTTTGCACTGAAAAGAATGACAATGACATAATTTAAATAAACGCAGTGCCATTTTATTACATTCACATGAGCGGTTAGTGTTTCTTGCACTTAAATACTCCCAAAGCTATTTAGTAAATTTGCTCCTTTGTAGGTGATGCAGCTGGGCTCCTGAGAATGAACCTGTTGTTGGAAAGTTTCTGCAGTGGTTTAAAATGTCATAATGTGGCTCTACAGAAACAGCTGAGTCTGCAGTTCATTCTGAATGCTCGGTTGTGGAGCAAATTTTACTTGTAGCTGCTGGGCTTGTGTCTGCGCCGAGTCTTTGATGAGAAGGTTAGGCTGTGTATAATACGTGTTAAGGCAGAAAATATTGACTTTCAGATTTCAGCAGTAAGCAAGGCAGACAGGGAATAGTCATTCATCATGTGGCAAGATGGGCAGTTTACTAGTTTCAAACACATTACTGAAAAAAATCGATTTCGTAGCCTCTGGTCCTTTGAGTCGAGGGCTTTGAGCAATAAGAGACAGACAATGAAAGCCGAAAAACACTCTTTTCTGTCTTAATCTCCATTTTTATGACTTCTTTTTAACTTTTACCTCCGTAGATAGCAGTCTCTGCGGCCAAATCCACCTCCTTGACCGATGACTTATACCTGGAGGAGGTCGGGTCAGGAGGTTACCCTGAAGATGACGACGACTTTACTTCTGGATCAGGATCAGGTAAGAAGTGCCTCATCGATTCTATCTGATCCCTTCATTTTGGGTATTGCAGTTGAAGCACCGCATGTGTTTGTCTTTCAGGAGCTGGAGAAGTTATTGAGGAAACTGTCACAGTAAAAACATTGTTCATCGTGCCTAAAGCAGAGCCCACACAGGACTCCACCAAAGACTTCACACCGAAAGTGGAGGCATTTACATCACGCGATGTCCCCAAAGACACAAAGAAAAGAGTCAGGATAGAGGTGGGTACCAGCTGTAAGGTGGTATTATCATCCATCTCAGATGATCTGATCACAAGTGGTAGTAATACGTAGTAAAAGTGGTAGTAATAGGAGTAGAAGTTCCTATGTATCTGATCACCTGAAACTGATCTTCAGACCAGGTGTAAATGGGGTCTCTTGGTCACAAGTGGCTCTATGAGTGTAAATGACATTAATGTGCAGTCATGCAGCCAGCAAAGAGCCCACTGCTGTCATAAAGTCATCCATCACTTCAAATTGAGTGTAATGCATCCTCTTCTTCACTCTCTTTAGGACCCAGTTCCTGCCACAGAAGACTCACGTAGTAACCCAGTCACAAGCACCACCAGCCTCCCTCGATCACCCCTGGATGTCCAGTCGGAAAATCTCTTCCAGAGGACAGAGGTTTTGGCAGGTTTGTAAATAATTTATAAATACTTCCTAGGTCCCTTATGTTTACTAAGGCTGTATTTATTTGAACAAATATCTGTTTAAAATATGTATTTTTTATTTTAATATATTTTAAAATGTAATATATTCCTGTGATGGCAAAGCTGAATTTTCAGGAGTCATTACTCTATTGTTCAGTGTCTCATGATCCTTCAGAAATCATTCTAATATGCTAATTTGCTGCTCAAGGAACATTTCTTTTCAACACTATTTCATTGTTGAAAACAATTAAAGATACTAAGATGTGTTGAAAATATTAAGTGCTGCTTAATATTCTTATGGAAACAACAATATGTAACGATATTATCAATATCGAAATATCTCGATATTATTGTGGTCACATGACGATATGAAACGATAGGTCTTCCGGGCAGAAATTTTAAATATATATTTAAACTTATTCTAAAAGGCATAAAAGGTCTTTAAAGTTGGGTTTTGGGCCATTATGATTTGGTACAGTATCTGTCAAACGAACTAAAACCGAAAGCACACTTAATCTCTTCATCAAGTTTGTTTTTGCTGTGCGTTTTGAAGTGCACAGATTGTTGAGGCGATCAGCTCGTGATCCGGTGTTTTCTGCGCCTCAGAACAGCTCTGTTCACAGTGAATAAATGCAGTGAACTCGTTTATTTCATGTGCTGTGAGTTTAGCGTGCGTTTGGGAACACAACATCCACCAGTTGCTTTATTTTTGCGGAAGATGATTACAGCATTTCACTAGATTTGCAGTGAGACGCGTTTTTGTAAGTCTGTTTTCCTTCAAAATAAAAGCTTAAAAGTGCAGTACGAATTGCTGACAGCTAGCGGTTTATATGCAGTCCAAATTCAAAATATCTCTTTCAAGTGTAGAAATTAGGAAAGAAGTATTGTAATTTCCCTACTGTAGTGTAAAGTCTTTTTTTTATTTTTTATTTTTTATTTTTTATAAATATCGCAATAAATATCGTATCATGGACTTCATATTGCAATATTATCGTATTGTGAGATTTTCATATTATTACATCCCTAAACAATACATTCTTTGATGAATATAAAATTCAACAGCATTTATTTGAAATAAATTTTTTGTAACAATGTAAATGTCTTTACTGTCACTTGATCAATTTAATGCATCTTTGCTGAATAAAAATATATAATAAAAGTATTAAAATCTTACTGACCCCAAAGTTTTGAATGGTAGTATACATAAATGTTTTATAATAATTTAGCTACTATATTAGAAGGGAATTCTAAGAAATTCTTGCTTACAATTAATTCCTGCATATAGTTCATGGTGCTGCGGTGTGCACTTTCATAAACTTGAATTACAGCCCTCACTGAGAGTTTCAATAGTTCACTGCACATTTCAGCCAGAACGCCCACTTTATCTTTTGTCTTAGGAGATATGCACAGAGCGTAAAGACCATGTTACCATACAACTCACTCAGAATAACAGATCAATTTCTCAGTGTTCAAAGATCAAATTCTTAAGTTAAGCACACTCAGCTTTAATATCCTGTCGAATAAAGACAATGAGAAGAAATAATGTCTTCCTGTTTTAGGTCAACACACTTCCTCTCGCTCAATCTCTTGAACCTCCAGCGTGATGAGGGGTTCCTTATTTAATTATTTGATTACTGGACATAATCTGGATCTGCTTTGTATGAGCCATAGACTCCCAGATGGCACTTTAGTCACGTAGTCTGACAGGAATGAGATTTCACATATACTGTGAGAAAGCAGCAACTCCACTATGTCTGCTTATCTTAATTGAAACAAACTGACTCATTAGGCCTTCTTAAATCCTCTGTTCCAGCTGTCATTGCGGGTGGAGTTATCGGCTTCCTCTTTGCCATCTTCCTCATCCTCCTTTTGGTGTACCGTATGAGAAAGAAGGACGAAGGCAGCTACGACCTCGGGGAGAGGAAGCCATCTGGAGCGGCCTATCAGAAAGCTCCCACCAAGGAGTTTTACGCATAGACTCACTCATGTACAACCAAGCTTCACCAACCAGAGTGATGGTCTGATATCAGTGACTACGACAAACTCGTTCTGCATAAAAAAAATAAAATAAATCATACGACATGATTGAGGAAAAAAAATAACATAAAGGAAAGCTTTTGCATAAAGTATTGTAATTAAGATCTTTTCTTTCCTCTTTTTTTAATGAAAAAAGCAAGCATTGCTTATTTTATGGCAAATCTCTCTGTATTTAAACATTTATTTTCTGTGTATTTGAAAAGGCTGAAAAGAAAAAAAAGAAACACAATATGTAAAGGTGAGAATATCTGCATCCGTCTTCTATCAAAGGAGCTGTTTTTAGTCGCTGACTACTTTTTAACTGTAGCAGTATGTATTTGTAAAGAAAATTTTAAAGTGGAATAATTGAATATAATTGTTCTGTATCAGTCCTGACTTCATTTCTCATCTTCTTCTTTTTTTTTTGTCCTAGCATGTCTGATGTTGATCATAAGTGTTTCATTAATTTATCATTTTCTCGGATGTTGAAAAATGCCTTTCTGTAGTTTTCAGAACTCTGTCTAATAACTCTTAATGAGTCAATGTAAATGTTTCCCTGCAGGTTGCAATGTTCATTTTATTATTTCACAACACGCAGTTCAGCGTTTTTTTTTTTTTTTTTTTTTGTTTTTTGGTGCTTAGAACAGAAAATGTCAAAAGACCCATTTCTTGCAAAATGATTTGAGTTTCATCTGCGCTTGAGTGTTTGTAGGTTAAAAAAACAACCAGTGCCATTTTTCATCTGTTCTTGTCTTGGCGACTCTAAAGCTTCTCACATGGTTGATGGTTGACAGAGGCTGATTTATTGAACTGATGAGCCCAGAGCCTGTCCTCTGTGATGAGAGCTTGAGGTAGCTCATACTGGGGATCTAACACGGCCTGCCCACCTCCAGACATGTATTTCCTTTGATCAGAGCCCCGTTCTGATGTTTCAGTGATGAAAAGCTCGCATTTATTCTCACGTCACACTGCAGTGATCTGTTTTATTAGTTCATGGAGAGAGTAGGGCCAAACAAACTGGCAACTTGAAATCACTACTGGGAAATCATTGAAATCATTCATTTTTAAACAGTTTCCACTAGTTTGGGAATGTTTGAAAAAGTTCAACTGCCCAGTTTGAGTGCTGTTAATGTATCTCTCCAGTGCTCATCAGAAACCATTCTGGAGGCCAGTAATGTCCCATACAGATCAGTATGATCAAACTCACGCTCTCTAGATCCGTATAAAGGTTGTGAAGTTGCCTTGAGAAGCGTGACTCCCTGTGTATCTTTCTTTCCTTCCTTGCCCTGTTTATGTATCCAACTGTGACCATCACCCCAAAGTGACTGTACTGACCCTTACCTAATCTAAGCTGGAGCTGAACGAAGCAAGGTACTGAGAAAACATAGGCAAACCCAAAGACTCATTTGATTTTCACATTGCTGTGTATTCCTTTGGCCACATTTGAGTTTTTATTGTTAGCTGACAGTTTTGTTTTTGTTTTTGAGTAGACATCTGACCTTTGCATTCAATTACTTATTCATGTATGGGAAAAATCTATATAGAATTATATCTAAATGTATATTCACAAATGTTTTAAACCTTGCCTTAAAAGTGCCTACCATTTGGAAACGTGCAAATGTCTGTCGTTTAGACGCGATGTGTACGCCAGAATGGCTAGAGTGATCGGTATTGTGTTAGCACAGCAAACTGAAATGGTAACTTTTTTTTTTTTTTTTTTAGTTGTACAAAAACCAGACAGTATTGTACCTATAAGTTAAAACAACACTACTGAATAAACATTGTGGCCTAAATATTCTGGTTTACTTTTCTTTTTCTTTTTTTTTTTCTTTTTTTTAAATCTATCTATCTATCTATCTATCTATCTATCTATCTGTCTGTCTGTCTGTCTGTCTGTCTGTCTGTCTATCTATCTATCTATCTATCTATCTATCTATCATTTGTTTGTTCTGTTTGTTACACATCTATTCATATATATCTGTTCATTCTGTCGTTCATTCATTCTATCTTTAGTTCATTCTATCTATCGTTCTATCGATCGTTCAGTTGTTCTATCTGTTTGTTCATTCTATCATCTGATCATTCTATCTATTCTATCTTTTGTTCTATCTATCTATCTATCTATCTATCTATCTATCGTTCTATCGCTCTATCGTTCGTTTGTTCTATCATTTGTTTGTTCGTTCTGTCTAACGTTTTAACTATCTTTCTACACTATATTGGCAAAAGTATTGGGTCACCCCCTTCTAATGAACAGATTTGACTACTTTAGTAATTTCCATGAGTACAAATCTTAATGTTTAAGCATATAATGATATTCTAGGGAATTGTGTGCTTCTAATTTTAAAGCAACAGTTTGGACAGGACCCTTTTCTATTCTAACATGACAATGCCTCTGTGTATAAGACAAGGTTCAAAAAGAAATGATTGATTTAGTCAGTGTGGAAGAACTTGACTCGTCTGCAGAAAGCCAAGTCCTAATCCAACCTGAACACCTCTGGTGTGACTTTAAATGCAGACCTTGAGCCAAAAACTCTTTACCGAACACCAATGAATGCCATTTAAAAGATGTCTGATTATTGTATATTATATTCGTTGTGGTGTTTCTGTGAAAAACTCTAAAAGGTCATACACATCATCAAGGGCTACACAGAAATGAGGCACGTTATCTGAAATAATTTTTCACATCCCACCTAGAAAACGCAAATCATCATGACCCACGTACAAGAGTGTCTTTCACATCATAACGCCAGTAGAAGGAGAGCGCTTTCACGAATCAAAACTACAAGTATGTGTTTTAAGGGGCAGTCGTGGCCTAACGGATAGAGAGTTGGACTTGTAACCCAAAGGTCGTGGGTTCGAGTCTCAGGGGAGTGAATAACCAGCACTCTCTCCACCCTCAATACCACGACTGAGGTGAGACCCTTGAGCAAGGCACCAAAAAACCCCCAACTGCTCCCCGGGCGCCGCAGCATTGGCTGCCCACTGCTCCAGGTGCATGTTCACTACTCTGTGTGTGCACTTGGATGGGTTAAATGCAGAGCACAAATTCCAAGTATGGGTCACCATACTTGGCCACATACCACTTCCCTTTCCGTTAATTTAATTTACATTTAATTTGTGCAACTTTCATATTAGAAAAGTAACTGTCCTTCCTTTCATGCATATAATAAGGTGGATGGGGATAACGAGAACAAGACGGACCCAATTCAACAAATTTAGTGAGATGGAGGTGGTTACTCTTGAACCAGTACCAACAAAATGCCATCAAAATGCCATTTGTCTTCAACAAAAGAAATGTTAAGTATAACTTTAAGTAATATGTCTTAATAGGTACATTGGTAACTATAATGATTCAAGCTGAATTTATTGCATGCTGGTTTTGTCATTGCCTCTTTCCCAGAAATCCTCAGACCAGACTCCGATAAAGACACGTCAGAAATCCTCCAAGAATGAAACGCATGTAAGTCAGGTATGTGAACTTTATTTGTAATTTGTTCACCCTTTCTTCACTCATATATTTTTTAAAAGTATTTATGGTACTTTTTAAGTAATAAAAACAAATGTTGTTTATCTTAGTTTTTAGGGCTAACTGTTATAATTTTATCTTTCAGGTACCGTACTAATGCAGAATATATGCCGGTTTTCTTCTTGGGAAATATTCCTTTCTTTATGAATCTTGAAGGAAATGGCTATGTAAGTTGCTTTACAGACTTTACATTATGTGAAAAGACCTTACAAGTGTAAGATGTCTCAGAAGTTCTAATGATCAGAAGTTTGTCATTTCTGTTTATATACATTTTTAGAATAGGAGGTTTTCCTTTTAATCTGATCTGTTTTTAACCTCTATGTTTGCAGTTATGGTACCAGTTCCTCAAATACAAATTCAGAGCAAGGAGAATAATGCTGTCTGAAGAAACTCCAGGATCCTGTCCCAGATCTGTGTTAAGGGTAAGTGTATACATTAACACAGAGCTTCTTTACATCCCCTACTATATTACCATCCACAAAAGGGATGATAACATTCAGTTTATTCTGAGTGGTTAAACATAACACACTAACAAATTTCTGTTATTCGAATCTGTTAAAGGATTGTTAGGCTGCATTAATTAGGCCAACTAAAACCGGGAACACTTCCCATAACACCTGATGTACTTGTTACCTTTTAAGAAAAATGGCATCTACGCTAATATTAGTCTCTTTCATTCTTATTCCGAGGTCACCGGAGCCACACAGATCCAGACTGTGTCCAGATCAGATGGTCACTGCAGTCACCTGAATCCAGTCCATATCCAGACCAGATAGTAGATCAGCACCAAGAGATGACCTCTATAGCCCTGAATGTCAGCGGAGATCAGGACAACTAGATAAGGCCCAGAGACAGTTCCCCAGTTAAGACCACGTCACCTCGACGGCCATCGGGACAAGACCACAGGAACCAGATGAGTCCTCTGCACAATCTGACTTTGTTGCAGCCTAGAATTAAACTGCTGGTTTCATCTGGCCAGGGAAAAATGATGGAGTTTTGGTTCCTTAAAAACACTGTTTTCCTGTTTAATTCTGTAAAGCTGCTTTGACACAATCTGTATTGTTAAAAAGTGCTATATAAATAATGGTGACTTGACTTGCTGCAGTTTAATTGCTTGACCTCTTTAATACTATGCATTTAAATTGAACCGAATAGAGTATAATTAAACCAGGAAATGGACTGTTAGGCCCTTTACACATACTAAGTTGATGAAAAATTGTACATTTAAAATAAAACGTAGTACTATTTTTAGAAAAAGTGAAATTGTCTAGTCTATGTGATAATGTTAATGCTATGGAAGTACAGTAAATGTGTATACTGTTTTTGGAAATGTGAAATTACTCAATATGCATCCTGCTATATTGATGACATGTTGTGATGCAATATTTAATAAGCGTTCTGTAAAAAAAATTGTGCACAGAAATGTGAGAATGTAACATTTCAATGTTGAGTATTAAATGTGATGGAACAGCATTGTAGTCTTTTTAATAATTTGATATGAAAATTACAGGAAGGTTTTTTTTCTGGCACCCCAGCTGCCGGAATTTTACCTTTTTTTACAGGATTTTTTTTTACAGTGTGTCTATCATTCTATCTATCAATCATTCTGTCTGTCAGTCAATTGGTCGATCTAATTATCCCAGTGTGTTGAAAGCAATAAGTTGGAGTGGCATATATGAATAATGTGTGTTCGGAATCTCTTGCAGGGACTGTAAAATGGGAACTGAAGGGATTTCTGCTGAGAGTGTTTACACATGGGCTCAGCAGTGCAGATTACCTCTGTATTTATTAATCTTTATTGGTTCTCCTCTGGGATTACTGTAACACTGCTTGATCGCAGTGCTTTTCCTATTTAGATCAGTGTCATGGTCTGGCGGAATATAAATTACTGACACTGTGGAAATATAAATCTGAATATTACTCTGTAAAATCATGGCAGAATTTGGATTCATAGCAACCAAACTGCTATATCTTTTTTATTATTATTTTCCAAAAAGGTATTGTAGTGCAAGTATAATCCTTGAGAGGGAAACTCTGAATGAAAAATTAAATAAGATTATTTGAAGCAAGGCCGTGATTTTTGCTCCTCTTGCTCAAGTAAACATCGGTATTCTTCTACGCTTTCCGTTCTCTGTTTGCTTTCAATGATGTTGTTTTCCTATATAATCGAGGGGTCAAGCCTGGCCTTAGCCTTGGCAGATGTACATGGCTTACTCTCCAGACCGTGATGTGTAGCATCTGCCTCTACGCCAATCTCATCAAAACATTTCAGCCTTCTTTCTCATCCATTCAGCTGTGCTGATTATCATTCCTGAATTTATGGCTCCCTGATCAGTGCCCAGTGTTTGTGTGTGTCCATGTCACAGTGTCCCTTTAATTTATAAGGGTTTCTCAATAGGGGCAGGGAGAGGGGAGGGAGAAAAGGGGAGCACAAAAGGCCACTGGGGCTTCTCTTTGAGAAACAGGGCTGATTCAGTAAAGAGGCCAACCATGGATGCCAAACCATGCAGAAACTTCAAGGAAATGCCATCCAAAGTAAACATACTTTCAGGCTTCATAAGAGCTTATGACCGAAGGGGAAAAGAAAGACTAACTTAAATCCATGAGTCAAAAGCTGGTGTACCTCAAAAGTACAGTATCTTTTGATAGAGGATTTACATTCTGATGTCCTAACATTGAGGCTTTATTCTTTTATACACTATATATAAACAAAAGTGCCCTTGAGTGTATATTTTAGACACAGGTGTGTTTTTTCAGGACACATTTCATTGAAGTTTGTCAAGTAGTAGTAGGATGTGGCATTCAGTTGTTTAGAGTATAATTTACTGTACTAGAAATACCAAATTAAATGGCATGATGATAGATGACCAGCTTTTTTTCATTCATTATCATGAGTGGAACTGTAAAGTACATTTTGGCAAGAATGTTTTTTTTTTTTTTAATTTTTTTTATCTATTTTTTTTTTTTTTAAAGGTTGTTTCAGTACAATTGTCACTTACCAAAAAATGCAATGGTACACCATTAAATTTTGGGACTAGGGCTGGGAAAAAAACATGCATTTTCCAATTAATTGTGTGTTTGAACCATCTCAACATCAGTTATTTAAAAACCAAAGACCATTGATCTTTTAGTCAGTGCCAGTGTTTAATGCTCTATTTTTCAGGCCTGGCTGCAGCAGGGTTCCTCAAATCTGGTCCTGAAGGGCCACTGCCCTGCAGAGTTTAGCTCAAACCCTGATCAAACTCACTTACCTGTGATTTTCTAGGGATCCTGAAGACTTTGATGAGCTTGCTCAGGTGTGTTGGAGCTAAACTCTGCGGGGCACTGGCCCTCCCAGGGCAAGATTTGAGGAACCCTGATCTACAGCCACACGGCAAAAAAGTCATATTTTAACTGCTTTCATTGATATGATAAAAAAAAGACTATACAACGGGCAATAATTATCAAGAATACATGTATTTCCATTGAGTTTTCCTCCCCGACTGGAATATCATACAGTGTGACAAGTGCAAGTCCAATTCACTTTAAAACTGGTTCTATATAGTCTATATGAATAAAAAGAGCGTAATCAGTGTAGTCTGATTCATGAACAAATTACACTTTTAAACAGCTTCTTTTTAGTATGGAAAAACATAATACAGCATTTACATGTTTTTGAAAGAAGTCACTTATGCAAGGCTGCCTTTATTTGATCTTTTTAAAATGCTTTAATATATTTCTAATATATTTTAGTATGTAATTTATTCCTGTGATGGCAAAGCTGAATTCTTGGCAGATCGGGGGGATAGTTCACCAAAAAATGAAAATTCTGTTATTAATTACTCACCCTCATGTCGTTCCAAACCCATAAGACCTTCGTTTATCTTCGGAACACAAATTAGGATATTTTTGATGAAATCTGAGAGCTTTCTGACCCTGCATAGACAGCAATGCAACTACCACGTTCAAGGCCCAGAAAGGTAGTAAGGACATTGTTAAAATAGTCCATGTGACATCAGTGGTTCAACCGCAATGTTATGAAGCTATGAGAATACTTTTTTGTGCGCAAAGAAAACAAAAATAATGACTTTATTCAACAATTTCTTCTCTTCCGTGCCAGTCTTCGACGCATATTCATGAGAGTACCATGTTGTACAAAGTCATTCTTTTAGGTTTTTTTTTGTTTTTTTTGCGCATGCACAAAAAGTATTCTCGTAGCTTCATAAAATTAAGGTTGAACCACAGAACATGGTAGTTGCATTGCTGTCTATGCAGGGTCAGAAAGCTCTCAGATTTCATCAAAAATATCTTAATTTGTGTTCCGAAGATGAACGAATGTCTTACGGGTTTGAAACGACATGAAGGTGAGTAATTAATGACAGAATTTTCATTTTTGGGTGAACTATCCCTTTAATATTTTGCTCCTTAACCAAGTTAGAAGGTTAAAATGTTTCATGAACAAGTAAAATAAACATTAGAACTGATATGTGCCCAAATCGAGTGATTCAAAATCGAATTGAATCGGTAAATCTATCGATACCCAAGCCCTATCAGGATTGTAGCACAGTATATCACTATACCGTAGTGTCACCATCTGATTGCATCAATGTACGTTTTTATAAGGGTTATAAATGCAATTACTTAAACGACATTCATTGTGTCTCTCACTCTGCCCCGAGCTCTCATCCGCTGAGAGTCCAGATGTGCTGTTCGCGCGGTGAGTATATTAGACTCTCGAAGGCACACTGGCTCAGTCTGAAATCCATCGCGCTGGGATAATTCCACACAGTGTTCAGCTGTGGAAGGATCCACTCTCCCGGATTAAAGTTTTGACAGGTTGAGAGAAAAACACACTCCCCCGCAAAATGGCTTGATGCCAGAGTAATTGGTCCCTGTGGGTGGGAGGTGTGCTTGTGCTCTCTCTTGGCTGGTAGGGCATGGCGGACCACGCGTGAACGTTCCAATGCGTTTTAATCAAGCAGCTGACATTTCTTTCTGTAAGAGGTCATTCATTATCATGTTAAACCGAAGCTTATCTCAGTGGAGAACCGATGTCAGGACCTATTAAAGGTACGTGACTTAAGTAACCTGTAAGGAGGCCAATATTTTAAAATAATGGGTATTATTATGGTAAAGACTTTTGTACAGGTGTTTAAATGAAAAGTGCTTCAACTATTTATGAATTCCACTCAACCCTTGAGGGCTTTTTAAATTGGGTGTTAAAACGAGAGGTCAGGTATGTCAGCGAAACTTCAAACAACAAATACCTTGCTGGTTTTTAATGGCGCTTCTGGTGGAGGAAGGGTCGAATTTAAGTCTTTTCTAATCTGCGGCACAGGTGCTATTCACGCAAGATTATTACCAAACCCTGCATAATCCTCCACTCTCAAGTGAGGGGTTTAAACTTTGAAAGTGAAATTACTTGAAGAAGATGAATCATATTCCAATCCCTGACAACACACTCAATTTATAGAAATGACAAGCTTCTCAGTTTGCCACTTAATCATTCCCGCTCTTGATTAAACACAGACTGGTAATGAATGCCAATATGGCACCTTGGTTCCTCTTGATAGGATTTGGAAAATCATTTCTTATGAACTGAAGCTCTCTGGCGTTTTGAGCCCCATCTATGCAGCAACATGATAGCGTAGTTTAATTTTAATACGCAAAGCCTCGTTGCAAATTAAAGTTTGTTGTGATTAAGACCCTCTGATGGGTCCGTTTATGATGATTATGTTTTAATTAAAAGCAAAGCTCTAGAGCAAAAATAATACAAATTTATTGAGTGGTCTTGATATGGTTATGCTGAAGTTTGAGCAGATGAATTTGGAACCGCTGAACTCAAAGCCATTTGTGTTGATGACATAGCTATGGTACGAGATCTGTTGCAAATGAGCCCTGCACAGAATGCCAGTAAATGAGCCGCTAATTTTGGGGTCTAGGCGACGTCATATTTAGCTCTGTTTTGTTAACCTTTATGGTGAAGGTGTTCAATCCTGCTTCTGGAAATTTACCTTCCTCTTCCTCATGCACAACACACCTGCCTGTAATTTTCAGCTTGATTAGCTGCTTCAGTGTGTTCAGCATGAATTTTCAGGCTTTATGTTGGTCAAAAACTGAGGGTACATTTACACGACAGCGATGTGCAGTACTAAAAACGGAAAATTCTTCCTTTGCGTTTCTGAACATTTTTTTTGTATGGATGACTATGTTGTCAAAACAATCCCCATTCACATGGATCTGCAAAAAAGAATAAAAGCGCTGTATTATACATGCCAGACCTGTAGCTGGCGATGTCACTTTGTAAAGAAACACTACACATAATACGCATGTGCATGACATCACCGTTTTCAAAAATTTGTTTACATGGATACGATAATAGTTTCATTTTCAAAAAATTGCACTTTGAAACCCATTTTCAAAAGATTGCATTTTTAGGCTCCCAAAACAGCATTGTCGTGTAAATGAGTGGCCAAAACACTTTTTTTTTTTTTTTTAGTTAAAAATGGTGTTGTGTTAAACTAATATAACAAATAATAAAAATATAGATATATTACAAAAATTAAAAATGATAAAAATTACAATTTTTGTAACAACAAAATTACTTAAAAATTGTAAGTGCACCTCAAAGGCAATAAATAAATAAACAAACAAACAAACATTTATGATGGGAATCATCTGGAAACCAAAAAAACAAAAAACAAAAAAAGCACAAAACCTGTCATTCAGACTATGATAGAAGCTCTCCACAATCAAAACCATGCACAGCTTGATCTCTTATATTCTGTCACCACAAATCACTGACTACTGACAGAAACCAGCCTTAACTCTCTCATCCTTTTTATTTTTATGTCAGATATGCTGACAAATTAAGTAATCAGCCAGAGATTTGCTTCTCTGTGTCTTCGATTCTCTTTTACAAGCCTTTTCAAGAGTATATTTAGAGTAATTTGTCATATTCGCTGTTGTAAGATGTCTGGCAGCTTTATTCTCTTCTGTGCCTCTGAGTTAATGATGGCAATGTTCTATTTTTTTTTTTTTTTTAAACTATAATTTGGCCATTCCAGTGTTTACACTCAAAGGACAGACATAAAAGTCCACTTATCTTCTGTGTTGTATTGCTAAATGACAGAAAGATTACACATCATCTGATGGATTGCAGTGTCTGAGCATAAAGACTGCAGTACATGCAGCGCTGAGTAGGCAAAAAAGTACAATCAACTGTCTTCACTGACTGTGGCTAGCTAAACACAAGACCAGGCAAAACACCCTGTGGTCATAATTCTCAAAGGGCTTTAGGAACTTATGCCTTCTCTCACAACAGCCTCTCTTCATGCATTCCTCTCCTCTTCAAAAGCATTCCTGAGACCGTCCTTCAGCCATTCACGCTGCTCCAGTATAATCAAACCTGCTTCTGCTGTGTGGCCCTTTTGGCAAACACAAAAACTCAGATAGAGAGAAGGTGGTTGGATGGCTGGTGTTGGTTACAGTAGACCACTCAAGCAACTTTGAGTGAGAATAAAGGATAAGGGAAGATGTTATCCACCCCACAGCTCTGCTTTTTGGGGCAAACTGATCTTTCTTTTTTCTTTCCCATTCTCTGTGGACAGGTCATCCCACAAAATGGCTGCCTCTTCCATTATAAAAAGGTGATTCTGTAAGATTTTAAACATTATATCAGACAAATAAAATCTTGAAGTGTTAATTACCTAAATGATTTGTTCCATCTTAAGCTAAACTGAAACATACATGTTAATATATGCTGAAAGATACTTTTGCCTTAAAAATAACAGGGTTGAAAGTTTTACAGGTCATTTAGCCAATATTATTATTATTATTCTTTTTATAATGCAAATATATATATATATATATATATATATATATATATATATATATATATATATATATACACATATACAGGTGCATCTCAATAAATTAGAATGTCATGGAAAAGTTCATTTATTTCATGAATTCAACTCAAATTGTGAAACTCGTGTATTAAATAAATTCAATGCACACAGACTGAAGTAGTTTAAGTCTTTGGTTCTTTTAATTGTGATGATTTTGGCTCATATTTAACAAAAACCCACCAATTCACTATCTCAACAAATTAGAATACTTCATAAGACCAATAAGAAAAACATTTTTAATGAATTGTTGGCCTTCTGGAAAGTATGTTCATTTACTGTATATGTACTCAATACTCGGTAGGGGCTCCTTTTGCTTTAATTACTGCCTCAATTCGGCGTGGCATGGAGGTGATCAGTTTGTGACACTGCTGAGGTGGTATGGAAGCCCAGGTTTCTTTGACAGTGGCCTTCAGCTCATCTGCATTTTTTGGTCTCTTGTTTCTCATTTTCCTCTTGACAATACCCCATAGATTCTCTATGGGGTTCATGTCTGGTGAGTTTGCTGGCCAGTCAAGCACACCAACACCATGGTCATTTAACCAACTTTTGGTGCTTTTGGCAGTGTGGGCAGGTGCCAAATCCTGCTGGAAAATGAAATCAGCATCTTTAAAAAGCTGGTCAACAGAAGAAAGCATGAAGTGCTCCAAAATTTCTTGGTAAACGGGTGCAGTGACTTTGGTTTTCAAAAAACACAATGGACCAACACCAGCAGATGACATTGCACCCCAAATCATCACAGACTGTGGAAACTTAACACTGGACTTCAAGCAACTTGGGCTATGAGCTTCTCCACCCTTCCTCCAGACTCTAGGACCTTGGTTTCCAAATGAAATACAAAACTTGCTCTCATCTGAAAAGAGGACTTTGGACCACTGGGCAACAGTCCAGTTCTTCTTCTCCTTAGCCCAGGTAAGACGCCTCTGACGTTGTCTGTGGTTCAGGAGTGGCTTAACAAGAGGAATACGACAACTGTAGCCAAATTCCTTGACACGTCTGTGTGTGGTGGCTCTTGATGCCTTGACCCCAGCCTCAGTCCATTCCTTGTGAAGTTCACCCAAATTCTTGAATCGATTTTGCTTGACTATCCTCATAAGACTGCGGTTCTCTCGGTTGGTTGTGCATCTTTTTCTTCCACATTTTTTCCTTCCACTCAACTTTCTGTTAACATGCTTGGATACAGCACTCTGTGAACAGCCAGCTTCTTTGGCAATGAATGTTTGTGGCTTACCCTCCTTGTGAAGGGTGTCAATGATTGTCTTCTGGACAACTGTCAGATCAGCAGTCTTCCCCATGATTGTGTAGCCTAGTGAACCAAACTGAGAGACCATTTTGAAGGCTCAGGAAACCTTTGCAGGTGTTTTGAGTTGATTAGCTGATTGGCATGTCACCATATTCTAATTTGTTGAGATAGTGAATTGGTGGGTTTGTGTTAAATGTGAGCCAAAATCATCACAATTAAAAGAACCAAAGACTTAAACTACTTCAGTCTGTGTGAATTGAATTTATTTAATACGAGTTTCACAATTTGAGATGAATTACTGAAATAAATGAACTTTTCCACGACATTCTAATTTATTGAGATGCACCTGTGTGTGTGTGTGTGTGTGTGTGTGTGTATATATATGTGTGTGTGTTATTATTTTATTATAGTAATAAATCTAGATATATTCATAAATATAGAAAAATATATTTGTGTTATATATATACACACAAATGTATATTTGTGTATTAAATGTTTATATTTTACAACTAAATAAAATAAGTTATGTTAATATGCTTATATATTACTTTTATATTTTACAAATTTTTATTTTATGTATTTTAAAATATATACAAATTTTATTCATATATTTTGTCTATTTTTATTATTAATAATTTAATTTATTCATAATTATTAAGTTTCGTCATTGTATATACACCCACACCCGCTTTTCGTGGAATGACCCGGATGCTGTCATGAGAGGAATAATCGTTCAACAAGTTACATCTCTTTAACAGATATCATGAACTGCACAAATCCCCACTCTCATTTCCCGGGTTCTCAATCTAAATATGGGTAGAGTCCCCACCAATCGGGTACAATTTGATTGGCTGACATAATAACGCTGATTCCACACAGATGCATCTTTGTTCGTTTACCTGCTGTGTGAGAGGAAAGGGTGGAAAATCATTTGGGGTGTTTTCATTTGATCCTCTTCAGACGCACAGCAACTCCGGCACTGCTGTTTGCATATGAATCGTGCCTTGATTTAACTAAGCACGATGGTCTCATCTGGTTACCAGCGCGTCTTTGATGCCAGTGGCACAGATTGCAGGTGAGCAGGGGGACCGGGAATTCGCCATGCGCACATGCAAACACCCTCGTGCACTCACTTACAATCAACACTGTATCCGACTTCCATGGCTGTCGTTGCCCCCGGTGACAGCATTCTGTTATCTCAACAAAGTGAGCCTGTGGGCAATTTTCAGAGACCACGCACCCTATCAGCCTCCTCTCTTTACTGCATTCCTTTTAACTTTCTTGATTGCCATGCGGTGTATTTATGCTACCTTAAATATGTACCTCTCAAAATTAAGATATAATCATGATCCTAAAATGACATTTATGGATATCATAATTTTCTTTAATATAAAAGTCTTTTTTTTTAACTCTTTTAATTTTTTGGTTAGTTCAGGTTGTGAAATGTGTGATACCCCCCACCCCATTTATGAATTTTTGCAAGGTAATTAATGTAATTTTGTAAGGTAATTTATGAATTATGTAAGGTGTGGTAATTATGTAATTTTACTTTAAAAATACAGCCCAGTAGTGCACAACACAATGAAATCTCCACAACACACACTCTTAAAAATAAAGGTGCTTCACGATTCCATAGAAGAACCTTTTTTGTCTAAATGGTTCCATAAAGAACCTTTAACATCTGAAGAACCTTTCTGTTTCACAAAAGGTTCTTTGTGGTGAAAGAAGGTTCTTCAGATTATAAAAAGGTAAGAAAGAGATGGTTCTTTAAAGAATGGTGAATGACTGAATGGTTCTTTGTGGAACCAAAAATGGTTCTTCTATGGCATCACTGTGAAGAACCTTTTAAGCACCTTTATTTTTAAGCGTGCAATGGAAACAAGCCATAACATAACAAAATCTCCACAACACAATGAAATTAGTCCTATGCGTTGTGTTGTGATGATTTCGTTGTGTTGTGGAGATTTTGTTGTGTTGTGCACTACTGGGCCACCATATAAAAATATTTAAATATAAAATATATATATATATATATATATGTATGTATATGTATATGTGTGTGTGTATATGTGAGAATTATTAGTGATGTCATTATTTTTTACTTGATTATACAACATGATTTTTCTTCAGAATGAACACTATGTCATTGAGCCATATGCTTATATGGCAGTTATTGTTGTTCCTACTTATTAAAAATGCATAGTTCTACTTTAACATTTTTTGGACGGTACTGTTGGTGGCTTGTGGTTGAAATGAAGATTTAACAGTCATAATTCCAGCCACTGGTGACAATAGCTTCAGGCTTAAGTAACACTATCTGTTAACTATCAGGTCTGTTTTGGTCTGCCACATTGATCTGTCTGGCTGCGATTGCAATATGTATTGTCCTTTAACCTCAAGCCGCAGGTAACTGTGATCATTTGCGTGGATAATTCTAGTGGAAAAAAAGCAGGTCACAGAACGGTGCATCAATAACAGCAGGGATCAGCGTCTTCTCTGGTGTGGACAGCATGAGGAGAGAAAGCTGTCTTAAAGTGTTTTCAGACTAGATAAAATCCAGCCTCAATGATTTTCCCTCCTTCAGACTCAGCCGTTATTGTGTGGCTTCATGAGGCAGTTTAAGGGGTCTGGATCCTGTGGTGACAGAAGCACGGATGGCTCAGCCATGAATGATTTATCAGAAAAAGTTTACAGGTTAAAATGTATTCAAAGTGGAATTCCAGTATTAGCTTACTAGCTGCTACTTTGGGGATAAACATACATTTTAAGAATAATTCAATAAATATAAATATAAAAAAATAAATACATGTTTTTGGAGTAGTAATTTTTTTTATTTTATTTTCCCGTTTGTAGAACAATGTAAAATAAAAATACATTAATATTAATCTGTGTAAATAACTGGTAAGAGTGTACTTCTGCAGTGTGAAAATGTGTATATATAGTGTAGTTATATACAGGTGCATCTCAATAAATTAGAATGCTGTGGAAAAGTTCATTTATTTCATGAATTCAACTCAAATTGTGAAACTCGTGTATTAAATAAACTCAGTGCACACAGACTGAAATAGTTTGTCTTTGGTTCTTTTAATTGTGATGATTTTGGCTCACATTTAACAAAAACACACAAATTCACTGTCTCAACAAATTAGAATACTTTGTAAGACCAATAATTTTTTTTTTTTTTAGTGAATTGTTGGCCTTCTGGAAAGTATGTTCATTTACTCTATATGTACTCAATACATGGTAGGGGCTCCTTTTGCTTTAATTACTGCCTCAATTCGGCGTGGCATGGAGGTGATCAGTTTGTGGCACTGCTGAGGTGGTATGGAAGCCCAGGTTTCTTTGACAGTGGCCTTCAGCTCATCTGCATTTTTTGGTCTCTTGTTTCTCATTTTCCTCTTGACAATACCCCATAGATTCTCTGTGGGGTTCAGGTCCGGTGAGTTTGCTGGCCAGTCAAGCACACCAACACCATGGTCATTTAACCAACTTTTGGTGCTTTTGGTTGTGTGGGCAGGTGCCAAATCCTGCTGGAAAATGAAATCAGCATCTTTAAAAAGCTGGTCAGCAGAAGGAAGCATGAAGTGTTCTAAAATTTCTTGGTAAACGGGTGCAGTGACTTTGGTTTTCAAAAAACACAATGGACCAACACCAGCAGATGACATTGCACCCCAAATCAGCACAGACTGTGGAAACTTAACACTGGACTTCAAGCAAATTGGGCTATGAGCTTCTCCACACTTCCTCCAGACTCTAGGACCTTGGTTTCCAAATGAAATACAAAACTTGGACCACTGGGCAACAGTCCAGTTCTTCTTCTCCTTAGCCCAGGTAAGACGCACAAGAGGAATACGACAACTGTAGCCAAATTCCTTGACACGTCTGTGTGGTGGCTCTTGATGCCTTGACCCCAGCCTCAGTCCATTCCTTGTGAAGTTCACCCAAATTCTTGAATCGATTTTGCTTGACAATCCTCATAAGGCTGCGGTTCTCTCGGTTGGTTGTGCATCTTTTTCTTCCACACTTTGTTCTTCCACTCAACTTTCTGTTAACATGCTTGGATACAGCACTCTGTGAACAGCCAGCTTCTTTGGCATTGAATGTTTGTGGCTTACCCTCCTTGTGAAGGGTGTCAATGATTGTCTTTTGGACAACTGTCAGATCAGCAGTCTTCCCCATGATTGTGTAGCCTAGTGAACCAAACTGAGAGACCATTTTGAAGGCTCAGGAAACCTTTGCAGGTGTTTTGAGTTGATTAGCTGATTGGCTTGTCACCATATTCTAATTTGTTGAGATAGTGAATTGGTGGGGTTTTGCTAAATGTGAGCCAAAATCATCACAATTAAAAGAACCAAAGACTTAAACTACTTCAGTCTGTGTGCATTGAATTTATTTAATACACAAGTTTCACAATTTGAGTTGAATTACTAAAATAAATGAACTTTTCCACGAGATTCTAATTTATTGAGATGCACCTGTATATTAGGGCTGTCATATTACATTTTTCACACCACAGTTATTGTGGCCAAAAGAATTCACGATATGATATATCGCGATATCTATAGAAACCTTGGGGAATCAGCCAAATTAATTTTTACTTTATTTCGTTTTTCTTTTTACCCAATGAACATAAAGAGACTGATAAACACAGGGCACATTCTTCTTCTTTAGGTCACAGCTGACCTGAGGCTCTGGCTTTCTCTGTCTTCTTTGAAGCTCCCTGTGAAATAACGAGAGAAAATACTGCCAAGTTCAACATGATGAATAAATATTAACATCAAAACTGATACTTTAACCTGTTAACTTGTGTACCCGTATTTTAATCTCTTTTACCTGTAGTTGCGCCGGCGCCAATGAAGTCATGCAGTTAACGCGCTTCTAATTCAGTATTAATGTGGATCTAGAACGACTGCAGATGTGGCATTAAGTGCATGGCACTGTGACCAACTTAACATTTTACAGATTTTAATGTAGCAATGTGGTCGCTCAGTTTTTCTAGATTTGTTTTAATCGTGTAAAAAGATTTGAACAAAGAAATCAAGTGCTACGCACATGTATTGGCCATGACTTGATTGTAAATACAAATACAAAATTTAGACGAGTAAAGAAAACGCGGTACTTATTAAAATAATCACCCCTTTATTTAAATATATGAACACAGGAAACCGCTGTTAACAGGTTAATGTTACGTTTCCCATACCATGACAAGTAAAATAATGACAACTTACCGTCTGTATAATATTGAACATGGTTCTTCTTCTCGGAGTAGTGCGGCCAGGCAGTAGACCCTCACTGCACGCTGCGTCGTCTTCTTGTGTGACAGGTGTCAGCGTTAATGCGCAATACTGCCACCTGGGAGGTCAACCATTTACTGGCACTGGAGTAGGCTATTTGTGTGTCGTGTTATCACAAGTGTCCTGTTCATTTTAAATATTGTGGTTATAACAAATACCGGTATATCGTCACACCCAAAATTAACACGATATCGATATTTCATGATTTGAATATCACGGTTATCATCAATACCGGTATATCGTGACACCCCTAATATATATATATATATATATATATATATATTTTAAATTATTAAAAATTATATATGTAAAAAATAAAGAAACATATCAATAAATATTCTGTAAATAAATAATTCTATTTTTATGGAGTAGTTAAAATATATATATATATTTTTTTATTTCCCACTGTGCAAGAAAAATATAGTTGGAGGAAGGCTGAAAGAAAGTGGAAGAAGGATAAGCTCCAAGTCTCTTATGATATCATGAAAGACTGTATGGTAAACTATTAGCGCTCAGTTAAGACGGCCAGGGATGGTTATTTCGCAAGCCTAATTGCAAAACATGCTCATAATCCAAAGATCTTGTTTAACACTATTGAACAGGTTTTAAATCCTTCTATGCTTCTATTTCCTGATGACTCACCCAAAATCTGTGAAAATGTTTTGCGTTTTTTTTTTAAATTTTTTTTTTTTTTGACAAAATTGACTCTATTCATTCTTGTATTATGCAGTCTGACTTGGATGTTTTTATCACTGATCCATGTCCAGTTTCTTTGACTGAGTTTGAACCTGTTTCCTCCTCCTTTCTTTCTGAAGTTCTTCAGAAAATGAAGCTTTCCTCCTCCTGTTCTCTTGATGTTGTACCTTCTCGGTTGCTGCTGGAGGTTTTAAGGACGGTTGAACCTTTTATTTTAACCAGGCACCGTTCCCTTAAGCTTAAAGCACGCAGTTGTAAATCCTCTCAGGAAAAAGGCCAGCCTTGATCCTTATAGCCTTGATAGCTACCACCCCATTTTGAAACTTTCTTTTTTATCTAAAGTTTTGGAAAAGGTGGTTTTTCATCAATTGACTGTTTATCTCAATTATAATAATTTGTATCAGTCGGGTTTTAGGAGGCATCATAGTATGGAGTCAGCCTTGTTAAAGGTATTGAATGATCTCTTAGTAGCAGCAGATTTAGGAAAGTCTACTATTCTAGTCCTTTTAGACCTGAGTGCAGCGTTCGATACTATTGACCTTGCAATCCTACTTGAAAGGTTAAGAAATTGTGTAGGTATTCAAGGCTCCACTCTAGATTGGTTTAAATCCTACTTCTCTGACAGATCATTTTCGATGGAGATTGGAGATTTTTCTTCCTCCTCTGTTCCTTTAAACCGTGTTGTGCCGCAGGGTTCTATTTTGGGCCCGTTGTTGTTTTTCACTATACCCGCCTCCTTTGGGTCGTATTTTTCTAAAGTACAATATTCCGTATCATCTTTACGCTGATGATACCCAGGTTTACTTTCCGTTAAACCATAAGGATAATTATAACATACTCTCACTGCTGAATTGTTTGACTGAGGTTAGATCTTGGTTGGCTGCTAATTTTCTAACACTGAATGACTCCAAAGCTGAGATTGAAGTTTTTGGCCCACCGGCCTCTATTAATCTGATCAACAATCAATTAGGCCCGCTATCTGCTAATTCTCATGCACATGTAAAAAACTTAGGAGTGATTTTTGATAATGGACTAAAGTTCGATAAGCAAATTAGCGCAGTTGTTAAAAAGAGTTTTTATCATCTTAGATCTATCGCGAAGCTGAAAACTTTTTTAATAGTAAAGGACTTGGAGACTGTGATTCATACTTTTGTTACTTCTAGGCTCGATTACTGTAACTCGTTGTACCTTGGTGTGTCTATGCTGCTGCCAGTTTCCTTACTGGAATGAGAAAGAGGGACCATATTTTGCCGATTCTTGCTTCATTACACTGGGTGCCAGTTGAATACCGCATCAAATTTAAGGTGTTACTGTTTGTTTACAAGGGATTACACGGTCAAGCTCCTGAATATATTACAGATCTACTTCTCCCTAGAAATTGCTCTTGAACATTACGTTTTTTCAACAGCATGATGCTCTCTGTGCCTCGATCTCGTCTTAAATTAAAAGGAGATCGTGCTTTCTCGATTGCCGCTCCTAGACTGTGGAATGACTTAGCAGCATATATTAGGCTGTCTCCTGATATTGGAAGTTTTACATCTCATCTTAAGAATTATCTTTTTTCCTTAGATTTTTAGTCTGTTCCTATTTTATGTTGTTTTTGTGGATTGTTGGGGATATTTTATTTTTTAAACTTTAATTCTTTGAACATTTTACGCTGTCGGTATATGTTTTTGTTGAGTTATGCTTTTACTGTCCAGCACTTTGGTCAGCAGTCGCTGTTTTAAATGTGCTTTAGAAATAAAACTGCCTTGCCTAAATAACTGGTAAGTGTGTACTTCTGCGGTGTGTATAGCCAATCAGAAAATCTTAGCACGTAAAAATGTATTGCATTTATTCATGTTTTGTGCCTAGGGTTTCCGAGTCTCCAAACAGAAGTATTGTAACAATTTTCATGCAGGAAGTTTGATGTGTGTTATCAAGTTGAAATTATGTTTATAGTGAATTCTTATAAGATTATGAACAGTCACAAAGTATCAACCCATTCCTGAAATGCTAAGTACATTTTTTGAGCTATTGAAATGCCCTTGGGGCCTCTAGTTCTCATGTACCTTTCCTTCAAATGACACTGAAAACCTTGAGGATGGATTTGCTTATCTGTCTCTACTCTTGATTTTCTTCACTATCTAAATAAATGACCTGTCTTTCAACGTGCTTAGACTTTAATTTGGACCTCATCCAACCAGCATCTCTCTTTGTGAACTGTCAGCCCTTCTCCATACAATTCATTTTAAGGTTTGTGTAGTAGACGACGTCTAATCAATGTTTCAGAATGTCACATTTACACTCATTCTAACAAGTGCAGACACATTCCTGAAGTGTGTATAGTCACAAAGAGAGGTTTGAAGAATGTGGGACCTCAGAGGGATAATCAGTGTTTCTGTAAGTCCTAAACGTGTTTCACAGCTTTGGGTTTACGTCAGTCCTTGATGAGATCATCTTAGGTGTAGCACTAAAATTGTTCCTCTTCCTGTATGGATTAAACTAATATTGCAACTTGTTAGCCTATAGCTCACAGTTTTGAAAGACAAAAACATTTTCAGTTTCATCAAAAACAAAATTAACAGGCAGTAAAAAATAAAGATGAATCAGTAATATCTATAGTCAAAAGATAAATTAAATAACTAAGTTAAAATAAAAAATAAAATATATAATATCAGTTATGAATGTCATCAAAAACGACCCTTATGTAGCTAAAGATTTTGTGTATCAAGGTGATTTTTCTCAAAAGCCCATTCTTTCTACACATAAAAAGGATATTCAGTACATAATATCTAAGGTGACGGAAGTTGTTTTGAAAGAAGTGAGAAAACGCTCTCCTCTTCAGGAATCCTCTGAGAGCGTCGGGTATCTCCTCAATCTTGTCCCCTGCCGGCAAAGTGAATAATGCACCAGGTTACTTTGTATTTTCCATGCCTTTCTTCATGAAAGCTTTTCGCACCTTTGAGCATAATCAAAAATGCATCAACACCTTATACGTCTCACGCTGATATGTTAACGCATACATGGCATATTGCTTTTGAAGAACATTGGATGTCTTTGATGCCTTTGAGTTTAATATTGAACCTGTTTGTGAGCATTAGATATTAGCCTTTACCTCGAGATGAATCTGAATTTTTCATTACCTCAGAAAAAGGCAGATGAGTGTTTACACAATAACATCAGCATTAATATTCGTGCATTATATTATTGAATCTGAAATGTAATATCAGATGTGTAGTTGTGCCTCAATGTAACATCCATATATAGCCTAAAAAAACCAACATGCTTTTCTGCTTTGTCAGTGCAGTTTCAGTTTAAAGTATTATTTACAGTGTGTTTGTGTGGGGAAAAATAAAATTAAATATATATATTATATAATTTTTATATAGTATTTTATATATATATATATATATATATATATATATATATATATATATATATATATATATATTTTTTTTTTTTTTTTACATTTTTAGAAATAGATTTATACCAAATTTAAATCATTATATAATATTTTCTACCATTTTTAAGTTGATCTAACCAGGCCAGATTTGTCCATTTATAATCACTTTAATTTGACTGTGCAACAAAATTAAAATCTGGTGTCACAGAATTGTTCCCACATCTGATGAGCAGAAAATGATGGGATGAAAATATTTGCTTGATCACTGAAGTGCAGACGATCATCATAGACTGACAAAATAACATCTAACCAACGTCAAACTTAATATGACAAAATCCCTTGACAATCCCTCCTACGCTCTGAAGTCACTGTGTTTTATATCCTGACAGTGATGTCATCACTTAAGCCACTTGAAAGCCAACTGTGCTGACTGTTTATGTGCACATTTGAGGAAATGAGACCCCCAGATGTTGTAAAACCTCAAGAAAGGCTCCCATCAGCTCCTAGGGTCCCAGGCAGACTTTACTCATGTTAATGACTTAACATAGATGTGCTATGTATAGTCTAAGAGAGCCAGAGAAAAACGTACATAAACAGCAGGATTTAGTTTTGGTTTCCTTAATGTTTTTCCTGTTCTACTGGCCTCAGACGTTCCGCTAGAATGGAGAGGAGGGGCTGTGTCGCCCAGCACTCTCTTGCTGCATAATTTGGTGCTAATGGCCAAGTGTCTTTTTATGGGCTGCTACAAACAGCCACTTGAATTTTACTAGGCACAATTTTGCATGCCTGTTTGTGTCTTATGAGCGCTAATGGCAAAACCTGACCTTTGACTATAGTTTTATTTAACAGTTCACATCCAGATTAGAAAAAAAACTGATTCTAGGCGAACATTCATTTGCGAAATATATTTAACATCTATGATTTCAATGACCACCATATACGAAATCTATTTGTGTACTATAATGAGGTGCTTGACATTTAATAACTGTAACATAAGATCTAAACTCTAATCTCTACATGAAAATGATGTAAAAATCAGGAATAAACTGTGAAAAAATATGATTTTAAAAAGGACCAGTGATTGTATAACACCTCTGTTCAAATGTAACAGATTATAAGGTCAGCTATTAAATATATTAAATTCTGTGCTGCAGCCCACGCCATTGCCTTATACCAGATAATCACTCTCGAAATATATAATACTCTACTGGGAAGACAACTACGCAACTACAACTTATGCAATAAGACTTATTTGCCCTCTATTTTTTTTCCATCAGTATTGCAGTTCTGATAACTATGAATGGACTTAAAGGGATAGTTCACTTAAAAATTAAAATTACCTCATGATTTACTCACCCTCAACTCATCCTAGGTGTATACGACTTTCTTCTTTCAGACAAATACAGTCAGTTATATTAAAAAAATGTCCTGCTCTTCAAAGCTTTAATGGCAGTGAATAGGGGTTGAGATTTTAAAGTCCAAAACTGCGTCCATCCATCATAAAAAGTGCTCCTCACGGCTCCGGGGGGTTAATAAAAGACTTCTGAAGTGAGTCAGTGTGTTTGTGTGAGAATAATATCCATATTTAAAACTTTATAAACTGTAATCTCTAGCTTTTGCTAACTGTCATATGCGCATTCACGAGAGAGTGCCGTTTCAGCGGATGATGTAGGACGTAGGCATAGCATAAGCTCCGGTGAGAATATGCTAGTCTCGCAAGAACCAAGTTTTGTTTACAACAAACAAAACTGTCTGTATACTCCAGTTAAAAAAAAAAAATATGGCTGAACAAAAAAACTCTGTCTCCTCTTGGCTTATATCGAAATCCTCCAACTTTACAAATTCTTGTTTTGTACTTCTTACTGGTGTTTTGTTTAGCTCTCTCCTCTGCATTTCCGCATTCGTCACTTCTCACCAGAGCCGTGTGTGTGGAGTTCTTTTATGAAGGATGGATGCACATTTTTGGCCTTTAAAATAGGGATGCACAATATGCCAATATTTTTCAGCTTGTTTTTGCCGATATCTGATGATGATACCGATATATTTCCTTTTGTTTGGAAACAACACTAAGTCTTAATTTTGGGTAAGTTTTGAGCAAATACTTACTTGTTAGGAATAAATAAACAATAATAAAGTTCTTTTTGTAATGAGAGTACATTGAAAGGTTTGAAAATAACTATTTTGAAAGGTTTTGAAAATAACTATATAAGCTCCTTGGATTTGTTTTCATTATCCATTTGAAAAAAAAATATATATATTACACATTAATGAATATATCTGTATATATAAAATTATTTCATTTTACAAGTGTCATGTTTGTGATTTTTTTTTTTTTTTTTTTTTTAATTATGTAAGCTATAGCTTCTAACCTCTAAATCAAAATAGACTCGTGATTTTATGACATCAATTGCTACTTTATTTAATCAGAAAAACAATCCTAATGTTATTTGTGGTTTACTTTCATTTTATTACAAGTAGGCCAACAGCATATCGGCATAATTTTTTTCATATCGGGCCGATGCCTTTATTGGCCGATTCTGATAACGGTCCGATAATGTTGTGCATCCCTACTTTAAAATCTTAACCACCATTCACTGCCATTATAAATCTTGGAAGAGCCAGGACATTTTTATAATATAACTCCAGTTGGATTCATTTGAAAGAAGAAAGTCATTCCGTGAAATTTAAAACACAATATAATGCAATACAAAACAAATCTCAAAACGACTGTAAAGGATCAATGCGAAGACTCCTTGTGCCCTATTTCTATGATTTTTTTTTTTTTTTTTTTAAAGAGTATATATAGCACAACTATTTAAATGAAGTACATATAAATTACACAATTATAATTTTAAACAGTAATAATGTTATACACATTAGTCAAAATGTTGAGTCATGGTGCTCAGTTGGATTACACAGGTTGAAGTCTAGCCTGTGATGTCATGATCCCATTTCAGTCTCTTTCTACAATAACTTCCTGTCACTTTCCACAATAAAAGAGACTAAAATGACTGTATTGTATAATAAGTAAATACAAAATCCCTGCATACACATTCACAGACCAAAACAATGGACTTACTAGTCTGAAAAATAGGTTCAAAGTCAAACCTCAAGGATTCTTGGGATTTCATATACCAAAACCACTCATTCTCAATTCTAAGGGAACACGCAGACCTTTATTGCTCTCTCTCTCTGATTTGCCCCGATGCACCTTGGTATTAGGAGAATACACACTGGTATTAGAGTGAAGTTCTTCATATTGTTCCTCATGATTCCTTTCTCATTCTCTCATCCACGCTGTCTACCTTTGTCATCTCTCTCTATCTCTCTTTCATCTGTGTTTTTGTCCTTTAATTCATCTTTATCCATTCTCTTAGAAAGAAGCACTTTTTAATGAAGAGGGAGCTTGGTGACTCCACTCACCCCCAGATAGGCACCACGCAGCCCTGCTAGATAGAAAATCAAACCCATACAATTAAATGTCAGCAACTGAATGTCGCATTATGGAATCACCTGAAGTGCCCCGAGAATCAGAACTGCATAATGCTTCGTATTATTGCAATTTTGATAGAGAAAAACTGTAATTGCTTTGGATTTACATAATAGTTCTTTTTGTAACAAGACTAAAATCCTCTCATCTGAAGCTGTGGCAGACATTGTTTCATGTGTGGGTGGATTCATTTTACTTTTATTCTACCTGAATTTGTTAAAAATATTAATATACAGTAATAAATTTAATAAAAACAAAGTGATTGATTGAAAAATTTCCATTATATTCTAACCAATAAATGGCAGATGAAAAATAAATATATTAAAATAAATGTAAAATGCAATGAAAAATAAAACAGTAACAAAAAAATGTAACTGCTAAGTGAATGTAGGTATGACAACATTATAATGTACAATATAAGAAAACATTTATTTTGAGATTTTCTAAAAAATACATTTATTATAAATGTATTATTAAAGTTAAATGATGGAAAAGGTGATTAAAATGTGAAAATAGGCAGAAATTGGCATGTACAATCAAAGGGTTAGTTCACCCAAAAATTACAATTCTGTCATTGTTTGCTCACCCTCATGTTGTTCTAAATCTGTATGTTTTCTTCTGTGGAACACAAAATAAGATATTTTAAAAACAACATTTGTACATACAATCAGTACAGTCAGTGGGGACCAAAATAACACTAGACACCACTGACTTTGATTACATAAGTTATCACTATGTTCCATGAGTCAGATGTGTTGTTATGCTCAAATGTTATTGAGGTGAAATTGTCTTCAGTTCCATGAATTCCCACACTGATGTCACTGAATGATTTCCTCTAATTTATTCTCCACTCACATATAGTCTTTAGGGAGCCGACTGCAGTGTCTGTATGTGTCCTTAGAGTCACACTCTCAAAAGAATTAAAAAGGTTTCTCAGGAATTGGACAGATTATCACATACTGAGAATGCATCTAATTTAAACGGATTTCTTTTCATTAATACTGTGCTGCTCTTTTTGTTTCTCTTATCTCACATACTCTGGCTCACACACACAAACGTACTAAACAGTTAACTCATATACAGATTAATCCGTGTGATTAATGTTTAAACTGTATGAGGCAGGGACAGATCCTTACCCAGGACTGGCTCAGTGACCACAGTCTCGCCATAGAAAAAACAGACATGAATCAACATGAGTCTAAATGCAAGAATGAAATTATAGTCACCGCAAGGTGAGGTTGAAATCGAGGCACGTGACGTTTTTCCTTCATAAATTTCAAAATGCAAGAGAAACATTTAGGAAAAACCACGTGTTCCTATGTTACTTAAAACTGAACAAATATAATTAGGATTCTCTCTCTCTTTATACATTTTGAATTATGCTGACATTATAAAGATTGAAAGTTGTATTTCCAAGTTATAGACCAACCCTGTTACTGTCAAAAACATTATTCAAAATACACTATTATATAAATCAAATAATTCTGTTATGACATCATCCTTTCAGGAAGTGAGCAATTAAACACATTCATTTTTTATGATTTCATATTATGTTTTATTATGTTTGTGTTAGTAGGTGAAAACACTTTTACCATGATTTTTATATAGCAAACTGTAGCAAATAGTTCTATTACTAGTGAAAATGTTATATTCATAACCTTGAGTAGAAGAGATGTCAAAATTGTCAAGAATGTCAATCTGATAGAATGTTAAAAATATAAATATAGAGTGATAACTCTAAATGGTCCCCCCCCCCAATAATTATAATTAGTCATTGTTTTGTTTTCCTATATTGAAACTTTAGAAATATTTTGCAGTATACTGTTCTGTAAGATTTTAATGTTTCTGAATGAAGTTTCTTATGCTTATGAAGGCTGCATTTCTTTGATTAAAAATACAGTAAAAACAGTAATATTGTGAAATATTTTCACAATTTAAACAAAGTATTTTCTAATTTTAAATATTTAAAAAAAAAATATCGGTGTGATTGTGAAGCTAAATTTTCATTACTCCAGTCTTCAGTGTTACATGATCCTTCAGAAATCATTCTAATATGCTGTATTTGATGCTCAAGAAACATTTCCTATTATTGTCAATGTTGTTAAACAATTGATCTGCTTAATATTTTTGCAAAAACCATGTTCCTTTTTTTTCAGGATTCTTTTTCGGATTTCTTTGATGAAAGTTCAAAAGAACAGCACTTATTTGAAACAGAAATCTTTTGCAAGATTATAAATGTCTTTACTGTCGCTTTTGATCAATTTACTGCATTCTTGCTCAAAAGCAGGTGTATAAAGTACCTGAAAGCCATACTCAAGTACAAGTACAGATATCTTACCAGAAAACGACTCTAGTAGAAGTTAAAGTCACCGTTTGGAATATTACTTGAGTAAAAGTCTTAAAGTACGTGATATTTATTGTACTTAAGTACGAAAAGTATTTTTTAAATCTTAAACGTACTTAAGGATTGAAAGTAAAAGTACAAGTACAAGTAAATGCAAAATGGAAAAGAAGCAAATAAATATAAAAAATGTACACAGCTTGAGTAGATGGTGTTCAGTTTTAACTTTTTCTTCCATTTTGTATTTTTGGGTAAAAATAAGAAGCACTTCATCTGGTACTTAGTGTCTTTCATTCCAACATAAGAAAACATTTCTGGAATTTGCATCTGAAATAACATTTATATGTATTTACACAGTTTAATGTATATCTCAGAGGGGACATTGATGCATTTAACCTGCAGTTACAGATGCATAATGTTTTGTTTTAAAAGTATTGATTTCTTTAAAAAAAATCTTACTGACCCCAAACGTTTGAACAGTAGTGAATGTGAACAGTCATGCCAATTATGTTGACAGCTGAAACAGATGCAAGAGATGAATCAGAAAAAGAGCGAGGAAGAGAGAGGAGAGAAGTAAATCAGGAGAAGGGAAAATGAAAGGGGACTCAAAAACACATTACGTAAGTCAGCAGTCGACTAAGCTGGATTACATGATGCTCTCATATTCACATTGCAACATGTGTGAGAGCCTGTTCAGCTTTAGTCCTGCTTTTAAAAAATATCATAGACTCACAAACACACACACAAACACACATACCCAGCCACTTACAGCACATATGACCACCTGACCACTACAGTCACCTTCAAATTAGAGCTTACCGACTAAGAGCTGTTCTGAAGGTCTCTGAAAATTGCTGGTTTCTGTACAAAACAATGTGCGACGTGATCCTTCACTTTTATTAGTCCCTTGCAACCCTTCACAAATGCACACACAGGTTTATATGGTGCTGTTTTCACAGACAGGTGGTGATTTGAGTGCATGTGAGTGTGTTTTGCACAGTCGGGGACAATGTTACTGCTGACCGTGTTTGTGTGAATTGCTTGAAGGGAAAGTGGATGGTTAACTGGTGTAGTACCGGTGATTTTCAGGACACTAACAGATGGTTTGACTGACCACCCCATCACACTCTCTCTCTCCCCCAGAGAGGGACAGAGAGTGGTCTCATAGTGGTTTGTCAGCCTGGGTATTTAATCCAGTACAGAAAGCCGTGTGTACAGTGATAGCAGGTGTTCATCACACAGCTGCTCATACACACGCTCACACACACACGCGAGCCTGATGTGCACAGCCAGATTTGAGAATTTTTTTTTTTATGGTCCTTGAAAAACCATTTTAATTGGTTTTAATTAACCGAATTAATCATTTTAAAGGGAAGAACTTGGAAGACCCTTTTCACAAGACAGCTTTTCGAAAAAGATTTTTTTTTTAAGAAAGATGCAAACATACCCTTAACTGGAATTCACCAAGAACATTCATCAAGAAAAACTTAAGCTTTTTAAAAATCATTTTAAGTTGTGGCATACTGTAAAATAAAAAGTAAACGTATGATTGTACACTACTTGTATGTCATTAATTTAAACAAATTTGTGATATAGATCATGTTAATGTAATTTGTAATGAAAATGGTGTTCACTAAACCAGAATTCATCAAGCTCATTTTTTTTTTGTTTTGTTTTGTGTAACTTAATAATTAAGTTTTAATTTTAAAATAATTAAAAATTTTTAATTATTTAAAATAACAAATTATTTTAAATATTAACTTAAATAATTTTAAGTTGCGGCATACTGTAAAATGAAAGATGCGTGTATTATAAATACGTATGTTATTAATTTTAATAAATTTGTGATACAGATCATGTTAATGTAATTTGTAATGAAAATTAAATTAATTTAGACCCAAACCAACTAAACTGTGTTGACCCAACTAAACAGATTTATTTTGAATGAACTAAATTAAATTGTGTGTAAAAACTTCACTAAAAAGGTAATTAATTAATTTTTTGAGCGTACACTACTAAGCAAATTTGTGATCATGTTAATATAATTTGTAATATATTGTGTCCACCATTTCTTCACTAATAGTCTTGAAGCCTGATGTTTATCAGGTTCACATTTGCAGCACCTAGTTTCCACTGCAGGCCCCTCAGCTCAAGCCCCCTGACACCACTGACCTGGCCCATAACCCATCATTGTCTGCAGCTCTGCCTCAGCTGACCAGTTTGCCCGATGCCAACAGAACCCTGTAGTACCACAGACTTTCATAACATCACAACGAGAAGGGCTCCAGCTCTCACAGGCTGTTGTGACATATGACAGATGACACTATGCACTTTATGAGAGGATAACAGCTGTGGCAAAGTGATGTGGAGATAGTGAGCTCGACCATGAAATTCGCTCCTTCCCAGTCTCTCTCTCACTCTTATCTGAAGCACACATGTGTGCCTGCATCTCTTCAGTAAGGGACATCCAAACACACTCTCTCAAAATGGCCGCCCCATGAGGGCTTTTCAACATGTGACCAACCCCAGTTCTGGCTTGTGGCTGCCTCATCCAAACATTCCCCTCTCTTTTTCTTATTTGTTTTTATCTCAAAATCTTTCTCTCTCACTTCCAAACAAGCTTATTTATCTCCTGCCATCTTTCCCTCTGTCTTTCTCCATCTATGGACAGCTTGGCAAGCTCTTACTCCACAAGGCTTTTCAGTGAGAAAGACTGTCACAGAATTGATTCATGGACCAGTACAGATTCAGCCAGTAGGCTACTTTGGACTAGCGTTGTTTCATCTGACTAATTAAAAACAAGCAATCAAAATAATTATGACTTAATTAGCACTATACTGGATTACATGCATCAGCGTCGAAGGGCTAATGAGCCAAAGCTCAAATTTAATGACAACATTAATCTTTTATTCTTTGCTCCGCATTAGTCTTACCTCAAAGTTTAGTTCCTTTTCCTGTGCGACGACTGAGGCCTTAAATCACATGGCTATTGGAAAACCTACTGTATACAGAAAAACAATGGCCTGTTTTAAATGGATGTTTAATTAAAAACAAGGATCTCATTTAATCGGGTCATTTTCATTTGCTGAAAGGGTGTTGTGCTATTTGAGTTATAGCGCGAGTGTTTATTTGCAGTCTGAACTGCAGGTGTAGTTTGTGCAGCTGTGATATTAAACTTTACAAACCTTGTAATTGGATCTCCCTTAACTCACCTTAGCTGACTAAATGCTGATTGACCAGATTCATTATTTAGGGTCAAATGTATAAAACTGTGTTTTATAACTTTTCCAATCTATGGAGTACCTCAAATCATGGTGAAATTACTACTTGTAAAATACATTACAGGCGGTAATGACCTAAGAACGAGGTGGCTACTGAGCTAGAGCTGTTTTATGGGTTGTGGTGGGCTTATTGCTGGCTACTGGCTCCCAAATCTGCTCTAAGCTCTCGTTGCTGCTCCCTGCTTGTTTACGTCGAGGGATCGCCGTGCTCAAGTGGGATTGACCCTGAGCTCCTTCACTTCACTTCATGCTAAATGCCAGTCCACTCCAGTGCCACACAAACAACAAAGGCCCTGTTACGCAAACGGAAGTTTCCTCAAGAGCTGCGCTCCTGAATGCAGATTTAGCCTTGTTTTGGCTGTTTAGTGCATGTTAATGCTAATCCATGGCCACTAAAGCAATGCAAGAACCAGTGTTGAGGAAGCTACTTTATACTACAGTTCAAATGTTTTTTTGGCAAAAAGTTGATAAGATTTTAAATGTTAAAAAAAAAATTGGCTTGCAGACTGCATTGGTAAAAACCGTAATATTATGAAATATAATTACACTTTAAATATTTTCTGTTTTTAACATTTTAAAATATAATTTAATTTATTCCTGTGAATTTCCAGCAGATGTTACTCCAGTCTCATTCAGAAATCATTTTAATTGATTTGGTGCTTAAGTATCATTTCTTATTGTCACTATTGAAAACAGTTGTGCTGCTTAATATTTTTGTGGAAACTGTGATACATTTGTTTTCAGGATTCTTTGAATCGAAAGTAAAAAAAAAAACAAAAAAAAAAAACAACTTTAATTTAAAACTGAAATATTTTGTAACATAAATTCTTACTGACCACTTTTGAATGACAGTACATATGTGTAATTTAAAACTGTAGCTTTCCAAGCTATATTATATACATATTTTTACTGAGCTACATTAGGATCATGGATCAAAACACAACAGAAAAACCTGATTATCTGAGTAAAAAAATTACAATTTCTGAATATGCATACAGTACTTCACTACTATAGAGTACACAAAAGCAGTATATCAAAAGAATAGTATATCTTATGTCCGAATGTGCAGTGTTCATAAAAAGGTAGAAAAAAAAAAACTTACTATAAAAAATGCAGCTGACTGACTGAACATTTTAGTTATGGATTATGTATAGCCTCCTTCTTTCACCTCTCATCATCCCTCTTGATTTTCTGCAGCTCTTTTAAAGGTTCATATGGGCAGAATATGTTCCTGGATAAAAGAGGGGCCCAAAAAGCCAAATGACACTATCAAAGCAGCATCAAATAAATTGAGGCGCCATAGCTCTCACTTCATCAAAGGGATTCTGGCCAACTCGATTCCTCGCGATGGGCTTGAAATGAACAACAAACACTGCCAATGATTTGACATGTCTTCCTTCTGACTCTTTCTCCTCCTCTGATTTTCCCTCTGCCTTTTTCCTTCCCGACTCTCTATCTTGATTTACATTCCCAAGATGTGGACGACAAATGCCGCTCCATAATCTGTTGTGACGTTAGCTTTGCTTTGGTGTTTTATTTTGCAACTGACAGCGTGGCTTTAAAGGTTCAATGTGCAGTAATTGTTTTATGAATAACCATGAACCATTTAAATAAAAATGCATCATCAGAACTTGGCTATTTCATTAAATCCGTATTTAATCCACGACTTCTCTGTGAAATGTTGTTTGGTGGCTTTTGCCGTTAAGTGCTTGTCTGTCTTTGTCACGTGCACCAATACACTCACAGTTTATCTGAGATAGCACATTAAATTCTCTGCCTCACAAAACCTCACCTACACTGCCCTTAAATTCACTCTTTTAGCCATGCTTTTCACAGCACATCATCAACTGTCTCCCATCCTTGCGATTTTTATAAGGCTGCCATAAAAAAAGCATTACCAGGTGGGGCAGAGTGAGATTTGAAAGCTAAATTTATATTAGAAAATAGCTGGAATTCTTTTGTCTTTTGTCTTTTTGTTCTCTGCCTTGATCGCACGCCCTCCCGGTACGCCGTAGTGACAGCTCGCTGCGCCTGTGCTATATCATTGCTCAAAAGCTGGGAACGTTTGACAAATGTTTCCAACAAATGGAGCTTTGGTGGCAAACTCAGCCACCAGGCTTAAGACGAAGGCGTCGTGATACAAACTGAACTAGCGAATAGTTTGAAACACCCTGACAGATCTTTTTCCGCTATTATTCTGTACTTTCCCTTCTCTGCCCTAGACTGAAGAAGGGAATTACGCTGTTTTATAAGGCCCAAGGCCAAGTATGCAATTATGGTGTGCGCTGTGATAGGGCCTAACTATATATATATGTGAGTGTATGTGTGTGTGCTTATGTCAACACAAGAGTTTGTCTCTGTGTGTATGATTTAATTGTGAATAGAAATGTGTATTAAGTGATTACTGTGTAATCTGATAAGGTGCATGCTGTGTGGGCTGGGGTGGAGTGCTGGGGATGCAATTAAAATGAGTTATACATTGTAAAATTAAAGAGAGTTGGCTTATGTATGGTAGGTTATTGGACTTCTCTGTGAAAACCACACTTTCAGAAACAAAGGTATGTGTCACGTGTCAGTGCAAGGAAGAGCAGAGGTCGGATCCAAATGCAAGCAGTAGTAAGTTTAATAAAACAAAAAGTAATCCAGGGCATGAAACGGTGAACATAACTTGGGGAGAACCAGGCAAAAGAAACAACACGCCACAACTTTGCAAAGACAACAACTGACAAAGACTAACTGAAACACTGAGCTATTTATACACAGAGAAGCTAACAGGATGACAAGTTAACAAGAAACACCTGTGAAAGCAATCAAGATGATCAAGATGACCAATGAAACAATAGGACTACAAGTTGACTACAAATGGCAATCTAAACAAAGTAACACACAAGTCTCAACACAAGACAAGGGAACATGGACTAGATCATGACAGTATGAAAGCTGTTACTGGGGCAGTACCTTTTTAAAAGGTACACCTTTGAACCTAAAGGGTCCATATTGGTACCTTTAAAGGTACAAAAGGTACCTTTATTTCTGATAGTGCACCAATTTTGTGTGACGTCATACCTGCAATTGGTGAAATCAGAGAATCAAATCAAGTTTAAAATCTGACTTAAAGTGCAACAGAACATTGCTTTCCAAGTTGAATGTAACGCAGTAGTTAGAGGCCGTTCAAACAGATTGCATTTTTGCATTTCATTGCACTTTGGACGTCTTTGCATTTGTGTCTTTTGCAGCATCTTGTGAATGACACAGCCTTCTAAAATGTGGTGGTCCTGTTCAAAGAAGCTCAACTTAAAAAAATGCATCTCTAGACCTTGTTTTTTGTCTCATTCCACTGCCCTGGATCTCTCGTTTTTACAAAAACATGTTCTCTGTGAATGGTCCCAATAAGTGTCATTAAGTATCCAAATACTTTTGTACTGTAGTAAACTACACCCTGTTCTGTATGGAAGTCTGTGTTCAGGTTAAAAAATAAAAGTCAATTTTAAGATGCTTTGTAAGATATAACTTCACAGTTACGAGAAATAAAGCTGCAGTTGCCAAATATGTAAAGTCACATTGTAAGATACAGCATAAATACACATTTACAAGAAATAAAGGTACAATTGAAAGATATAAAGTTACATTGGAAGATATAAAGGCATATTGTAATATATAAGGTTACACCTGGTTGCCATTACCTTTTTTTTTTTTTCTGAGGTGGACATGGGCTTCCATAGGTCTGTACACACTCTTATATATGCTGGAACACATGTAGACACACACAAACAAACTGACGGTGAGTCAGAGAGATCATTCGTATGAACACAGAGTGAAACCACAGATATTTAAATACTTAAACACACTCACTTCCTGTAGGAGTACAAAGCAGATAGGTTAACACAGAAAGACAGCTGGCTGGAAGATCAGCAGTGTGGGTGTTTGCTTGTGTGCACTGTACAGTTGTAAAGCCATTGACATGCTTCCAGAAAATCTGAGTAGTGTTGATTTCAATATTAGTGTACATAGTCCTACATAGTGTGTGTGAGTGCCAAGGGGGAGGGGGCACTCTCAGTTTGCGTAAACGCAGCAGCCTGGCCTAAAAAAAAGTCCCTCTCCCTTCCAGACAAATGATTGGCTCTTGTTTCCCACCCCATTTACGCTATCTTTGCTCTCTAGCTCTCTCTGTCCTTTAGCACTGGAGCTGAATTCATTTTGTCAGGTCATGCTGCAGTGAGCATTAGGACAAAAAGCAAGTGTGTAAATCTTCCCATTATCCTGTAAAATGGGAGAAAAAACATTTTACGATACCAGAAAGACTTGTTTGCCACAGGTTCATTGTGGGGATTCATTTTTTCTCCTTACAAAGCACTGGAGAATCCTCTAATGTCTATAATTGCTGCCCATTCTCCCCATTGTCCACATGGCTCTCTATGAACAAGGATTAAGCTGTTCTTGGATGTCTTATGATGTGAGGTTCAATGATGAATTAAAGTCTCAGCCTCATTCAAAGCGAAGAAGTAGGGCTGACTTGTTACATGTAAACATTACAGTTTCTCGGCAGCTCAGGGAAGTCTGTGTTTACGTTGCAAGACCTGAGCCATTCATCCCACCTTCATAAAAGTCAAAGCAGTCTGGCTTGTAGGGTATTTTTGAGACGGCACAGAGCTGAGACCAATAAAAGATTACCTTTACCCTTTCAAACACCTCAGACTTTAGGAATGTAGGCTATCTTACACAGCCATCATTCCCAAAGTACAACAAATATTAGCCTACTATATATTTACAGTGCTGACTATGCGTGATGTCATTCTCAGTCAAGCATCACAGTGAGCCGTTTGTGGAGAAACTTGATTAGAAATAAACTGGAATTTTAAAACAATAAATTATGCTCTTTAATGTGGCATGACAAATCGCTGTAATTGCCTCAGCTCGAATGGAAATGTGAAGTGCGTGTGAACTGCTTTTCTAGTCCGTTTTCTAGTTATGCACGAAAAAAAAAACATGAATGAACACTGGGGGTAAGTTGTAAGACACAGAACAGCTTACTAAATTGTATAATCTCTTGCATTACTTGTTTCAACTGCAAAAAGATCTCAGCTTGTTAGCGACACGTCACCTGCAGTTACATTTACCTCATTTTAGAAAAAGTTACATTTTAGAAAAGTCATTCAACATAAATGGGTAGAAAAAAATTACTTTAGAGAAGAGCATATCACTAAATCATCACTAAAACTGTAAATATATTGTTAAATATATGTCGATGTAGTTATTTGCAGAAATCTCCTAATCAAATGATATCAGAAAATCGTTTACAATAATCAGAGGTCATTTTCTCAATAACAAGTTTAAATGACTGCCACTATTTAAATGATTGTAGGCTGTATAACAGTTTGTAGAAACAATAGTTAAATCATAAAACTCAAAATGTGTTTCTGGGTTTCAAAATGCTGAAAACTATGGAGCAGGTCACATATTTCCCAATATTTTCTGACACAGGTGTCTGTGTTAGATATTTAATCATTTAATTTTAAACATAGGGTGACACATATGCTGAGGTCGGAAGTTCATCCAGCATTAGCCCTCCTGTGTCACAGGAAACTGTTTGAGATCCAGTATTGTATTTGACAAATGGCATCTGCTGTTTATCATGGCTCTGTGATAAATGAGTGTTTGGCAGTAACTTGATATGACCCTTCAAACCAACATAATACCCGGTATAGGGGTAAACACAGGTTGGCTGTAAGTACTGCCTTCCCTCAGCTCTGGCGGGTCATGACCTCACCGTGGCCCCGAGTTAACTTCTAAACATAGCTCACGGAGACAGAGGCTGGACAGTTAGTGGGCAAAGCTTGACCTTTTCCATTCAGTTTCTGTGGGGTAAAATGATTTGCGAAAGGAGTTAGACGTCAGAACTTACCCACTTAATCAGTTAATGACAAACTAGATTTTTTCTGAAGAAAATGGGAGTGTTGTTGGTAAAACTCACTAGCACAATGTTAAGCTGTTGCTGGTTGTTGTCTGGGTGTTGTTATGTGGTTGTAAAGCGTTATGATTGGTTGTTAGCATGTTGCTAAGCAGATCCTAGGTGTTTACTTACTGGTAATAGTCAAAAGAACTGGTATTTTGGGCACTCAGTAGGGCTTAGGTTCAGTCTTCAATGCAAGTTGTTTCTCATCCTGCCTAGAAAAGTAATAGCACATATATTCCTCAGTAACTTCAATTAACAGTAATAAACTTTTTTTTTTTCACATTTTTATGCATTTGAATGACAGTGAGTTTTAATATTAATGAAGTGATATAAGGTGTGATCCATGGAAACCCATCTGATTATACCGTTGTTGTTCTCATCTGTATTTCATCTGAAATTTCGGGCCAATTTAATGAGGATTTCCTGTGTGAATGCAACTTTTATAGCACTGAAAGAGAAAATCCCTGGTTCAGTTCCATTAACTCCTGCCAAGACCTCTGTGGTGCAATTTTTGTTGGTTTTCACTTTCTATGCTGAGATTAGAGAAAGAGGGCATGTGGTGGTCTTTCATTTCCCCTTTGTTGTCATAAACACACAGGCAAGGACATATGTACACACACACACACACACACACACACACACATACACGCAAGCAAATGCCTTGTCCCTGCCACCTTTCATTAGGGTTTTATGAGGTGCGCTGTGGTTCCACATCCCCCATGCAGGAAATCAAAGACAATCTCCCATCTCTCACCATCTCCATCTTCCAGGAGGAAACTACTTTCTGTAGCTAGTTGCGCTTCAGGGCATCTGCATCTGTGATTTGTGGCAGTTCAATATTGTATGGAATTCTGGTTTGGCAATAATTATTATTTTTTTTTTTCATATGTCAGAAGAGCCAAAAATCAAAAATCCGTTGTGGCTAGATTCTTTGTGTTGTCTCGCAAACTACTTTTGTACTTTTGGCATGGCCAGGCAAAATCCTCACATTTTCGTTGACTAAAAGCATGATGCCAGACATTGTATTTACTGAGGATTTTTCTGAATATAGCTGATAATTTAGTGGTTGTGACTTACATCATTGCAAGAATTTTGTGTGTCTATTTATACCAAAGCTTGGCTTGTGGTTGGCTGGTAAATGTTATAGTATCATCAGAAATTACTGGGTTCCCAATGGGATGAATTATGGGCTAATGCTTGAAAAATTTTGCGCTTTAACCTCTCACCTTTACATCTCTCGTTCGTTGTGATCCAACTCCATCATTCATTTCTTGGGGTGTATGAAAACTACTGCGTTTAGCCAGAACATGCTGCGGTGGCAGAAAGGAAATGAACACGTTGGCTAAATGCATCACTGACCTTGGGGAGGAAGAAGCTTTTGTATAAAGTGTGGAGTTGGTACTGTATATATCTGAGATCAGTTGTGGGTTGCACATACGTTTTGCATGATGCAAAATATTTACCGTATATTAAAATTTCACTGCTAAAACCATCGGTGTAAACATGTGAAACACAGATTAACTGATAAATACCTCTTATTAAAACTCTGTTTTAAGTCAGTCAAACATTATGATTTCGTCAATGAGTCAACCTCATTTTAATGTTAAATGCATGTTTTATTTTCAGCCTAGTAATGTTAAAAAACATTTATTCATTTAAAGATGAATAAAGCAAATCTCTTCAATAGTAAGTAATTGAGTCATTCATTCAAATAATTCAGATTATTCAGGAACATAACAAGTGACTCTATTAAGGGACGGATTTATGTTTAAGGAATGAAACGAGAAATAACCAGTTGCATCAGTTGAGTAAATGATTCAGTGACTCACTGATAAAGATGAGTAAATCTTTGAATCAATAGTATAAACTGTGCAACTGTTTCATTATTCTATAGCTTCTTTTGGAACCATTTTCTTTGGCTGAGCAAAAACAGATCACGTAACCATCAACAGTGTGTCAAAAATTCAGTATATGTCTTGTTTATTGACCTATTTTATAAAAGCAATATTATGTGTGTAATTGGGTTGCTGAAATTAATCGGAGCAGAAATGGTTTAGTTTCAAAATAAATCCTAATAGGGAGAATCTATTCAACTTCAATTTTATTACAATTGTCACAAGCTGTACACTCTCTGTAAAAAATAGGGCACAATATACTGTATAATTTAAAGGAATTTTTCCGTAATTATTTTTTACAGGTGTTTTACCAGTAGTTTGAATTTTACACTTCATTGCATTGTGTTTTAGAGTTAACAGAAATGTCCATGAAATTAGTGGATAATACCATGTGTAATGAGCTACCAATACATTTTCTGTTATTTCACAGATTTATTGTTTTACAGTGTAAAGTGCAGCTTTGCCAAACTCTGATGTAAACTAAACGCTACTATTTAAAATATATTGTATAAACATATATTTTAAAACAATGGTAGCATTGAAACGTATAGCACTGAAATCTGTTGGCACTTTTTCACTTTTTTAGCCCCAAAGGGGACATGATGATGGAAAAATAAATTGAGATGGGAGGAAAAATTATATTTAAATGCTTTTGCGGTCTTTCGTAAAACTTTTGCATTCCCCTGAGAAATTTTGCGCTTATACATTGAACTGTTGTGTTTGCTCGCAATACTTTTGTGATGGAAATAATATGCACTAAGAGGAAAAACTATGTTTCGGTGCTTTTGCGGGTGAACGTAAAGTTTCTCTGGGGAACATAATACTTTAGCGAAGGAATGCAAATGTTTTGCGAGAGAACGCAAAAGCATTGAAATAAACATTTTTTCCTCCCATCTCATATTTTTACCATCACCATGTCCCCTTTAGGGGTCTGTACTTTGTAACATACTTGCAGAAAACGTAGTTCATCAGACAGAGAGATGAAACAAAATCACTGACCTCATAAAAGTGTAACTGAGCTAACCAGCCAATCTGAACACAAGACAGATTTTTGAAGGAACCTCATAAAGCTGCTTAAATTCTGACAGACTGGAGCTGGAGTTAAATTTCACTCCCTGAGCTTCATTCTAGAATATGTCTTCTCTTCCTACTGTTTATGCGCCTGGTGTCGTTCATTAAAGAGTGATGACAATAATGGTTCTGGAGGCAACGAAAGGTCATGACTGTGCGTATTTGAACATCGAATATGTATGTGTGTGTGTGTGTGTGTGTGTGTGTGTGTGTGTGTGTGCTCATCTCCAGCTCCCAGTGCCTGTCTAATCTCTACAGAGCCTTAGGAATTAATCCAGTATATTGATGACTGACTGCTGTGCACATTTTCAGGTTTTTTAGTAGACTGTTAGGAGGCTTAATATAGCTTATTTTGCAATATCTGACAAGCAAGCTCACAAAAAGTCCAACATTATCCTCCGATTTTACACTCCCCTATATTCTAAAATGTTACGATGTCATGTCAAATAAATTAAACCCAAGATTTCAGAAGTTTCTTATTTTGTGATTCTCAAAGCATACTGGACAGGAGGCAGAGACAGGAACTTGACTACAATGACTCTGGCATAAATTCTAGGCACAAATCACTGACATAAAACAAAACATCATACACGCGCATAAAGCCACGTCTCCCTCTCTGGCCTCCAGACACCATGAGGTTGTCTGATTTCCTGAACCCCCTGGGAGGGGACAGTCATATGTATAGTGTTTCCTCTTTTATTACGTGCTGGAATGAGGGCAGCTTTATGGACAGAGAAAGTTGAGGCCCATCCAAGGTTGAGCTGGGTACACAAGTTGTTATTGTAACCGAAATACTGCCTATGTCATAAATCAACAAAGAATTGCCATGTTTTTGAAAACATGGCCTTCATAGTCTCCATTTTGATTGAAATAGAGCTTGTTTATATGGTTATGTATATACATAGCACCCCTAGTGGCACCAAACATATTTGCACAAACAGAGAATAGGTTTCCCAAACACTCTGAGAGGGTGCCTGGTGGTAGATTGTAGCATTTGTAAATGAGCGTTTAGGTGTATTCATTAATATTATACATAGCATTTTTCTTCTTTTTATCCATTATCAACTCATTTTCTTAAATACAAAATTTCATTTTATTTATATATATATATATATATATATATATATATATATATATATATATATATATATACAATGTGTGTATGTGTGTGTGTGTAAATAAACCTAAATAACAGAGAGAAAAATAAGATTCAAACCTGAATCTATTAAGCAATATAGCAAAGATAAAGTAATAATTACAGATTTTGGTCAAAAATGTATGTTATTTTTATCAAATGTAAGCCATTTTTCTTCCCAAGAACCATGTTGAATATCCACCAAATTATACTATAATTTTTCAATTAAATTCAGGACAGTTTTACTAGTTTAGGGGCTGTCGATTAAGTGATTAACTTCAATAGTTATTACTGTAAATCAGAATAAATTATTGTAAAATGTAATTATTTATAATAATTTTCCATACCAAATGGCATTATTTAAAAGCTCTATACTCGGTAGTAATCTTAACTATAAAATCCATGTTGGTCAAATAAAGTAATAAAGTTACAAATAAGATATATTGCACGTGCATCAAATAAGCAGCATGTTGCCAAAGTCCACTGCATAGTTGATTACACACTTGAATTTCAAATACAGGAATAAATAGCAAAGTTGGGAAATCATATTTTGTTTTTGTCTACATTACTTATAGTTTAGCAAAGGCTTCTGAAAGATTGTTTGCTGTTACTTTAAAAATGTATGAATGTATGTGTTTGTGTTCCTGTCTTTACTGTTATTCTGACAGCATCTCCTCCCGCATCTGATCGCCCATAAAGGCAGCTGCTGTTTTTGAATGCACAACTGACAGGTATTTTGGTTGACAGATGAAAGCAGAGAGAAAGTATGTGAGAGAGAGTGGGAAAAAGAGGAAAAAAGAAAACAAGACAGTTCTTGAAAGATGTGCAGTGCAAATTTGTTTAATTTGCATGTGAGGAAGAAGAAAGCAGACCCTTTTGCAAGGTAATTTACAAGGAAATTTATTTGGAAATAGAACAGGAAGACATTTACTGTGTTGGACACTTTCTATAGATGCCTAAATAGTTTTCAAAAAGCACTGAGTAACAAAAATGACTTTAAATGCCCCTAAACAGAACGATCATTTGCAAAATTAAATGATTATGAAGTTTCTGATTCAAAGATGTGGATGAATAAATAAACGCATCCAAAACATCTGTTTAATCTCTTCTATATTCTGCCATAAAGATTCATCTACACTCTGACACTCCATGAAACTTACAGCACTACTGTGAGAATAATTTCTCTGATAAACTGATCCAGTGGAGAACCCAATAAACCCAAAGCCCCAACACCAATGCATTTATATTAATTGAAACACTGTTCTATTTTCCTTCATAACAGCTGCTGACAACTTTTCCCTCCTATCAACAATTTTACATTCACTGCCTCTGAGACAAAAGATTTTATCTCGTTTCAGCATTTGAGAAATAAATGAATTTATTCCCCACACTTCTCCACAAGCACTTCAGTAAATAAAAGAATGGATAAGGAAAGAAAGCGTAAACAGGAATGTGGTTAAAAGCTCTCATGCTATGCGTGCCAAAAAGGTTAGAGGAACTAAAAAACATTTGACTGAAAACAAAATGTCAGTGCATTTTCTAAAAGCATCTCACATATGAGAGTACAATAAAGAAACCGCTACTATAACTGTAATTTCAGTGTGAAAGTAAGAAAGTGCAACATCTTCAGACAGATTTGCAGATGTTACCATATCTGAATATCATTCCCTGCTTACTGAAACATGTCTGCTCTCAAGGTAGAGTCATGCAACAGAAAAATCTTTTATTTTTTTTTAGAGATATTCAGTCTGTATTTTGTATTTGCACTGACGCAGCTACATTCATTCATTCATTCATTCATTCATTCATTCATTCATTCACTCACTCACTCACTCACACATATATAAGAACCACTGAACTAAATAAGCATTGTTGCCATTGGTGATAGATTAAAATGAAAATGTTTCATTCAAAAAGAAAAATACACTATAAATACTATAAAAAATAAATAAATAAATAAATACATTTGTGAATATACAAACGAATAACTGAATCTGAGATTTGAATCAATTAATTGAAACTGAGTTCAGTAGAACCAATTTATGGAAATTAATCAAATCCACATCCAATTTTACCTAAGTTTAAATCAGAGAGTCATTATTCAAATAAATCTGTCTTAACATTCACATACTTGCAAGTTATGCTGTAAGGAAAGAAGAAACCTTTTGGCAATATTGAAATACTGACTGTGGTTATATCACCAGCAAAATCATCTGAAGAAGAAGAAGAAGAAAAAAAAAAACAAAAAAAAAAAAACAGTGCATACTGAATATAGTGTATTCTTTTGACATCATTTTTGGTAACCAACTTCAATTTAGATGATAAATCCTCCCACATGTCTTTACCAATGCTTTAAACTACACCACAGTGCCATTTTTAACTTTTATATGCACAGACACTCACCAAAATAGATTTTATGTACTTTTATTTTTTTTGCTCTTTTCTGAAATTAATGTAGAAGTATCTTTCCGAGCCCTGCCTTCCCACATCTGTTTTGACATCTGTATGGTTTGTTTCCCCTGCATGTGATTCATAGCTGCCCATATACCTGAATTTACTGCTTCAAAATGGGTAATATGTGACTAGCTCTAATTGGTTTGCGGTCCTATCTGGCTAAGGGGGGTTTCTGCTTGAGGAATTCATGCTTCATTCAAGGTGACGTTTTTCATTTCAGAGAGCTGTTTCCAGCAGATGATACGTCTCTCTTTGTTTCTTTCTGGGCGGTGTTGGAGAGGAGAGGCACTGGGGCTGGCACACAGCTGTTACAGTTATTCGCTCTCTTCGTCCTTCTCAGTCCCCTCGTGTTTTTCTTTCTTCAGGAAAGAACTGTTCATTCCATTTCCTATACTCAATGCTCCACCTTCATTCACTGGATTATCTGCTTTACTTTATCTGTTTCTCTCCGCTACTTCTTAAATTTACTGGTGTTATTGTTTTCAAGCTTTTTATTTACAGATGAATATTAATATACAAATAAAATAATTACATTAAATATTTTATATAAAAATAATACAAATTCTGAATTCCAGAGCTTTCAAGAACTAAATTACCTATTAGTTCATGGGGGATTTTTAGAGTTTTAATTATTTTTATTTTTATTTTTATTTTTACAAGAAACAATTTCTCAGCAACTTCTACCTGATAAAATATTTTAGAGCTTGAAATTATATATTCATTATAGAATTTAAATGAATTCTTAACATTTGATTAATTTCCATGATGTTCCATGTCTAGAAATCAAGCTTTTAAAATTCCCTCATTTATCCAGGTTTTCCAGCCCTGGTTCCTTAATAAAAATGACAGTTGTGGAGGCAGCAAAATAAAATACCAAATACAGGTGCATCTCAATAAATTAGAATGTCGTGGAAAAGTTCATTTATTTCAGTAATTCAACTCAAATTGTGAAATTCGTGTATTAAATAAATTCAGTGCACACAGACTGAAGTAGTTTAAGTCTTTGGTTCTTTTAATTGTGATGATTTTGGCTCACATTTAACAAAAACTCACCAATTCAGTATTTTTTATTTTTATTTATTTATTTTATTTTATTTTATTTATTTATTTTTTATTTTTTTGCTCTTTGATGGATTCTATTAAAATAAAGTAAAACAGATAAATATCAAGTCATAAAATGACATCATAAGTCATAAACATACAGGTGCATCTCAATAAATTAGAATGTCATGGAAAACTTCATTTTTTCTCAGTAATTCAACTCAAATTGTGAAATTCGTGTATTAAATAAATTCAATGCACACAGACTGAAGTAGTTTAAGTCTTTGGTTCTTTTAATTGTGATGATTTTGGCTCACATTTAACAAAAACCCACCAATTCACTATCTCAACAAATTAGAATATGGTGACATGCCAATCAGCTAATCAACTCAAAACACCTGCAAAGGTTTCCTGAGCCTTCAAAATGGTCTCTCAGTTTGGTTCACTAGGCTACACAATCATGGGGAAGACTGCTGATCTGACAGTTGTCCAAAAGACAATCATTGACACCCTTCACAAGGAGGGTAAGCCACAAACATTCATTGCCAAAGAAGCTGTCTGTTCACAGAGTGCTGTATCCAAGCATGTTAACAGAAAGTTGAGTGGAAGGAAAAAGTGTGGAAGAAAAAGATGCACAACCAACCGAGAGAACCGCAGCCTTATGAGGATTGTCAAGCAAAATCGATTCAAGAATTTGGGTGAACTTCACAAGGAATGGACTGAGGCTGGGGTCAAGGCATCAAGAGCCACCACACACAGACGTGTCAAGGAATTTGGCTACAGTTGTCGTATTCCTCTTGTTAAGCCACTCCTGAACCACAGACAACGTCAGAGGCGTCTTACCTGGGCTAAGGAGAAGAAGAACTGGACTGTTGCCCAGTGGTCCAAAGTCCTCTTTTCAGATGAGAGCAAGTTTTGTATTTCATTTGGAAACCAAGGTCCTAGAGTCTGGAGGAAGGGTGGAGAAGCTCATAGCCCAAGTTGCTTGAAGTCCAGTGTTAAGTTTCCACAGTCTGTGATGATTTGGGGTGCAATGTCATCTGCTGGTGTTGGTCCATTGTGTTTTTTTAGTCACTGCACCCGTTTACCAAGAAATTTTGGAGCACTTCATGCTTCCTTCTGCTGACCAGCTTTTTAAAGATGCTGATTTCATTTTCCAGCAGGATTTGGCACCTGCCCACACTGCCAAAAGCACCAAAAGTTGGTTAAATGACCATGGTGTTGGTGTGCTTGACTGGCCAGCAAACTCACCAGACCTGAACCCCATAGAGAATCTATGGAGTATTGTCAAGAGGAAAATGAGAAACAAGAGACCAAAAAATGCAGATGAGCTGAAGGCCACTGTCAAAGAAACCTGGGCTTCCATACCACCTCAGCAGTGCCACAAACTGATCACCTCCATGCCACGCCGAATTGAGGCAGTAATTAAAGCAAAAGGAGCCCCTACCAAGTATTGAGTACATATACAGTAAATGAACATACTTTCCAGAAGGCCAACAATTCACGAAAAATATTTATTTATTCATTTTTTTTTATTGGTCTTATGAAGTATTCTAATTTGAGATCGTGAATTGGTGGGTTTTTGTTAAATGTGAGCCAAAGTCATCACAATTAAAAGAACCAAAGACTTAAAATACTTCAGTCTGTGTGCATTGAATTTATTTAATACACGAGTTTCACAATTTGAGTTGAGTTACTGAAATAAATGAACTTTTCCACGACATTCTAATTTATTGAGATGCACCTGTATTTTGTAAATTTCCTACTGTGAATATATATAAACCTAATTTTGATTAGTAATATGCATTGCTAATGACTTCATTAGGACAACTTTAAAGGCGATTTTCTCAGTTGTTTTATTTATTTATTTTTTTTATTATTTATTGAATTTTTTATTTTTTTTTTGCACCCTCAGATTCCAGATTTTCATATCTCGGCCGAATATTGTCCTATTCTAACAAACCATACACCAATGGAAAGCTTATTTATTCAGCTTTCAGATGATGTATAAATCTCAATTAAAAAAAAAAAAAAAAATACCCTTATGTCTGATTTTGTGGTCCGTGGTCACATATAGAAAGTTGTTACAAAAGTAAAGATATGTAAACAACATGGATTTGAAATGGTGAAAGAAATTCACGAACTTGATCGGAAGGTTTATTACTTTAGTATATTCCCAATACACTCAAATGCACCTGTACCAACACTATTTCCATTAATGGTTCTTTAATGTCCCGTACGGACAACGACAACGTTGCACTTGGAAATGTGGACTGCTGCTCTTTGGGCTGTCAAAATATTATGAATTATTAAACGAATTATTACAATTATCCTGACCAGCCCTCAAAACTACACAAAAAGTTAAAATGTCAAATAAATTCAGAGACGTTAACTAGCCTACATGAAAAGTAACAAAATGTATTAAAATAATTATTTCATACGTCACATATAAATCCACAGCGTACTGCGAGACCATCAAACCGCCAAAACATTTCACTGCATTTTACATTACGGCTACAATTAGAAACATCTGTGCAGTGCATTGAGAGTTGAAGCGTGCAGAGACGATGGGCAGAGATGTTACGGATGGTTTTATTCCTTCCGCATGCACTGAAACATAAGCAGTACGTTCACATTCTTCCACCAACTAACGGAACTGTCTGTGTTTTAGTGCATGTACAAGAATAAAACTAATGTTATGCCCGTTTTTCCAATCGTTTTCTGCAGCGTTAATGACAGATCATGTCAGGTAAAAGAGAAGCAAAACATTCTGCAGATGATATTTAATGTTGTGTCCGCTGACTTTAACAGCTTCAAGTTTAATGTACTTTCGTGTTCTATAAAGGCCGTTTCACATTTTGTATTTTTTTTATTTTTTTGTTTAGTTTTTTTTCTCCAAGCACTGCTTACTGCGACTATATTAAGACTTTTCGGCGATTCGCAGTCTTTAAGTCCACATGATTTGTGCTGTAATTGATGCAGTAAACCGCAGTTTATCATAGCGCATGTCTGCTTTGGTGGCGCATAAGCGAGTGCTCGTGTGTAGGAGCGACCCGGGTTCGAATCCCGTCCGCAGTGATTGTTTCAGCCAATGTCCAAATGTTTGTGTCCAGTGTTCCTCTGATGTTCTCTGGATAACTGAGATGGCAGGTATGCTGGGGGTGTTAATAAAAGGCGGTTTCTTAAGCTGTGCTATTATTTATAAAGGTTAATTTATTGCATTATAAGCACACAATAATTGTGCCATTAGCACGCTTCAAGTTTACTTGGAATGCCATTGCAATGCATTTTAAAGTCACTAAAAGTAAGGGATAGTACGACCTCAGTTTGTTATTAGTATAATATTAGTGTATGTTCAGCACTCTTACAGTGTAATTGAATTGCAATTGTAATGTCACCAAAATACATTTGAAGTTTATGTTGAATGAATTCTGCATTTCAAAAATTAAATAAAAGAGTGGATATTTAAAGTGTACTTAAGTATACTTGGAATAGTTCCACTTTAGCACAAACAAACAAGTATATTTAATACAACTTTAGTTGAACTTCAGCACTGCTTTTGCACAACTAAAATGCGTTAAGTACAAAATTAGTTGTTCCAGTTTAGCAGACTTTAAGTATACCAATTTATAGTGTGCCACAAATATATTTAGTTATACTAAAGTATATACGAATAAATTGAACTTAAATATACTATTTTTCACTAGGGATTATTGACTTGATATCGTGTAACGTGAATGGAACCACGTTCTTTTTTTTTTTTTTCTACCTCATTTTAAATCATATTCCGTCTTAAAGCATAAAGCAAAGCTGTTTTACCTTATTTTAAAGCATATTTTTCAATAAAGCACATTTTGTACTATAATACTCCCTGGCCCTCTGGATGAGAACCGAGCAGTTCACCAAGGAGGTCTATATTACCTGGAGAGAACCTGTTAGTATTAGCATTCATCTCAATGATGGCTGACACAGGACACTTCGAAAGCGATGCCATTTAAAATCTTTACTAATGGATGTTCAGTTTGAAGTTTCTGATCCAATCACTTAAGCTGTAAATGCCATGTGACTCATTATCTGGTAGCTGAAGATGTCATGACAACACTGATTGGCTGATTGCACCAAAAGTGTTCTATAAATCCTGCTAATTGCTTACTTGGAATAGCTGAGAAAAATTATTACACAGAAACAAACATTCAGAACAAATAAAACAAACCAGACAGCCAAGACAAGTACTGAAGGTTTTAATGTCAGTGTCTTCATGTTTCATAAGAGATACAATAATGACTTCCTCTCACTCTCTGCCTGTCACGTATTGCTATGTAGAGGTAAGTGACATTAATATTACAGATGGCAGCCTGCTGCTGCAGAGTCTGCTGCTTTAGCAGGGAGAGTGGTGTAGTGTTTGCCTTCACAATTTAAACTGCTCTCAAAAGTAGATGGTTCAGCAGAGGGTCAGGGTGACAAAGACAGTTGGAAATTTATTCAGTCCACCCATGGGAGAGATAAAGATAGAGAAAAGGTGGAAAAAAGAGAGAAACCCATGCTTGGCAATGCTCACCCCTGCTGTGGGGAGGGAGGCTACCTGGTGGTATATTGTAAAACTACAGTGTCATGTTTTTAGCTTGTGGATAAGCATGTTTTAACCTCCCGTAGACTTGCACCAGAATATCCTTCTATCCTGAGAAACAGCTATTTTTAACATTAGAGAAAAAGAATAGTGTTAACATTATAGGTACGTTTAACTTTTAGTGCAATAGCCGCTTTGCACTTTTGGAATGTAAAGATAATAGATGGTTAAAGAAATAGTTAAAGGCATAGTTCACCCAAAAATGAAAATTGTCGTCATCTCACCATCATGTGGTTCCTAACCTGTATGAGTTTCTGTTTCTTCTATTAAACACACAAGAAAATATTTTCAAGAATGCGTGTAACCAAACAGTTGGTGGTAGCCGTTGACTTCCATAGTATGGAAAAAAAAATAGTTACCAAAATTTAAATTCTGAGCATGAAACTCGGGTCTTTACAATGAATCAGTTGATCCAGTTTACAAAAACTGCTTGAATGACTCATTCATAATACAGACTGATCAATTCTCAGTTCATTTTCAATCACACAAATCTGTCATATGACTTCAGAAGAACTGTAATACAGAGCGGAGTTGAAATGGGACACTTTTATGATACATTTATGAATGATGCTTTTGTGTCCTTGAAGCTTGATTAAAGCTTAACAGCCCCAGTTCTCTTTCACTTTCATTACTGAAAAACAAAACCAATTAGAAAGAAAGAAACCAAAATCAAAATTCAGTATGCAAATATCATCACAAACTAGTTAGTCAAAATAAGTTGCATTTCATATAGTATAAAATTTATACACCAAAAGTAGAGAACATACCTAAGGGTGAAATGATCTACAAAACAAAGTTTGTGTGGAGTCTGTACAGTATGTTACTGTAAATTGTTGAAATTAAAGCAAGAACAAGATGACAAGATAAGTATGACACTATAGTCTCTGAGCCCTGGTTCCTTTTTGCACTGTTTGGAACAATTTTGTGCTCCAGTTTATTTTAAAGCACAGTGAGACAGGATCCTCTCTGTGAGCTCTCTCTTCATCCTCCACAGCCCTGTCTGCATTTTAATCACACTGATCCTTCTTCATTTCATTCCTTCATCACTACCTGACAATCTTATTGTAATGTCCCACTAATTAAAAGCATAAATCTGTCATGCCAAAGTGTATCAACTGGGGCATTCCACATCGAAAAAGACGGAATGAGGAGGAGAAAAAGAAGGGGGAAAAAAAAACAGACATTCAGACAGGGAATCAGTGTAGACAGCACATCAGATGTCAGACATTTTGAAAGCCTGCAGGACCACCATGACAGCCCAGTGTTTGTGTTAGGGGTTTGTTGTTTGTTGATCTGCCAGGCTCATCCACATCACTGAATCTAAATGTGAAAATTACACCCTGCCTCTAACCCATTAGACTACAGACTGGCTGATTTCCCTTTTAGCCCAGGTAACATGTGTGGGAGAAGGATTTGTGCAGGTTACCGAGCTGACAGACTCTCTCACACGGTTCTTGAACAATTTGGAGGTGTGAAATAAGAGGCTGTGAGCAGTTCCTCTCTGACCTTAAGGCCCTGTTATCACACTGGATAACTCTACCTGTACCATCACTAACATCAGTCGCAGAACTCTATTAAAAGCATTGCAATTCTTTACTGGTGGTAAAAATATCCCAGGTGGCTACAGGCATAAAAACACAAGTATATAAGTCGAATACAGCATTTAAAGGAATAGTTCACCTAAAAATGGACATTTTGTGAATGGGTGCCATCAGAATGAGAGTCAAAAAAGCTGATAAAAGCATGACAATAATACAACACGGCTCCAGTCCATGAATGAACATCTTGTGAAGTGTAAAAGCTGTGCGTTTGTAAGAAACAAATCCATCATTATGGCATTTTAAACCGTAGCTTCTGGCCAAAATACCAGTCCATAATCCATAACTTTACCTATGGTGAAAAAGTCCATCCCCTGTTGTCCTCCTCACATCAAAATGTATTGTTTAGAACATTTTTGGACTGTTGTTGCTTATAAATGATGCTTGATCTGTGCATATTTCTCTCCCAATTCAGACAAGATGACTTTTTTTTTTACTTGGGAAACAATAATATGGAGAGAGGACTCGTATTTTAGCCAGAAGCAATGGTTTGGAGTTAAAAATGCCTTGATGAACGATTTGTTTCAAACAGACATGCAGCTTTTTGCTTCACAAAACATTAATTGATGGACTGGAGTCATGTAAATTATTTGTGGATTATTGTGATGTTTTTATCAGCTGTTTGGACTCTCATTCTGATGGCTCCCATTCACTGCAGAGGATCCATTGGTGAGCAAGTTATGCTAAATTTCTCCAAATCCGTTCTGAGGAAAAATCATCTACATGCTGGATGGCCTGAGGAAGAGTTAATATTCAGCAGATTGTAAACTTTTGGGTGAACTATTCCTTTAATAAACACTTATATTTATATGTAAAGCTCTACTGAACTTGGTTTATAGTAATGATTTTTCTTGATGCGTCATAATAAAATCCTTTAAAGAACAGTTCACTCACAAATTAATATTAATATATATTTTTTGCTCACCCACATCATTTCAAAACCTGTACTGTATGTCTTCGGAACACAGAAGGGTTTCCATATAATGAAAGTGTACGAGGACTGGATTCAAGCTCCATAAAATAACAAAGAAACAACATAGAAGTACCATGAAATAGTTCATATACTATATTTAAAGTCTTATGAAAGTGAGAAACACCTTAAATTTTAATCGTTATTATCAGAAAACCTCTGCCGTCCCCATTCACTTTGATTGTATGGAAAAGTACAGCCATGACATCCTGCTAAACTTCATTATAACAGCATAATGGCGAATAAACCATGACAAGAATTTCATTTTGGGTTAACTGTTCCTTTAAATGCAAAAACGAGGGCTGTACAGTGCTTTTGAAGTTACTGATCTTATACTGATCATGCAGTATCATTGATCAGCTGTCACCAGAATGAATGTCCACACTGGCTGTGTGATCTAAAGAACTGAGATAATACAGCAAGACTGCCGGCAGTCTTCAAAGTACATCACTGATTAGCATATTTCATCAAAATTTAATCATCTGAAACCTGGGTTGAGTGTATAAGAAGAGAGAACTGCACTGCAAAATTATGTTTACTGTAAAAATGCAGTGATGAGGCATTTTGCTGACTGAATGGCACTGAGCTATTAAAATGTTGTTTACGGGAAAATATGCTGATAATAATAGTACAATGGAAGGCTGCAAGTTTATCATAAGTGTCCTTTAATAACAGTAGTGTTATGCAACACAACACTATCTGTGTAAAATAATGCAGAAATCATTAAGTAACAAACTATAATTTAAGACACTTTAATGTACAACTACTAATAAAAATAAGAAGCAGCATACTTTTAAAAGTCAAATCTAAATAAATATGATGATTCAGGCATGGACTTTTACTTTTTACAGGGTTCCCACGCTTCTTGAAAGTACTTGAATTTCAGACCTATGGATTCAAGGCCTGGAAAGTACTTGAAAACAAACATAGGTCCTTGAAAGTGCTTGAATTAAATTAGTTTATTTCAAAAATGGTCCTATATGTGCTGTCAAAGACAGAACGAAATGGCACTAATGATTGGGGTGGAGATGGGGTAGCGCGAAAGAAAAAAAAAAAAAAAAATCCTGCACGGGACAGTTTTCTTAAGCCCGCTCCTGCTGAATTTCTGACCATTACCACTCACTCTCGCAACGTGTGTGTCCCGCTCCCGCAAATATTCTAATATTGTATATAATTTTCGCACATCAGGAAGCCGCTATCAATATGCGGGGTATTGAAATTGCATTTGAATGAGCGTTCGCTCTTCACTTTCGATTTCGCGATCACGCTCACTCCGTGTAAAGTGAGCACATCTTACAGTGCGTGCATACACGTTGATATTCTGATCATATTTTTTTTCCAAGCACATTTGACCAATTCCAAACCACATCAATCTTAATAACTACTATTAATTTTGTATTTAATCATTTATAAGTGATATATAATTGTCCATGAAGGCTGGAAGTGAAAAACTCCTTATATTTAGGTGTGCAGAATTATTAAAGGCAGGTTTTCTTTTACAGATAAAATGAGCCAAAAAAGAGATTTAACTGCGACTGAAAAGTCCAAAATGATTAAATACCCATGAGAAATATTTAAAACTAATGCAATACAGAAATTGTAAAGTTAAGGCATGACCATTGGACAGCAAAATGCTCACTGGGTCAGCGGGGTCAGGAAAAAACAGGTGGAGAAGAAAAGACACGTTAACTGCAAAAGAATTAAGAATTAATGTGAAGAATTAGGTGTAAAACCATCAGGAAACATTTAGTCTCCAGCGCCATCATTTTCCAGAACTGCAACCTTCCTGGATTCTCCAGAGGTACAAGGTGTCAGGTTCTCAGAGTTTGCTTGGGTAAAAAATCCTAAAAAATTACCCTCACTTAATAAGAATAACATGCTGCGAAATACATGAAGACTAATTTTTTATAGGCTTTATAGACAGATAAGTTGAGAGTGACTCTTGAAGGACCAGCACCACATCCTCTTGTACCACTCTGAAGAATTTATCTTCCAGAATCTGGCAGTAAGTTTTAGGAGCTCATTTTTAGTTAATCTCTGCAAGACAGACTTTTCAGGATAGGAGATGGACTAAAAATGAACTTCCAAAACTTACTGCGACATGGAGCTAAGGAGAAAATGTATAACTTGAAAAATTGGAAAAACAGCTTAGTGAAATATGTTTACAGTTTAAAAGCAAATTGAAAGTCCTATTTTTTTTTTTTTTTAAATTTCTTATATATATATTTTTTTTTGCGATTTACAATAAAAAGTGATTTAGAAAATAATTTTAACTTGTGTTTATTTATTAATGAGTAACGTCTCTGAGAGAATGTGCAAATTTTTAATGTTAACAGGTTTTACCATTTTATTACAAAATTTAACCACTTTTTATTAATTTAAAAATTGAGAAAATCTTTCAAATTTAAATCTTGTAAAAGAACTACAGCAAACCCTGTTTGATGCATATTTTATCAGTATTTTAGAGATTGGATTTGAATATTACCAGTACTGACTAATTCAATGGATTTCATTAAATTCCTTTGAACACAACTGCTCAGAACGGTCTAAATTTATGAAACCTACACATTCAAAACATTATTACTCTGAAATTTTTAATGTAGATGTTAAGTGTAAGTGAAATGTTAAGTATTGTAATGTCTTTCATGACACTACATATGCTGGGGTGTGAGTTTGATAGGTGCTTGATATAAAATAAATGGTGCTTTAAAAAGTCCTTGAATCTGGTCTTCATGAAAGAGTGGGAACCCTGTTTTTATCTCTGAAAAAAAAAAAAAAACTATTTTACTGTAAAAATTGTACCATGTATAGTAAAGTATCTTAGACTTCATTGGTTAACAGGTTTTAGTCTAGCATTTCTATGTTGTATCTGTAAAAATATTGTATATTGTAGCTTACAAACTGAGAAGGACTATGGTATTTTTAGAGCATAAATATTTAGGCATACTTCTGTGTGCATATGGTCTTGTTTGCATCGTATGCCTGTGTTTTTTTCTCTCTTGCTCAGTGCTTTTTCTGTGGGCTGACTGTTTGATGTGGACTGATGGCTTCAGGAGTTTATGAATTAATATTTAAAGGGCCTTGGCGAGCTTGAACCGCTAACAAAATGGCCCCTCTGTACTGCCTAAAAGACAGTCGGTCATTTAATATATAAGCCCCTCTTAAAGTCATCAGAAGAGCTGATGCTGACTGTTCTTCAATACATTGAAAATGAAAAGTGTAGTCCAAAGTATTATCTGAACTTTCTTTAATTTAAATAGCTGTGATGAATCCAAGTGTGTGTGAGTGGAAAAAGAAAATTCCTTTCAATACCTGGGACATTAATGGAATGAGAAGAATCTCTTTATTTTAAGGTGAAGTGGATTTTACGGTGAATCATTTCATCACACTCTGTTACATAAACAGACATCTGTGGAACAATGTGCACATCAGAATCCTCTCACTCTCTCACTCAAAATCCTCTCAGTGATAAAAATTTTGCACTCAATGCAGCATTTGTCCACTCAGTTGCAAAATTGCGGCAACGTTTAGATGCTAATGTCCATTCTTGAAGTATATTTAGGTTCTCTATAGTCTTGGCCTAAGATGACCCACTGACTAGGACTGGCAACCAAGAACCTTATTATTCATAAAAAACCCTGATTTATTCACACATATTTCTGACAATGCAGCATACTAAAACATAGTTTTCTGCACTAGTATTCAGCAGTACTGGATTGAATGTACAGTGTGAAGCAGTTTTATATATACTGTATAGTCGAATTCTCAAATGACTCTGAGAGGTTTTTTTTTTTTTTTTTTTGGGTGAATCAACAATTTACCCTTCGCAAAGACCCGCCCCCCCCTTAGCTAGTGTTGCTATGTCCGACAAGCCATGGCGCTCTCAAACCACACATCATGTTCTCATGCACTAAAAAATACACTGAGCAAAGAGGACACTGACAACACGCCGATAGGCAAGACAGAGCAGGTTACTTTTGGTATGAAACAAAGTCTCAGCTTTCAAGTTTTGTAATTTAAGAAATTCGAACAATAAATAACATTTTGTGGCTCTTTAATGTGTCGTGGCAGATCGCTGTAGCGCCTCAGATCAAGCAGCACGTGAACTGTTCATCTCTTCCTCTTTAAAGCATGAAATAAACATGAATGAACATCAGAAGGTATATTGTTTCAACCATGGAAAGACATCAATACACCGTTTTTACACTGTCGTTAATGTAGTCTCTTTTCTGGTTTGTTTGTCAGACAAAATATTAGATTCAGCGTTATGATTGATCAGATCACTTGTCAAACTCCCAGCGTAGGTCAATTTTGTGACCAGTGTAGTCTGATTCCTCAGTTAATGACTCCTATGAGGTTCTTTTTAGTCAATAGAAAACGTACAACTTTTTACAAAATTCATAATTGATCACTCTCATGCCCTTCCAAACCAGTTTTTCTTTCTCCTGCAGAATACAAAGGAAGATGTTTTTCAGAAAGGGGTCCAAACAACATTGACCTTCGTTGTATGGATGAAAACACAGACATTCTACACAAACATTCTTCAAGATTTCTTCTGTGAGGGTGAGTAAAATAAGATAATTGTCATTTTTGGGTGAGCTATCCCTTTAAAGATTAATGGACTTAGTAGTTACTGACTAGTCAAGAATAACAATCACTGTATTTGCCAAAGTTTTACATGTTAGTGGTATGAAATCTCTAAAAAGGTTGTGTTTGAAGCACTTAGTAGCACGTTAAATGGATGTCCACAAAGAGTGTTATGTCAGTCAAACTATTTCTTCCTGTCTAAGAGGGCGGTTTTTGGCCAGAAAGTTGTAATGGACCAAGCTTATGAGGTTTAGTCTGGCTACGCAAAAATAACTTCCAGTTCCTGCTCTGTAACTTCTTGTTCAGACTGCTATTATGAATACAGTTGCACTGGATTCTTGTGTTCACATCATGTCCCATGAACAAATATTTTGAAGAAAAGATCAGATATATTGTGCCTGCCTCCAGCTGTGTGAATAGAGGAATATTGGATGCCCCGGTGCACTTTTTCCAAATAAAAAAATAAAAAAAAGGCGGAGAGAGACTTTATTAGTTCTGAAATGAGAAATGTCCTTTTGTGAGACCCAGTTCATTCTTGTTTATGAAACATCCTCTCCATCTCTCACTTTGATTTTGCTGGAACAATGAAAGTGATAACAAGCCACTTTTATTGGAACATTGTGTGAATGAGGGGTCATTCATGTTTAAACAACATCCTGCATTTCTTTTCACACTAATCGCACTATTAAACAACAATATACTGTTTTATTGTTGAAATCAGACACGTCATGTCTGTGTGCGTTGAATTTTTTTTGGAGGGAATGCCCTTCTCGCCAACTGGGCCTCAGGTAATTTTTACGAGAAATGGCTTTCGGATTCATTTGAGTCTGGGAATGTGAGGCATAATTGTTCCAGCATTGTGACATTTCATGGAAAGGGGAGGTTGCTGTCGGAATTTTTTGTTAATCCATGAGGAATGTAATCAATTAAAAATTAATTTTCTTTCTTTGCTCCCCCCCCCAATAATATTTCTCAACATAGCTATTTTCCCAACCAGACACTTTTCCCCCCACAAAAATAGCCTCAGCTGACTTTTCATAACCAAGGCCTGAGGCCATGATAGAAAAAGAGAGGAAATAAGCTGTCACATGTGTCCTATTAAAAATATGCCTGCACTGTATCTGTAAGTCCCATAACAGATAATATGACTTAATACTGTATATTTAAAATTAAAAATTCTTTCAATAATAAAAGTCGCTGCTTACTGTCCTTGTAAAAAAAAATAGTCAGAAATGATACATCTTACTATAAAAGTATACTTTATAGTTTTTGTAGCAAGGACACTTTTTTTATTAAAAAATATATTTTTGTTTCCCTGCTATGCAGTATTCAGTAAAACACCAGCATGTTCCAAACCATTTTTTATTTTTATTTTTTGGCCAAATCATGTTGAATTTTCCAGCGCCACATTACAATGGTCTCAATATGCTTTCATCATCTGTCACAGTGTAATGAATTTGACCATGCGATTCTTCTGGGTATTGTTTTGCAGACCATTTGTGTGTTTTGGGAGCATGTTGTTCCATTTTACACACTGGGTATTTAAAATCTGATGAAAAATTGTGCCTGAAACATGTACTAAATCCACCAGGCTTAAAGGGAAGGTTAAAGACTATATTGTGGCTGCTGTTTGTAGCAGCAAAATTGCAGTTGTGCAAGCAATCATCTCCGTAAGATCTGCATATATTGATTAAGAATTGAATCAAGCAGAGAGACAGCAGTGCCAGTGTCTACATCTGGGGAAAAGTACATTCACAATTATAGCCTGAAGTCGAGCATGCTAAGATGTTTTAATCAGAAACCACATATGGTCAGTTGTCCAATCAGAGATGCCAGCGTGATGATAATAATATTACTAAAGAGTTGATAAATAAAGCAAAATAATAAAGCACCAGCTAATTTTCCAGTCGTGGACTGTAAATGCCATTAAAATGAGAAATAAAAATATCATATAAACACAAGGAAAATTATGGGATCAACTAGTGGTCAATCAAAAGTGACTAACCTCTTAGGTAAAGTTAGTAGTATGGATATTGAAGCATAATAAAATTATATTAAAACAAGAAGCTGTCTCATAATTCATGTCAATAAATCATGACAGCTAAATTGTAAAAAATGAATGAAAAAATAGTAATAATAAAATTAAAAAAAATCTTCATAAGAGATTAATACACTTCAATAAACAAGTAGTTGGTTGATGACTGTAGGATTTATTTTTATGTTTCTGAAGAATGTTTCTTGTGCTTCCAGTAAAAACATTTAGCAATATTGTGAAATAAATAAATAAATATATATATATATATATATATAATTTGAGAACTTATTACTTTAAAGTTGACGGATATTCTAATAATTAGATATTCTAATTATGCTTTAAATGAGAATTGAAGTCAACCAGGGTCAATCCAAAAAGTGAAAAATTCACTCGGACAGGATATTGAGGAACACATTAGCATTAATGACTCATGGCACATGTGGCAAGGTATAGAGGTCCTCTCAGACTACAAACAGAAGAACATGTGCGCATCCTCCAATGATTTCTCTCTGCCTAACGAGCTCAACACCTTTTATGCTCTGTTTGAAGGCAGCAGCACAGAACCAGCCAACAGAGCTCCAAGGTCGCCAGGTGCTCTCGCTGTGTGCAGATGAGGTGAGGAGATCGCTGCGTCCTCACGCCATATGATATCAAAGGGGTGGGAGGGTTACAGGCTTGGAAGGGACGGGATGCTTCCAAGGCGGCCCCAGATCCGGGCACCATGGTGGAGCAGGCCACTCGGGGAGCCATGGCGAAGGAGGGAGCTCAGGAGGCCATGGCGGATCAGGGGACTCAGGAGGCCATGGCGGATCGAGGCACTCAGGAGGCCATGGTGGATCAGGAGCCTCAGGAGGCCATGGCGGAGCAGGGAACTCAGGAGGCCATGGCGGATCAGGAGACTCAGGGGACTCAGGAGGCCATGGCAGATCAGGAGACTCAGGAGGCCATGGTGGATCAGGGGACTCAGGGGGCCATGGCGGATCAGGGGACTCAGGTGGCCATGGCGGATCAGGGGACTCAGGGGGCCATGGCGGATCAGTCTCCGAGGCCACGGCCCCCGTCCCCGCCCCCGCCCCCACTGAGCCATCTCTCTACTCTGGTCAGGAGCTGGAGCTGGCCCTGAAGCGAGCTCTGGGGCTAGAGCCAACACTGGAGCGAGCTCGGGGGCTGGGCGCTTTCGAGGAGCGGGCTCTGGAGGGTACTTTCGAGGAGCGGGCTCTGGACCGAATTCAGGGGCTGGAGCCGACACCGGTGAGCTTGACTGAGCCCCGGCCGGTGGTCTTGACATAGTGGCGACCGGCGGGCTTGAGTGAGCCGCGGCCGGCGGGCTTGACTTGGGAACAGCTGGCGGTTCAAGGCTGAGGACGAGGGAGGAGCTTAGGAGAACTCGGAGATGTTGTTTGGGCAGGCGATCGGAGCCGTTGGTGCGGCATGTGGGGGTTCCGGGCATGGGGTGA